>JAUCBL010000419.1:0-37500 GCA_033807585.1 Hydrophis major
CGAATTGGGCTCTGTGTGTTTCCCACGGAGGCCGGGACCCCAGCGATCCCCACACAAGAGATCCCATTGTGCTTTTCAATCTCTTGTGCGGGCCCAGCCCCGATTGTGACTTTGGACAAGCGTGCGTGCCTATGTGCGTGTGCAGAGAGTTCTCACAATGTCCCTTTTCTCTCCCTTCGGAGCATCTGCCAAACATTTTACGCCTAACAGGAGTTGTTGTTGTGTTGTTTTGTTTTTTTAAAAAGGAAGAATTTCTTCCCAATTCCACCGTCATGTGCAAGTCATTACTCACGCAACACACTACCCCCTGCTGCAGAAAAGAGAAAGAACGAAAAAAGACACACACAGAGCAACACACAACCCTCCTTGGCAAGCTCAGGCGGCCTCACCGGAGCTGAATCTTGGGGAGCCTTTTTTTTCCCCCTTGGCGCTCTCTAAGCACCCAGGCCTGAAGCCCAAAGCCAGGAGGAAGCTGGCATCTTCAAGCCAGCATCACCCAGGAGGAGGAAAATTCCTAAGGCAGCAAAAGAAAAAAATCGCCTTGGACTTAATTCTGTGCGTTATTTCCCCCAAAATAAAACCTTTGGGGGCCTTGGCTGTAAATCTAAGAGGAATTTAAAGATGCAATAAAGAAGATGCAATTTGCAGCTCAGGGTGGAAACAAGGGGTCCTTGGTGCTCTCTGAGCTGGGTGGTTTCCTTGCAGACGTTTCATGACCCAACTAGGTAACATCATCAGGGAACGAAGGAAGGAAGGAAGGAAGGAAGGGAGGGAGGGAGGGAGGGAGGGAGGGAGGGAGGAAGGAAGGAAGGAAGGAAGGAAGGAAGGAAGGAAGGAAGGAAGGAAGGAAAGAGAAGAGGAAGATAATTGGGTCCTTGGTGCTCTCTGACCTGGGTGGTTTCCTTGCAGACGTTTCATGACCCAACTAGGTAACATCATCAGGGAAGGAAGGAAGGAAGGAAGGAAGGAAGGAAGGAAGGAGAAGAGGAAGATAGCTGGGTCCTTGATGCTCTCTGAGCTGGGTTATTTTCTTGCAGACGTTTCATGACCCAACTAGGTAACATGATCAGTGCTAGAAGGAAGGAAGGAAGGAAGGAAGGAAGGAAGGAAGGAAGGAAGGAAGGAAGGAAGGAAGGAAGGAAGGAAGGAAGGAAGGGGAAGATAGTTGGGTCCTTGGGGCTCTCTGAGCTGGGTGGTTTCCTTGCAGATGTTTCATGACCCAACTAGGTAACATCATTAGGGCTGGAAGGAAGGAAGGAAGGAAGGAAGGAAGGAAGGAAGGAAGGAAGGGGAAGATAGTTGGGTCCTTGGGGCTCTCTGAGCTGGATGGTTTCCTTGCAGACATTTCATGACCCAACTAGGGAACATTGTCAGTGCTGGAAGGGAATGGGGTTTGGGGAGAGGAGGAGGAGGAAGAAGGAGAGGAAGAGAAAGAGGAGGGAGTGGGGGAGGAGGAGGAGGACTGTGGAGTCCTTAGTACTCTCTAGAGTTGGTGGTATTCTTGCAGACATTTCATGACCCAGGTAGGTAACAGCATCAGTGCTAGAAGGGAGCGACACAGTGTTGATAACATAGAGCAGAAAACATCCTGCAGCCAAGAAGGCTCCGCACCCACTCAGGTGACCCTGAAGAGACAGATGAACCTCCAAGAGGCCTCAACGGCTCTCTAAAGGGATGCAAACGACCAGCTTTCTCTGCAAGGAGTGTAAATCCTTCTTTTCCTCACTATTCGGTCAGAGCTGAAGAAGCTTCTGGGATGAGAAGCGAAACGTCTTCAAAGAAAAACCAAGAAAGTCCAATTGCCTCCTGAAAAAGCATCTTTCAGACAACCACAACCTGGATGATGGAGAATCTCCATAGACTTTTAGCTCGTTGGGTCATGAAACGTCTGCAAGAAAATAACCCAGCTCAGAGAGCATCAAGGACCCAGCTATCTTCCTCTTCTCCTTCCTTCCTTCCTTCTTTTCTTCCTTCCTTCCTTCCTTCCTTCCTTCCTTCCTTCCTTCCTTCCTTCCTTCCTTCCTTCCTTCCCTGATCATGTTACCTATTTGGGTCATGAAACGTCTGCAAGAAAACCACTCAGCTCAGAGAGACCCAAGGACCCAACTATCTTCCTCTTCTTCCTTCCTTCCTTCCTTCCTTCCTTCCTTCCTTCCTTCCTTCCTTCCTTCCTTCCTTCCTTCCTTCCTTCCTTCCCTTTTCTTCCCTTCCTTTCCTACCTTCCTTCCTTTTAGCACTGATGATGTTCCCTAGCTGGGTCATGAAACATCTAAAAGAAAACAACTGAGCCCAGAAGCACCTAGGACCCGCATCTTTTTTCTCCTCCTCCTCCTCTTCCTTCTGCTCCACCTTCTCTTCCTCCTCCTCCTCCCCATCCCTGCAAATCCTTCTCCCTTCTACACCTCATGATGTTATCTAGCAGGGTCATGAAACGCCTGCAAGAAAACAACCTTTAACCCAATCCTTCCACACAGACTAGTGTCTAAACGTCTGGACCTTGGACTTTCTAATTCAATCTGCCTTTGGATGATGGATTTCCTGTCTGGCCACTCACAGAGGGTCAGATTAGGTCATCGTACCTCTTCAGCCCTTATTCTTAACTCTGGTCCACCACAGGGTTGCGTGTTGAGTCCCTTACTCTGTACTCTTTATGGGCATGACTGCATTCCCACTCACGCTAGTAATACTATGGCTAAATTTGCAGATGATACAACAGTGGTGGGACTCATCTCCAGGGGCGTGGATGAGTCTGCCTACCGAGATGAGGTGGACCAACAATGGTTGCTTTCGTGGTGTGGAGACAATAACTTGGTCCTCACACCAATAAGACCAAGGAGTTTATAGTGGACTGTAGAAGGGACAGATCAGACCTCCAGCCCTTGCTTATCCATGGAGACCGAGTGGAGCAAGTGGCCAGGTTTAAGTTTCTGGGTGTTACCCTAAAAGGGGACCTGACCTGGGGGTCCTCACATTGCAGCCCTGGTCAAAAGGGCCCAGCAGAGATTAGACTACCTGAGGCTTCTCAGGAAACAACAACTGGATGGAAAACTGCTGGGAACCTTCTACCGCTGCACTAGAGAGAGTACCTTAACTTCCTGCACCTCTGTATGGTTTGCCAATTGCACAGGGGCAGACAGGAAATGTCACTCCAGAGGGTTAAGGTCACTGCCCCTCAGAGGATCATGGGTTGCCCTCTCCCCTCTTTGGAAGAACTTTATAGCTCCCGTTGCCTTAAGAAGGTTCAAAACATCCTTAAAGATCCATCTCATCCTGGGCACCCTTTTTTTAAAAAAAAAAAACTATTACCATCTGGCAGACGGTACAGGATTATAAAAACAGGGACAAATAGCCTGGAAAACAGCTTCTATCCCAGGGCAGGAGCTCTGCTGAATTCTGCTATATAATGTAATATGAATGCAATATCAGGGGTTTTCCATTCAATTGTATAGAATGTGAAGGAGGTGTGTTTGTGTTTTATTTTCATAGTCATAATGTACACTGAAGATGGTATTTAATTTGGTCGTAAGAGGTGTAAGGACAATAAATTAAACTAAAATAAAATAAAATAAAAACAAGGACAAACAGGCTGGAAAACAGCTTCTATCCCAGGGCAGGAGTTCTGCTGAATTCTATTGTATAATAGTGCAATACTGATGCAATATCAGGGGTTTTCCATTCAATGTGTGGAGGGTGAAGGATGTGCATTTGTATTTATTTTCATGGTCATGAGATGCACCGAAGATGAAATTTAATTTTGATGTATGAGGTGCAATGACAGTAAAGTAAAGTAAACTAAACTGAACTAAAAACAAGGACAAACAGGCTGAAAAACAGCTTCTATCCCAGAGCAGGAACTCCATTGGATTCTAGTGCAATATGAATGCAGTATATCAGGGGTTTTTAGTTCAGTGTATAGAATGTGCAGGATGTGTGTTTTTGTGTTTTATTTTCATGGTCATGATGTGCATTGAAGATGGTGTTTGATTTCAATGTACGAGGTGCAAAGGACACTAAACTAAACTAAACTAAACTAAACTAAACTAAACTAAACTAAACTAAACTAAACTAAACTAAACTAAACTAGTTCAGAGAGCCTCAAAGAACCCACAATCCCCCTCTCCCTCCAATTCCCTCCCTTCTAGCACTGATGATGTTCCCCAACTGGGCAATGCAAGGAAAGAACCCAGCTCGGAAAGCACCTGGGGACCCCTCAAATCCACCCTGAGCCACAAACATTTTCTTCCGTTAATTTGACCTTTAACAAAGACCGATGAATGGAAATATGGCCAGGATGAACCCAGTTTTCCATCGAGCATTTTTTTTATTTTTTTTTTTGGTCTTCTGAGCCCAGCAAATCCACACAGCCTTGGCTGGGAACTGCCTTGGAAGCTCTGCGACTTTTTAAGAGTAGAATTATCATTCCTTGGGAGGAGGAGGGGGAATAATTCCTTAAACTTCTGGCCTCCCCCCCCTGCCCCCCCCCCCCCCCGGTGCTTTTCCACTGTTGGATGGCCATGTTAAGGCTTCTCCTCCCTTTTGGAAAACAGGCCCTTCTTCAGCGACTTGCAAGAAAAAGAATAGCAGGAGAACAATGGGTTCAAAACAGGAGAAATCCATCCTGAAAAAAATAACTTGAAAACCAGCTGTGAACACAACTTAATGGGGCTGCAGCTGCTAGCAGTATGCTCAACTCTTGCTGTTGTTTCCTTGTTTTTGTATGATAAGCTTGCATTTAAAATTTCATTTTTCCTCCTGCAAAGGTTGTCATTCTTACCCAGGAGGCCTCACAATGAAGGCATTGGAAATGCCCCATATATATATATAATCTCATCTGCCATCATCAGGCTTCTGTATTGTGTTCGTCTGTGAGTCAGACTTTCACAGCCGTTTCAGTTGCTACAACTTTAAAGCACAACTATAATGATGTGGGAAAATACCTGAACAAAGCTGAATGCCATACATGTAAGTACCCACGAAAACTTAAGAAAACATATAGATAGATGGATAGATAGATAGATAGATAGATAAATAGATAGATAGATAGATAGATAGATAGGTAGGTAGGTAGGTAGGTAGGTAGGTAGGTAGATAGATAGATAGATAGATAGATAGATAGATGATAGATAGATGATAGATAGATAGATAGATAGATAGATAGATAGATAGATAGATAGACAGATGATAGATAGATAGATGATAGATAGATAATAGATAGATAGATAGATGATAGATAGATAGATAGATAGATAGATGATAGATAGATAGATATAGATATATAGATATAGATATCTTCTGCCTCTACCTCCCAGCATCCATGGGTATTCACCTGGCTAGCATCCTGTCAGTGTGTGAGAGAGAGTTGAGGGCTGTTTGGAAACTGAAAGAGTATTTGCTGTATGAGCAAGGAGACAGCTAGGAGCCTGGGTGTGGCTTGGCTCAACTGTTCTGTACTGAAGCTACTTGGTGCTGTGAAACTGAAACTGAGACTCCTCTCCTCTGCTGGTGTTTTGTATTTGGAGCAGATTTCTTTTCAGGTGGGGAGGGAGAGTAGAACTCCTTAGCATCAGAGCGTGTTAATAATAATAATAATAATACAGGAAATACTCTAAATGCTCTGAGGAAAGGAAAAATCCTTTCTTGGTGAGCCCCTAGAAGCTAAGAGGAACATATGTGCCAAATTTCAAGTTTGTAGGCTTTACGGTTCTGGAGATTTTGTGATGATGTGTGAGTGGCGATAGATAGATAGATAGATAGATAGATAGATAGATAGATAGATAGATAGATAGATAGATAGATAGACAGACAGACAGACAGACAGACAGAGGTGGAGATACAGATAGAGATACAGATATAGATAGATAGATATATTTACAGGTTTGCGACCTTTCCGACAAGCGAAGTCAATGCGGACACCGGATTCGTTTGAACAGCGGTGTGACCACCTTCGCAAGTGCAGCGATTCCCTCCACGACGGTGGCAGTTTCATGACCCAGCTACAGAACATCATCAGTCAACGTTGGTGAGAGCTGGTGATTCTCGTCCTTCTGGACCCCCTGAGGCTCTGCTGGGCCAGCCTCCCTGAGCAAAAGGCCCATGCTCCCCTGCCAGCCGCAGGGCTGAGCTGCAGCTCAGCAGGGGCCAGTTGCAAAGCCAATTAGCAGCCGTCCCTTAACGGGATTAGCCAATTATCAGCTCATGCTCAAGAGCCCTTCCACAAGGACCTTTGGCCAGAAGGATGGTGCTCCTCCATGGCCCATGTGGGCGTGGCAGCTTGATTCCCAGGGGACTGCAGGAGGGGGGGGAGGGCGCTTCAGGAAACTCCCACCACACCCCGGCTCCAGCTGCTGGAGGCAGCCCTTGGCTTACAACAGGACTGGAAAAATAATGACTTACTGGCCCTCCTACTTATGACACCACATTCGCACAGCCACGTGATCAAAATCCAGACACCTGGCAGCTGGACTTGCACTTACGACGGATGCACTGTCCGTGTGTGTGTGTGCATGTGTGTTTGATGTGATCACTATTTGTAACCTTCCCAGCCGGTTTCCAACTAGCAAAGTCAGTGGAAGATGCCAGATCCACTTAATGACCGCATGATTCTCTTAACAACAGCACTGATTCGCTTAACCACCGTTGTAAAAAATTAAATAGAAATAAAGGTTATAAAATGGGGCCCCAGTCCCTCAACTGCCTTGCTTAGCGATGAGCCGAGGATTGTCTGTCCTGCTTCCAACCAGGTGGGGCTCAACTAGAATTTTTTTAGGTGCTATTTTAACTTCAAATGGTCACTAAACAAACTGTTGTAAGTCGAGGACAATCTGTATGTTCACCACCTTGATTTGAAAAAATAATAAAGCAGGGATATAAGAAAGAAAGAAAGAAAGAAAGAAAGAAAGAAAGAAAGAAAGAAAGAAAGAAAGAAAGAAGGAAGGAAGGAAGGAAGGAAGGAAGGAAGGAAGGAAGGAAGGAAGGAAGGAAGGAGAGAGAGAGAGAGAAAGAGAAAGAACAAAAGAGAAAAAAGAAAGAGAGAGGGGAAGAAAGAACAAAAGAGAAAAAAGAAGAGAGAGAGAGAGAGGAAGAAAGAGATAGACAGAAAGAAAGCGAGAGAGAGAGAAACAGAAATAACACAAGAGAAAAAGAGAGAGAGAGAAAGGAAGAAAGAGAAAGAAAGAGACAGACAGACAGAAAGCAAGCAAGAGAGAGAGAAAGAAAAGAGAAAAAAAGAGAGGAAGAAAGAAAGAGAGAAAGAAAGAGAGAGAGAGAGAAAGACAGAAAGAACAAAAGGGAAAGAATCAAAGAGAAAGAAAGAGAGAGAGAGAGAAAGAAAGAAAGAGGGAGTAAAAAAGGGAGAGAAAGAAAGACAGAAAGAAAAAGAGAAAGAACAAAAGAGAAAGAGAGGGAAAAAGAGACAGAGAGAAAGAAAAAGAAAGAAAGAAAGAAAGGAAGAAAGAAAACAGAGTTGGAAGGGTCCTTAGAGGTCTTCTAGTCCAGCCCTCCGCACAAGTGGGAGATCTTATATCATCCCAGACAATGGCCCTCCAATCTCTTCTTAAAAACCTCCAGTGTTGGAGCACCTGCAGCTTCTGATGGCCAGTCGTTCCACTGGTGAATTGTTGGACGACAACTTCCCCAACTCCAGGGGTTGAATGCCAGCTCCCATCATCCCCAGCCGGTTGGGAACGAAGGCAGCCCAGTCGGGGGGTGTTTCTCCTCCAGCCTCCAAGCCAAGGGAGCAAACTTATCGGAGTCCCTGGTGAAAGGGCGGCCTAAAGAATTTCAAAAGCATTTTGCGGTAAACCCTAATCCAGGGAGATCAAGCAGGATTAGGGTTGGGTGAGATGGTCCAAAGCTCCCTCATCTGACTGCAAAGCCCTGCCACGCAGTCGAAGTGAATAGAATCACACAGAGTTGGAAGGGTTCTCCAAGGTCCTCTAGTCCAACCCCCGGCTCAAGCAGAAGACCCTGGACCATTCCAGACAAAGGGCTGTCCCATCTCTTCTTGAAAACCTCCAGGGATGGTGAAGGAAGGAAGGAAGGAAAGGAAGGAAAGGAAGGAAGGAAAGAAGGAAAGGAAGGAAGGAAAGGAAGGAAGGAAAGGAAAGGAAAGGAAGGATGGAAGGAAGGAGGGAAGGAAGGAAAAGAAGGGAATGGAAGAAAGGAAGGAAAGAAGGAAGGGAAGGGAAGGAAAAGAAGGAAGGAAGGGAAGGAAGGAAGGATGGAAAGGAAGGAAGGTTGCCCTTCCTTCCTTCCACTCCCTCCCTTCTTTTCTCTTCTCCCTCCATTCTTTTCTCTCCTTCCTTTCTTCCTCTTTCCTTCCTCCCTCCCTCCCTCCCCTTTCCCTCTTTCCTTCCTTCCTTTTTCTAACCACCTATTGCCCATTCTTCCTCCCTTCCTTCCCCCCTTTCCTTCCTTCTTTCCTTCTCCCTCTGACCACTTTCTATCCATTCCTCTCCCTCCCCTTTCCCTCCCTCCTTCCTTTTCTTCCTTCCTTCCTTCTCCCTCTGACCACTTATTGCCCTCCCTCCCTCCCTCCTTTCTTCCTCCCTCCCTCCCTTCTTCCTTCCACATAGGGCTGGAAAGGACCATGGAGGTCATCTACTCCAACCCCCTGCTGAAGGCAGGAGCCTCATTCCATCCAGGACAAATGGCTGTCCAATCTATTTTTGAAAACCTCCCGTGATGGAGCGCACCCACTGCTTTCAGAGGCAAGCCATTCCACTGCTTAATAGTTCCCACAGTCAGAAAATTCCTCCTTATTCCCAACTTGGATCTTCTTGGATTGTATAACGACTTCTGCCTTGGGCAGAAGGGGGGGTTCGACTAGAAGACCTTCAAAGTCCCTTCCCTCCCCCACCCCTCGTGCCACAATGATTGCCACTACAATTTGGTCCCGATGCAAAGCAGCGTTCAAATCACTAAACCTCTCTCCAGTCCCAGATTCCCCTCCTTCCAGATGAGGGAAATCACGTATTTCCAATCCATTCCAGCCACATCTCATCTTGCGAAAGCAACGTTGGGCTTGTCTAACCCAGAATTAAAATTCAATCAAAGATGACCCAATGCCAATAGCAATAAATATACATGCCGGGGCATTGGAGGACAAGCATCAGCACAACTCACACCCAATTGGCCTCGGTTTGCCCTTTACAAGCCAACCGAGGCCACCAAATTCTTTTTGGAAGAAGCAACTTGTTGATGATGGTGGCACAAAACTTAAAACAGCAGGAAAAAATAAAACAAATTACACCCTGGCCAGATACAACGGTTTTCAATTCCCCTCAGCACCGGCTTAGCTACAAAAGTTCTATTTTATTTTATTTTTTGTTTAAACATTCCTGCCATTCTAAGTTGTTGCTGATTCTAATAGCCCTCCCCTCCCCTTGGCTGGACTTTGAAAAGATAGGCTCCTTCTGGACAGAGAGGCTCCACTAACCCTTGGCAACTGGCAGCTCCTGCAAAAAGACAGGGGCACGGACTCATCTAAAGCCTCTTTTTTGTTAGATAGATAGATAGATAGATAGATAGATAGATAGATAGATAGATAGACAGACAGACAGATAGAGGATAGGTAGGTAGATAGATAGATAGATAGATAGATAGATAGATAGATAGATAGATAGATAGATAGATAGATGATACAATAAGATAGATAGATAGATAGATAGAGGATAGGTAGGTAGGTAGGTAGATAGTGGGTAGATAGACATAGATAGATAGATAGATAGATAGATAGATAGATAGATAGATAGATAGATAGATAGATAGATAGATAGATGATACAATAAGATAGATAGATAGATAGATAGAGGATAGGTAGGTAGGTAGGTAGATAGTGGGTAGATAGACATAGATAGATAGATAGATAGATAGATAGATAGATAGATAGATAGATAGATAGATAGATAGAGGATAGGTAGGTAGGTAGGTAGATAGTGGGTAGATAGATAGATAGATAGATAGATAGATAGATAGATAGATAGATAGACAGACAGATAGTGGATAGATAGGTAGGTAGATAGATAGATAGATAGATAGATAGATAGATAGATAGATAGACAGACAGATAGATAGATAGATAGATAGATAGATAGATAGATAGATAGACAGACAGACAGATAGTGGATAGATAGATAGATAGGTAGGTAGGTAGGTAGGTAGATAGATAGATAGACAGATAGATAGAGGATAGGTAGGTAGGTAGGTAGATAGTGGATAGATAGATAGATAGATAGATAGGTAGGTAGGTAGGTAGGTAGGTAGATAGATAGGTAGATAGATAGATAATAGTGGATAGATAGATAGATAGATAGATAGATAGATAGATAGATAGATAGATAGATAGACAGACAGACAGACAGACATAGATATAGAGACACAGATGATACATGGATGGATGAATAGATAGACAGACAGACAGAGGGACACACAAAGATGATAGGTAGATAGGTAAGTAGGTAGACAGACAGAGACAGATGTTATAGAGACACAGATGATTGATAGAGACACAGATGACAGATAGGTAGGCAGGTAGGTAAGTAAGTAGGTAGAGGATAGATAGATAGATAGATAGATAGATAGATAGATAGATAGATAGATAGATAGATAGATAGACAGACAGACGGATGGCTAGATAGATAGATAGATAGACAGAGGGACAGACAAACAGAGATGATAGATAGACAGACAGACACCCTCTTAAAGCACGCTGGCTGGGGGATTCTGGGAGTTGAAGTCCGCATTTTGGGTCCTCATTTTACCCACCAAAAGATCAATTATCTTTGCTCCTGAAGGCATGGCTTAACTAAATTAGCCTTGGATGGTCTTTTTCTTTCACAAATCTGCCTAAGCCCTAATTAAAGCCATCCGCCCATCTGATAGGGAACTCCGGCCTTTAATGGTAAGCCATCAATCACCAATCAGCCACAAATCATGGCTAAATCTACCAGGAAATGCCTATTTAAATGTCTCCTGCGCTGGTACACAAGGATAATATGCAAATGGAGCGCTGATTCATTGATTTATATGTCTTTCCACTTGCGGTAAGTACCCCAAGAGGCAACTGGCAATTAAAATACGGAACTGCATATTTTAAATGATGAACAATTAAGAGTTGGAGGGGGTGGAGAGGGAAATGTCCCTTGGCTGGCTTTGGGAAGCGAAAAGGATACAGCCCAGCTGCAGATGGGCAGCCAGAGTCCACTCTGCACACCCTCCAAATGCTCAGATTTCAATACCCAACATCCTTCTGGGCAATGCCCCTGCCAGCTGGGGAATTTGGGAGACAAACACCAGACATCTGGGGGCCACAAACATCAGCTTAGGAGAAAGGCAGGTTTTTTTTTTCCTTTTCTCAAAAAAGGTGGGTCCCTAAAGGGGCTGTTTGGAGGGGGGGTCTTAAAAGGGTCTTTCCTGCTGGACACCCAGACAGTCTCAGGAACGGGGAAAGCAGGATGGATTTGATTTAAATCAAGTCGATTTAAATCTCTAGTCCAGAGCTCTCCAAACTTGGCAACTTTAAGACTTGTGGACTTCAACTCCCAGAATTCTACAGCCCTCTTAAAGCAGGCTGGCTGGGAGATTCTGGGAGTGGAAGCCCTCCCCTCTTAAAGCATGCTGGCTGTGGGATTCTGGGAGTGGAAGTCCTCCCCTCTTAAAGCATGCTGGCTGTGGGATCCTGGGAGTGGAAGCCCTCCCCTCTTAAAGCATGCTGGCTGGGGGATTCTGGGAGTGGAAGCCCTCCCCTCTTAAAGCATGCTGGCTGGGGGGTTCTGGGAGTGGAAGTCCTCCCCTCTTAAAGCATGCTGGCTGGGGGATTCTGGGAGTGGAAGTCCTCCCCTCTTAAAGGAAGCTGGCTGGGGGGTTCTGGAAGTGGAAGTCCTCCCCTCTTAAATCAGGCTGGCTGGGAGATTCTGGGAGTGGAAGCCCTCCCCTCTTAAAGCAGGCTGTCTGGGGGATTCTGGGAGTGGAAGCCTTCCCCTCTTAAAGCAGGCTGGCTGGGAGATTCTGGGAGTGGAAGCCCACCCCTCTTAAAGCAGGCTGGCTTGGAGATTCTGGAAGTGGGAGCCCACCCCTCTTAAAGCAGGCTGGCTGGGAGATTCTGGGAGTGGGTGCCCACCCCTCTTAAAGCAGGCTGGCTGGGGGATTCTGGGAGTGGAAGCCCACCCCTCTTAAAGCAGGCTGGCTGTGGGATCCTGGGAGTGGAAGCCCACCCCTCTTAAAGCAGGCTGGCTGTGGGATCCTGGGAGTGGAAGCCCACCCCTCTTAAACCATTCTAGGTGGGGGATTCTGGGAGTGGAAGTCCACACCTCTTAAAGTTGCCAAGTTTAAAGGAGACCCCTGCCCTAGTCAAAAGGCTTGCTTTAAATCAGGGGTGTCCAACCTTGGCAATTTTAAGAGCTGGCTGGAGGATTCTGGGAGCTGAAGTCCACAAGTCTTAAAGTTGCCAAGGTTGGACACCCCTGATTTAAAGCAAGCCGATTTAAACCATCATTTTTAAAGAGCCATCTGTCATCTCTGTCTTCCTCTGATTCATGTAAATGGGACAGCTGGTGATGCAGCAATGACACGTGAGGTCCATGTCAGGCAGCAGGTGAATAGATGCCCGCTAACAGGTGCTGCTGCCATGATGGATCTGAAATGACAGGTGCTCTTTAATTGTAAGGACTCATTCTTGCTGGCAGTTACAATTTTTAGTATTATTATTTGCAAATCAAAGGAAGGTTTCCTCTTTAGCTTGCAGAGCTTGGATTCACTGAACGAGATTACCAAAAATGTAAATATTGTGACATATATATCCTCGTGCTAACGCAACGAAGCTCCATTTCATGCTGAATAAACTAAATCATTAATCTACCTTAAATAGAAAACTCTCTTTAGATAGGGGTTTTTTTTTTTTTTACTCCAAAAGCATTTTATTAAAATAAATTTGATAAAAAAATAAAAAATAAATCCTATTTTTTTTAAATGGATTTTTATCCACCTTGGGGTTAAGTGAAGGGTGAGCCATTGCAAATTGGTATACAAATTGTACTCAACCTTTCCTGTGGGGGGAAGTGTTTTTTATCAGATGACCCCATTATCCATTGGCACTGATGATGTTAGCTAGTTGGGTAATGAAAGGTCTGCAAAAAAGCTCCGAGAGCACCAAGGACCCCACAGTTGTCCTCCTCCTCTTCCTCCCTGCAAACCCTCCGCCTCTCTTCTAGGACTGATAATGTTACCTAGTTGGGTCATGAGATATCTGCAGAAAAATCACCAAGCATAGAGATCACCAAGGACCCCACAGTCATCTTCCTCCTCATTTCTTCCTCCTCCCATCCTTGTCTTTTCCTCCCCTCCTTCTTTCAACCACTTCACAAACTCCCCTCCCTTCTAGCACTGATGATGTGACCTACTCAGGTAATGAAATGTCGGAAGAAAACTACCAAGCTCAAACACCAAGGATCCCCCAATCTTCCTCCTCCAAGTCCTGCAACCAATCAAATGTCTGAAAAAAGCTACCAAGCTCAGAGAGCTTCAAGGACAACACAGTTCTCCTTCCTTTTAGCCCTGATGGTATTACATAGTTGGGTCATGAAAGGTCTGCAAGAAAACCACCCAGCTCAGAGAGCACCAAGGACCCAACTATCTTCCACTTCTCCTTCCTTCCTTCCTTCCTTCCTTCCTTCCTTCCTTCCTTCCTTCCTTCCTTCCTTCCCTCCCTCCCTCCCTCCCTCCCTCCCTCCTTCCTTCCTTCCCTCCCTCCCTCCCTCCTTCCTTCCTTCCTTCCTTCCTTCCTTCCTTCCTTCCTTCCTTCCTTCCTTCGAGCACTGATGATGTTACCTAGTTGGGTCATGAAACGTCTGCAAGAAAACCGCCACACTCAAGAGAGAGCCAAATAGTTTAGTCCTCAGCTACAAATAATTCTCCTCTATTGGATTCTGTCATCTCTAGTCATAGCAGGAAATAATAAAAACAGTGAGGAGTCGGTGCTTTCCAGGTGAACTGGCTCAAAGCCAGCACTAGCCCAAATCTACATAAAATTCTATCACAGACAGAGAGACAGACAGACACACACACACACACAGAGCGCTCTCTTTGGAGGTAAGCACCCACAACACGAGGAAAAAAACAGAATTCTAACAATCTGGAGACTTTTTGCAAAATGTAGATTGAAAGGGATCTACTACCAGCATCAACTATTGGGAGAAAAGATTTACGTAATAACAACAATATAGTAAAGGTAGTCCTCAACTTACGACCAAAACTGAGCCCAAAATTGATGTTATTGAGACATTCATTCAGTGAGTTTTGACCCATTTTGCGACCATTTTTTTTGCCACTACCGTTAAGTGAATCGCTGCAGTGGTTAAGTTAGCAACACGGCTGTTAAGTGAAGGATCATGTGACCCCACGACACTGCAACTGTCATAAGTATGAGTCAGTTTTTCACACTTACGACCATCGTTCATGGGGTGACTATCTGACACTTGGCAACCGAAAGTCCTGTGATTGATGGTTGTAAGTGTGAAAAACAGTCGTCGTCACGTCTTTCAGGCCCGCTGTAACTTAACAGATAACAGATAATCAGAGTTGGAAGGGACCTTGTAGGTCATCTAGTCCAACCCCTCGCCCAAGCGGGAGACCCTACACCATTTCTGACAGATTGCAGTCCAATCTCTTCTTGAAAGTCTCAAGTGATGAAGCTCCCACAAGTTCCAAGGGCAATTTCTGTTCCACTGGTTGATGGTTCTCACTATCAGAAAGTTTCTCCTTATTTCCAGGTTGAATCTCTCCTTGTTCAGTTTCTATCCATTATTCCTTCTCTGGCCTTTGGGTGCTTTGGAGAATAGCTTGACCCCCCTTCCTCCTCTCTGGGGCAGCCCCTCAAATATTGGAAGATGCTCTCCTGTCTCCCCTGGTCCTTCTCTTCCCTAGACCAGCCAGGCCCAGTTCCTGCAACTGTCCATTGTATGTTTTAGCCTCCAGTCCCCTCATCCTCCTGGTTGCTCTTCTCTGCACTTTTTCTAGAGTCTCAACGTCTTTTTTATAATGTGGTGACCCAAACTGGATGCAGGACTCTAGGTGTGGCCTTACTCAGGCTTTATAGAGTGGTATTAGTACCTCCCTTGATCTCATTGTATCCCTCTGTTAATGCAATTTAGGATTGCATTGGCTTTTTTGGCTGCTGCTGCACAACATTGGCTCCTATTTAGCTGGTTGTCCACTAAGACTCCAAGATCCCCCTCCCAGTTCCTGCTATTGAGCCTGGTTTCACCCAGTCTATTATATGTGTCCTTTGGGTTTTTCTTGCCTAAGTGTAGGACTTTCCTTTTCTCTATGTCGAATTTCATTTTGTTAGATACGGTCCAGGATTCGAGTCTGTCAAGATCCCTCTGGATCTTGAGCCTATCTTCTTGGGTGTTGACTATTCCTGCCAGCTTCGTATCATCTACAAATTTGGGAAGTTCCTCTTCTCTTCCCTCATTTAAGTCGTTTGAGCGGTCACCGTTTTAAGTCAAGGACCGCCTGTCGTTGCTCGTCAGAATCAGAAACGCACCTTTCTCAAACAAAGCAATAAAACAGGTACACAAACCCAGCGACAGGAAAATAGTTCAGGCGGCTGGAGTGTCCAGAAGGTATTTGTCCAAGGTGGCAAAGAAATCACAAGGTACTTAGAAAACACCTTTCCCAACTAGCAAGTTTTATTCAAAAGCAGAAGCTTTTTTTTTTTTTTTAAATAACTAAGCTTTAATCAACTCAGTCTGGCTACTCGATGCCTAATGAAACCGGCGCTGCGGCTTTAGAGCTGCTTATTTTAAATTAAAAGGATTCATGGGGAAATTCATGGCTAAGCCATCAGGAACCCTCGTTCAAAAAGGACAATTGGGTAAATGAAATATAACCACAAAATATGATTTCAATCCTACATTGGTCCAGCCAGTTTTATTTTATATGGGGCAAACTTATAAAATACCTTCTTCCTCGTGTTTTCCCCTTTGAAGTGGATTATGCCAAGAGAGAGGGACTGGCCCCATCACCCAGACAACTTTCATGCCAAAGGTGGGACTAGAACTCCCAGCCTCCTGGGGATTGGCCCAAAGTCACCCAGCTGGCTTTCATGCCTAAGGCAGGACTAGAACTCACCATCTCCTGGTAATTGGCCCAATGTCACTCATTCAGCATTCATGCCTAAGGCAGAACTAGAACTCCCAGCCTCCTGGGGATTGGCCCAAAGTCACCCAGCTGGCTTTCATGCCTAAGGCAGGACTAGAACTCACCATCTCCTGGTAATTGGCCCAATGTCACTCATCCAGCTTTCATGCCTAAGGCAGAACTAGAACTCCCAGCCTCCTGGGGATTGGCCCAAAGTCACCCAGCTGGCTTTCATGCCTAAGGCAGGACTAGAACTCACCATCTCCTGGTAATTGGCCCAATGTCACTCATCCAGCTTTCATGCCTAAGGCAGAACTAGAACTCCCAGCCTCCTGGGGATTGGCCCAAAGTCACACAGCCGGCTTTGTCTAAGGTGGGACTAGAACTCCCAGCCTCCTGGGGATTGGCCCAGAGTCACCCAGCCGGCTTTGTCTAAGGTGGGACTAGAACTCCCAGCCTCCTGGGGATTGGCCCAAAGTCACCCAGCCGGCTTTGTCTAAGGTGGGACTAGAACTCCCAGCCTCCTGGGGATTGGCCCAAAGTCACCCAGCCGGCTTTGTCTAAGGTGGGTGATTGGCCCAATGTCACTCATTCAGCTTTCATGCCTGGCAGAACTAGAATTCCCCGTCTCCTGGTGATTGGCCCAAAGGCACCCAGCTGGCTAAGGCGGGACTAGAACTCACCATCCCCTGATGTTTGGCTCAAAGTCACCAAGTTGACTTTTGTGGCTAAAGCAGGACTAGAAACTCCCCGTCTCCTGGTGATTGGCCCAAAGTCACCCAGACAGCTTTTGTGTGTAAGATGGGACTAAAATTCATTGTCTGCTGGTTTCTCGCTTGGAGCTTTAATGACTAGTCCAAACGTTATTGCATCCAATTAATTGATTAGCAGCTCATAAAAGCCGGTGCCTTAGAAGAAAAGAATGTCAGAAAAGGAACTGACAGCTCCCATATTCCCTTGTTCAAGGCGAATGACTCACTCGAAAAGCAGAGACAAAAACGGATCAAACCCAGTTTTATCAAAGTCAGAAACCCAGTTTATTTCCCACACACTCCATCTAGTGCAAATGAACAAAGAATTCCAAGCAGCAACACAAGGAACGGATTGCATTCACGCAACAGACCAAGCTAAGATTTTTTGTAAAAAAAAATAATAATAATCCACAATTATCATGTTATAAATTATGTATATAACATGCATTCCACAAATAAAACCACCAGAATCTAATTTTGATCTGACTTCATAACCCGCCAAGACAAATGGCTGGATTTTTATAACAACAGTCAGCTTCCCAAGAGACAGAAGAGGAAAAGAAGAAGAGAGAACACGAAGCGAGGAAACAGCTAAACTTCGAGAGGAGAGGGTTGAAGTAAGAGAGAAAGAAAAAAGAAATGAAAAAGGCACGAGAAGAAGGTGCAGGAGATGGCAGGGTAGAACCAATAGAAGCCAGAGAGCAAACGAGAGCAATAAACCCGACATATCAAGTATTAAAAAATGGAAGAAAAGAAACTTATTACAGTCAACATAAGTGGATTGAATTCGGTCATCAAAAGGAAAGAAACGTTTTGTAAACTAGAAAAATTAAAATGAGATATAATCTGCTTGCGAGAAGTCCATATTAAAAATGCCCAAGGATTGAACTATCCTAGAAATAGCCCTAATTAATTTTGGCGAACCAGTTGTTAATTTTATGGCCGGTTCAGCAAACCGGCAAATCCCATCCCTGGCTGGCCCTCCCCCCCCCCCCAGCCAGGCATCCACAAGTGGCCCGTTTTGGATCCCAGGCCTGCGTGAAGGTTTGGGGAGGGTGAAAACCAGACCTCCTAGATCAGGGGTCTCCAACCTTGGCTCCTGGAAGCCTGGCGGACTTCAACTCCCAGAGTTCCACAGCCAGCTGGCTGTGGAATTCTGGGAGTTGAAGTCCGCCAGGCTTCCAGGAGCCAAGGTTGGAGACCCCTGCCCCATATCCACAGCGTAAAGTGAGGGAGGTTGGATGGTCTTTTCCAGAAAGTCGGGGGGGGGGGGGAGTTCAGAAGCAGGAGACCCCAAGTTCCTGGTTATGGGGAGCTTTCAAATCTCAACCCTTGAACTGCAGTTAAAAAACACACAGATAAGCCTGGACTGTAGGCAATCCTCGACTTACGACCCCAACGGAAGCCCGAATTTCTGTTCTGCTTAGCAACACATTTGTGAAAGTGAGTGTCCCCCCCCCGATTTTGTGACCTTTCTCGCCAGCATCGTTAAGCAAATCACTGCGGTTGTTACATTAGTCATAGGGTTGTTAAGCAAATCCGGCTTCCCTTTTGCGACCTTCTGACCAGCAAAGTCAATGGGGAAGCTGGATTTGCTTAACGACCATGTGACTAAGTTAACCACTGGGATGATTCTCTTAACAAATGCGGCAAGAAAAGTAATAAATTAACAAATTTCTCATATCAGCTTAAGGCTCAGTTGTGGCCATAAGTCAAGGACTACCCCCGAAAATAAGACCCAAATATATGTATGTATGTATGTATGTTTTCTGAGGTTCTCGCGGGTATTTGTATGTGGATCTTTGGTTATTCGGGTTTTCTCCCGCGTAAGATTGGAAGTATCTAGGCGACATTTCGATGAAGTCTCATTCATCATCTTCAGGCTTGTGTCTTCAGCTTTGTGCTTTTCAGAGTAAATGCTCTGAGAAACTCTGAAAAGCACAAAGCCGAAGACACAAGCCTGAAGATGATGAATGAGACTTCATTGGAAGTATCTAGGCGACATTTCAATGAAATGACATTTACTCCGAGAAGCACAAAGCCAAAGACACAAGCCTGAAGATGATGAATGAGACTTCATTGGAAGTATCTAGGCGATATTTCAATGAAATGACATTTACTCTGAGAAGCACAAAGCCGAAGACACAAGCCTGAAGATGATGAATGAGACTTCATCGAAACGTCGCCTAGATACTTCCCATTTTACGCGGGAGAAAACCCGAATAACCAAAGATACATATACATATACATACATACATACATACATATATATATATATATGGCATTCAGCTTTGTTCAGGTATTTTCCCACGTCATTTCCCACAATGATGTGGGAAAATACCCGAACTAAGCTGAATGCCATACATGTAAGTACCCACGAAAACTTAAGAAAAAATATATATATATGTTTTCTAAAGTTTTCGTGGGTACTTACATGTATGGCATTCAGCTTTGTTCGGGTATTTTCCCACGTCATAGTAGTTGTGCTTTTAAAGTTGTAGCAACGTTTCAGCAGAATCTCATCTGCCATCATCAGGTTTCTGTATAGTGTTTGTCTGTGAGTCAGACTTTTACAGTGGTTTCAGATTCAGATTTATATATATATATACATACATGCCACCAAAAAGGCACCGGGTCTTATTTTCAGGGGACGTTATCCACTGCCTAACCTCACTTGTATGCATCGCCCCCCGACCTCCTTTTCGCTGTCAGAGGCCTTCAGGAACTTCTTCTGTGGCCAACAAGGCTTTCCTGAAGGCCTCTGCGGACAATAACAAAGCTCCGTATCGATCCAGAGCTTCGTTACCTGATCCACAGGCCTTCAGGAAAGCCTTGCCAGCCTTGCTGGCTGCAGAAGAGATCAGCCGGACAGGCAGGTGTCGGGGTGTGCGAGGCCTGGCTCCACCTGTCCAAAGGTAAGTAGCAGGGCAGCTCCACCACTACCCCATCCCCACCTTAGCTTAATTTTTTACCTATGGACCCTGGAGTGGGCGGGGTCTGAATGAGGGCTTATTTGGGGGGGCAGGGCTTATATTGGGCACATGTGTAAAAAGCTAGCTAGGACTTACTTTCAGGGTAGGTCCTATTTTGGGGGGAAACAGGATACCTGCACCTAACCCTCAGCTGCAATGCATGCCTAGGGAAGACAAGGTCAGGCGGAGTTTCACGAAGCACGTTTAACGCCAAGGAAAAGACGGGGCTAGGATGCATTTTTAAAATTGAAACAGCAAAACTCCAGTCCTTCTTTGCGTGTGAATTATGCTGGAACTTCTTTCTTCTATATTAACTGAAGGATGAACAGGTGTTTTACCACCTCAGGGTGACACATCCCTTTGATTTCCTTCGTCTTGTTTTAAAATTCCCTAAAACCTCCCTTTCTCGGCCTTCGAGAGTCTTCGTGATGCAGCCCGGCGAAGGGAAGGGAAGTTGGATCCTGCTTCCCAGAGTCAGAAAGCAAAATTAAGCCAGGAGGCTTGAGAACACCTTTCGTGGCCAGGCTGCAACACCCCAAAGAGGTGGTTGGAGAGCCCCTCCTTTCCTGGGCTTCCTGCGCGTGACGAGCACCTGCCCAACTCAGGTTACAGGGATGACAGCAGCTCCACCGCAAAGGCTGCAGCAGCACTTCCGGTGGGGTGTGGAGGAATCAAAGCGATACGAACATTCAAACATATATGCAGGTTGGCTTGCTGGATTGTCAGATGTGAATCCGGCCATTCCCTCCAGCGGGTAAAATAGGGTTTTTAAGAGGAAGGAAGAAAAGTAAACAGGGAGGGAGGGAAGAAGGGAGGAAGGGAGGAGAGAGGGAGGGAGGAAGGCCTTGTTTTTATTGTAGGAGTGGAGGAAGTGAGGAAAGGAGGAAGAGATGGAGGAAGGAAGAAAGGAGGGAGGGAGGGAGGGAAACATGGAGGGAGGGAAGGAAGGTCCGGTGTTTGTTGTAGAAGGGAAGGAAGGAGAAAGGAGGAGTGGAGGAAGTGAGGAAAGGAGGAAGAGATGGAGGAAGGAAGGAAGGAAGGAAGGAAGGAAGGAAGGAAGGAAGGAAGGAAGGAAGGAAGGAAGGAAGGGAGGAAAAAAGGAGGGAGGGAGGGAAACATGGAGGGAGGGAAGGAAGGTCCGGTGTTTGTTGTAGAAGGGAAGGAAGGAGAAAGGAGGAGTGGAGGAAGTGAGGAAAGGAGGAAGAGATGGAGGAAGGAAGGAAGGAAGGAAGGAAGGAAGGAAGGAAGGAAGGAAGGAAGGAAGGAAGGAAGGAAGGAAGGGAGGAAAAAAGGAGGGAGGGAGGGAAACATGGAGGGAGGGAAGGAAGGTCTGGTGTTTGTTGTAGAAGGGAAGGAGGGAGAAAGGAAGTGAGGAAAGGAGGAAGAAATGGAGGAACGAAGGAGGGAGGGAGGAAGACATGGAGGGAGGGAAGGAAGTTCTGGTGTTTGTTGTAGAAGGGAAGGAGGGAGGAAAGGAGAGAGGGAGGAGAGGGAAGGAGGGGAGAAAGGGGAGGTGGGGGGAGAGGAAGAAGGGAGGGAGGTCTTGAGTTTACTGTAGGAGAGAAGGAGGAAAGAAGGAAGGGATGGAGGAAGGAAGGGAAGGGGGAC
The DNA here is from genome assembly GCA_033807585.1 of Hydrophis major. Lineage (NCBI taxonomy): Eukaryota > Metazoa > Chordata > Lepidosauria > Squamata > Elapidae > Hydrophis > Hydrophis major. The sequence continues at coordinate 21,470 of JAUCBL010000419.1, forward strand.
AAGGGAGGAAGGAAGGTCGCTCCTGAGTTTATTGTAGGAAGGGAGGAAGGAGAAAGGGAGGAAGAAAGAAAGAGAGAGAGAGAGAGAGAGAAAGGATCCCAGTTTTTTTTCCCTTTGCTTTCAATTTTCCAACCAAACCTCAAATGCCTTCAGGGATTTCCATCGTCCAGCCCAATTTTTATGTCATCCTCCCAAAAGCCAGGTACGAAGGCCCCTCTCAGAGTCAAACGAGGTAGACAAAACGGGATGATTCGCATGCAACGCTCCCCCTGCCACGATGGATAATCCAGGCGGGACCTCAAACCGAGGCCGCCCGTGTGGACCAGGGAGCAGCTGAAGTGGCATGAAGTGGGCTTTGATCAGCAAAACACACCTCCAGGGGGAAGACACTAAATATCTTTCATGCAGGGTGGCTGGCTCGGGAATTCTGGGAGTTGAAGTCCGCAGGTCGTCAAGGGGGGGGCCAGAGCTGCCCACCCCCCTGCATGAAAGTGGGAATGGCACAGACCTGAGTGATGCAGGAAAAGGATTTTGATTCCAAGGGGCCATAACCGTGGCTTGGCCTGAAAAAGCATCTCAAGTTAAACTTGGGTTTCCGACCTTTCCTATCCTTTCTTTCTGTTCCTTTCTTCTTTCCTTCCTTTCTCCCTCTGCATTCCCTTTCTTCCCTCCTCTTTCCTTCCACCTTCCATTTTCCCCTCCACCTTCTTCAACCTACCCTGCCTCTTTCTCTTTCCTCCTTCCTTCTTTTCTGACATCCTTCCTTTGCCCTGTTCCTTTTTTCCTTCCTCTCCCTCCCTTCTTTTCCCATTTCTTGCCATCCTTCCTTCCCCTGTTCCTTTCTTCTTTCCTCCCTCCCTCCCTCCCTCCTTCTGCATTCCCTTTCTTCCCTTCTTCCTTCCTCCCTCCATTTTTCCCTCGACCTTTTCTCCCCCTCCCTCCCTCCCACCTGCTTTTCTTACACCCTTCCTTTACCCAGTTTCTTCCTTCCGTCCTTTTACCACCCTTCCTTCCTTTCCCTGCTCCTTTCGTTCCTTCTTTCCTCCCTCTGCCTTCCTTTCTTCCCTTCCTTATTTCCTCCCCCCTCCCTTTCTCCTTCTTTCTTCCTCTCTCCCTGGCTGCCACCCTTTCTTTCCTTCCTTCTTTCCTACTTACCTATCCACCTCCTCTTCATTTCTTTCTTCACTCCCTCCCACCCTTCAGGCCTTGTTCTTCCCTTCCTTCCTTCTTCGTTGTTCCTTCTTTTTTTCCCTTTGTCTCTCCCTTCCTCCTTCCTCCAGACTTAGAAAGGGATGGAGACAGAGAGGCTGCTGCCTGAAGATGCAGAAAAACCTGCTTTCTGGCCGTTCCCTCCAAAAACAAAACCCGCTTTTTGAGAGACGAGGCACCTGCCACAGGCTCAGCAAGGCACGGAGGGCGGCCGGTTCCCAGCCAGCTACCACGATTTCCAATCTGCAGTTTAAGGCACCTCCTGCCACCCGCCCCTTCTTCTCACCTCATCCCCTTTTGCCTCTCAGGTGCTTTGATAGCTTCCAAGCCAGCGGTGGTCTCCGGCCAGAGACACACCTGAGGACACCTGGTTAGGGTGCTGAAGGCTGCTCAGCCAATCCGAGCCCGGCTAAGACTTTTAAAACTACAGGTAGCCCACCTGTCCTAGCACCAAAATTCAGCTCCAAATTTATGTGGCTAAGCAAGACACTCATTTTAACCCTTTCTTGCCACCTGTAGCTCCTCAGTGAGTAACACGGCTGTTGAGTGAATCTGGGCTCCCCCCACAAGCTGTGCTCGTCAGAAAGTCGTAAAAGGGGATTGCGTGACCTCAGTGCGTGACGCTGCGACCGTTATAAATATGAACCGGCGGCCAACCAGTTTTGATCGCACAATCACGGGGATGCGAGAAAGGCCGTAACCGTGAAGAGCGGTCACAAGTCACCTTTTTTTCCCTGTGCTGTTGGAACTTTGGTCACTAAATGAACTGTTGTGAGTCGAGGACTACCCATACTGCAAAATTAAAAAAAAGCCCCCTAATCAAGATCAAGGGAGGCACTAATACCACTCTATAAAGCCTTAGTAAGACCACAGTTAGCATTTACTACACACACTACATCCAGTTTTGGTCACCACACTATAAAAAGATGTTGAGGCTCTGGAAAGAGGGCAGAGAAGAGCAACCAGGAGGATGAGGGGACTGGAAGCTAAAATATACGGATGAACAGTTGCAGGAACTGGGCCTGGCTTGGCTTGGCTGATTTGTCCATCTGTCTGTCTGTCAGTCTGTCTATCCTATCTATCCATCCATCCATCTATCTATCTATCTATCCTTAGTAAGACCACACCTGAAGTACTGCATACAGTTTTACACTATAAAAAAGATGTCGAGACTCTGGAAAGGGTGCAGAAAAGAGCAACCAGGAGGATTAGGGGACTGGAGGAGGAAACATACCATGAACGGTTATAGGAACTGGGCCTGGCTTGGCTTGCCTAGTTTGTCTGTCAGTCTGTCTATCCTATCCTATCCTATCCTATCCTATCCTATCCTATCCTATCCTATCCTATCCTATCCTATCCTATCCTATCCCATCCCATCCCATCCCATCCCATCCCATCCCATCCCATCCCATCCCATCCCATCCATCCATCCATCCATCCATCCATCTATCTATCCTTAGTAAGACCACACCTGAAGTACTGCATACAGTTTTACACTATAAAAAAGATGTCGAGACTCTGGAAAGGGTGCAGAGAAGAGCAACCAGGAGGATTAGGGGACTGGAGGCTCAAAGACACGATGCGTGATTGTAGGAACTAGGCCTGGCTAGTCTGGTGAGGAGAAGGACCAGGGGAGACAGGAGAGCATCTTCCAATATTTGAGGGGCTGCCCCAGAGAGGAGAGAGGGGGAGTCAAGCTATTTTCTAAAGCACCTGAAGGCCAGACAAGGAACAATGGATGGAAACTGACCAAGGAGAGATTCAATCTGGAAATAAGAAGGAATTTCCATGGAACAGAAGTTGCTTTCGGATGTTGTGGGAGCTTCATCCCTGGTGGCTTTCAAGAAGAGATTGGACTGCCTTCTCTCAGAAATGGTCTAGGGTCTTCTGCTTGGGCAGGGATGGGTTGGACTAGATGACCTACAAGGCTCCTTCCAACTCTGATTATCTGTTATCTTAAAAGCATCCTTAATTGACGCACAGAACCCACATAAAAACATAACCATAAGCCGGGATCTCGAACTGGTGGCTTCATCGCCTCCCGAGGTCCCTTTTTATTTTATTTTTTTGCCAGCATGCTGTTTTACGCCGGTTATGAAACCAGCTATGGGAGCTGGGTCATCTCCTCCGTTAAGCAAGACTGCCAAGGATCTGGCAGGTTGCGGGACGGCCGCCTCCTGTCCTTCCTGACCCAGGGCCTGGAAAACACTCCGCTCCGGCCAAGCCGTTGGTTCGCCTCAGAACAATAACAGATGTTTCAACACAGATTTGGCTCAGGAAGGCTGGTCTCCTGGCTGGCCCCACCGAAAATTTTAAAAACCTGTACACAGAATCCCCAAAAAACCTGAAGGATGTAAACATACGTTTTGCAGAAAAACAAACCCATGTGTTCAAAGAATTTGTTCTAGCAAAAGAACGTGCCACACGGAGGGGAAATCCACTTCCTTCCAAGAAGCCGGCCTCGAATGCAAGTTTTTTTCAACCGTGATAAATGGCCAAAAACATTCAAAAAAAAAAAAAAAAAGACAAATCGGGTCAGGTAGCAGAAGCTGAATTACCTTGGATTGAAGGCAGAGAAGAGCAACATCAAGATGATTAAAAGGCCTGGAAGCAAAATTAGAATTCTTTATTGGCCAAGTGTGATTGGACACCCGAGGAATTTGTCTTTGGTGCAAATGCTCTCAGTTTACATAAAAGAAAAGATACATTTATCAAGAGTTAAGAATCATCAGGTGCAACACTTAATGATAGTCATAGGGGACAATAGAATAGAATAGAAGGATATAGGAATAGAATTTAAATAGAATGAAATGGAACAGGATAGAGAATAGAATAGAATAGAATAGAATAGAATAGAATAGAATAGAATAGAATAGAATAGAAAATAGAATTCTTTTATTGGCCAAGTGTGAGTGGACACACAAGGAATTTGTCTTGGTGCAAATACTCTCAGTGCACATAAAAGAAAAGAGACATCTGTCAAGAGTCAAGAATCATCCGGTACAACACTTAATGATAGTCATAGGGGACAATAGAATAGAATAGAAGGATATAAGAATAGAATTTAAATAGAATGGGATGGAACGGGATAGAGAGTAGAATAGAAAATAGAATAGAATAGAAATTAGAATAGAATATAGAATAGAATAGAAATTAGAATAGAATAGAAATTAGAATAGAATAGAAATTAGAATAGAATAGGAAATTAGAATAGAGAATAGGATAGGATAGGATACAATAGAATAGAACAAACAGAACAGAACAGAACAGAATAGAAGGATATAGCAATAGAATTTGAATAGAATGGGATGGAACAGGATAGAGAATAGAATATAGAGTAGAATAGAATAGAATAGAATAGATTAGAATAGAACAAAACATCGGAATAAAGAATAGAATAGAATAGTGAATAGAAAATAGAATAGGATAGAATTATTGGCCAAGGGTGATTGGACACCCAAGGAATTTGTCTTTGGTTCAAAAGCTCTCAGTGTACATAAAAGAGAAGAGACATTCGTCAAGAGTCAAGAATCATCAGGTATAACATGTGAAGAGCGGTTGCAGGAATTGGGGGGGGGGGGTGTCTGGTTAATGAAAAGAAGGACTAGGATGTGACATGAGAGCAGGCTTCTGATATCTGAGGGGCTGCCACAAAGAAGAGGGGATCCACTTGTTTTCCCAAGCCGCACCTGGAATATTCTGCATCCAGCTTTGGTCCCCACATTACAAAAATGATGTTGAGACTTTGGAAAAAGTGCAGAGAAGAGCAACTAAGATGATTAAAGGCTTGGAGACCAAAACATACGAAGAACGGTTGTGGGATTTGGGTTTGGCCAGTCTAGAGAAAAGAAAAATTAGGGGTGACATGATATCAGGATTACAGTATTTGAGGGGCTGCCCCAGAGAGGAGGAAAGGGGTCAAGCTATTCTCCAAGGCACCCAAAGGCCAAACAAGGAAGAATGGCTGGAAACTGATCCAGGAGAGATTTTTCAACCTGGAAATAAGGAGAAACTTTCTGACAGGGAGAACCATCAACCCATGGAAGAGAAGTTGCCTTCGGAAGTTGTGGGAGCTTCATCCCTGGAGGCTTTCAAGAAGAGACTAGACTGCCATCGGTCAGAAATGGTGTAGGGTCTCCTGCTTGGGTGGGTGGGGGTTGGACTAGATGTCCTACAAATGTCCCTTCCAAATGTTATTCTGCTATCCCTCCTTCCTTCCTCCTTTCCTTCCTTCTCCATCATTGGAGGTTTTAAAGAAAAGACTGGCCAGCCCTTTGTCTGAAATGGTATAGGGTCTCCTGCCTGAGCAGGGGGTTGGACTAGATGACCTCAGAGGTCCCTTCCAACTCTGATTATCTGTTCTCTGTTATACTTCCTTCCTTTTCCCTTCCCTCTTCTGTTAATCTGTTCATAGTAGTTGTTAGGGATAACATTGTTTTACCCTAACTGGTTTAGGTAAATAATAATATGTAATCATAGTTTGTTTGTTAAAGTGTCTGCAACTTTAACTGTGGGATAGTAATTAAGGGAGTGGTTGTGAAAGCACTTTAAAAGAGGCAAGACTGCAGCTTGCTCTCTCTCTGGCTTTGATGATCCCTGATTACTGCTTGGAATCAAGACTGCATTGCTCGAACAGGAGAGAAACAAAGGACTGATTTGTAAGTGAACTGACATAGGATATTCTGCATGGACTTTGCTAACTGAATATCCCTGAATGGACTGACTAAATGATACATGACTATTGGACTGTTATTTTGACTATGCTATGAACTCATAATGGAATAAACTATATTTTTGATAGCACAAGCGTATCTGTCATTTTTACTGTATGTTAATAAACATACAAGCTTAGCTCACTCATTTATCTGTGTGCCTATCTGACTAACGCTGCACATTCTGTTTAGCTTGTCTCCCTAACCCTGGTTGGGGAAACCAGGCTTAACAGTAGTCTTCCAATGTTTGAGGGGCGGAGGGAGTCTACCCATTTTCCAAAGCACCAGAAGGCAGGACAAGCGACGGATGGAAACTAATCCAGGAGAGAGGCAACCTGGAACTAAGGAGGAATTTCCTGAATCAATGGAACCCCTTGTCACCAGAAGTTGTATCTGCTCCATCGCTGGAAGTTTTTAAAGAAGAGACTGGACAGCCATTTATCTGGGATATAAGGTCTCCCGCTTGTGCAGAGGGTTGGACTAGAAGACCTCCAAGGTCCCTTCCAGCTCTATTCTGATCAAAGTGAAGCTAAAACCTGAAGAAGGTTTGCAGAAAAACAGTCCCTGTTCAACTGAACCAGAATGCTGCAGAAACGCACTGCTAACAAGCTATTCTCTATTCCTTTCCTAGGGCTTATTCTTGCTAGCACCACCTTAAAAAAAAGAATAAAAATCAAAAACCCAACAGCTTTTTAAATTACAGAGCACTGCAAAATAGAGGCACACATACCCTCTCTCTCCAGGTGCAAGCTTGCAGTTAACACCATGGAGGAAAAATAAAAATCAGCCCTAGATGCATCTACACACCATCCAAAAGTGAAAGCCTAACACCATATATTGTTGTGCACCCTCGCCAGAATGTTAAAAAGATGCCATTTTAGCAGGGACTTCACGGACAACGATTACCAGCAATCACCAATTCCTGTTTCTTGTCTTGCTACTGATTTTAGTTTATTTGCTTGTGGATACAACACATTCTCAGCCACGCAGACGTGGTGTGCAAATGTGGTTAAATCAATATTGAGCAGTTTCTGCCCCCCCCCTTATTTGTTAAGTCTTCTGTTCCTGTTGTGTTTATTCATTGATTTGCGTGGTGTTGTCTTGTGTTACATCTAGTCAAAAAAAGTAAATGTTTGTTGGAGCGTATCCCAGGGATACTTTGTTGAACAGGACTTGTGGTTTTTTTTTTAAGTGCTCAGAAAACACGGTAAAGGGTCCCTTCTAAGCCTAGTAGAGTATGCCAAAGGTTTACCACCGAATTCTCCTGGAGAGCTAGTTTGATCTAGTGGTTAAGGCACCAGTCTAGAAACCAGGAGACAGTGAGTTCTGGTCCAGCCTTGGGAATGAAAGCTGGGTGACTCTGGGCCAATCACCAGGCAACTGCGAGTTCTAGTCCCACCTTAGGTAGGAAAGCTGGCTGGGTGACTTTGGGCCAATCATCAGGAGATGGGGAGTTCTAGTCCCACCTTAGGCATGAAATCTAATTGGATGACTTTTGGTCAATCACCAGGAGACTGGGAGTTCTAGTCCCGCCTTAGGCATGAAAGCTAATTGGATGACTTTTGGTCAATCACCAGGCAACTGCGAGTTCTAGTCCCACCTTAGGTAGGAAAGCTGGCTGGGTGACTTTGGACTAATCACCAGGAGATGGGGAGTTCTAGTCCCACCTTAGGCATGAAAGCCAGCTGGGTGACTCTGGGTCAATCACCAGGCAACCGGGAGTTCTAGTCCCACTTCAGGTAGGAAAGCTGGCTGGGTGATGTTGGGCCAATCACCAGGCGACTGTGAGTTCTAGTCCCGTCTTAGGCATGAAAGCTGGCTGGGTGACTCTGGGCCAATCACCAGGCAACCGGGAGTTCTAGTTCCACTATAGATCGGAAAGCTGGCTGGATGACTTTGGACCAATCACTAGGAGACCGTGACTTCTGGTCCCACCCTAGGCATGAAATCTGTTTGGTTGACTTTGAGTCAATCACCAGGAAATTATGAGTTCTAGTCCTGCCTTAGGCACAAAAATTGGCTGGGTGATGTTGGGCCAATCTCAAGGAGCTGGTGAGTTCTAATCCCACTTTAACCATGAAAGTGGCTGGGTGACTTTGGGCCAATGACCAGGGCAACCGGGAGTTCTAATACCACCTTTGGCACAATTAGCAGAAGACTGTGAGTTCTATTCCCGCCTTAGGCAGGAAAGCCGGTTGATTGAGTCAATCACCAGGAGACGGTGAGTTCTAGTCCTGCCTTAGGCATAAAATCTGGCTCGGTGACTTGAGTCAGCCCAACACACTTCAGAGGGTTGTTGTTGTGGAGAAAACAGGAAGACGGATGTGTGCTAGATCTGTTCACCACCTTCAACTCAGGATACAAAATAGTAACTTCCAGTCTAACCTCCACTCCTGGTGGTGACCCATCCAAGGAGCAAGACCCATTGCTGCTTCGCACCTCTCCTCATTTAGCATTCCTCCTCACTGAGTTCTTTAAACACCCCTTCAGTTCCTCACTCCCCGACCTCCACCTGGGCTGAATCTTTTTTCCAAAGTGGGGAGGAAAGGGAAATGGGGCATTTCCTATACAGCTGCCGCTCTGCACGTCCCTCAGAAGCCTTGTTTTCTTCTCTCCAACAGACCGAAGACAAAATCCTCTCTTTTTTATTATTATTATTTTTTTTTTTTAAAAAGGAATATTCTTTATTGGCCAAATGTGATTGGACACACAAGGAAATTGTCTCCATAAATTCTCACTGCACATATAAACAACAAAAGGTCACAGATCATAAATCGTAACAAACAGGTAGCCCTCAACATACGACCACAATTGAGCCCAATTGATTAACGTTGCCAAGTGAGACATTTGTTAAGTGAGTTACAAGTCTTCTTGCCACATTTGTTAAGTGAATCCCCAGAGTGGTTCAATTAGTAACCTGGTTGTTAAGTGAATCTGGCTTCCCCCCCCTTGATTTTGCTCGCCAAAGAAGGTCACCAAAGGGGATCTCATGACACCCACCCCAGGACGCTACAACCGTCAGAACTGTGAATCAGTCGCCAAGCAGTCCAAATTTCGATCTGTGACCACGGTGGTGCTGCTGCACAGTTGTCAGCATGGGTCACAAGTCAGTCCCTTTTTTTCACCTGCTGTTGTAACTTCTGACATCACTAAGTCAGGTGTTGTAAGTCAAGGACTACCTGTACAATCACAAATCACATTTTGTGAATCCATTTTGTTTTGTTTTGTTTAATTAAAAGAAGCTCCCAAACGGGACATTTTCGGCAGAAAAGCAAGCAGGGAACCAAGTATATGGTTGTGGGTCACCCTTACAGGCCCCAGACACACACACACACACACAAAGAAGACACACACACAAAGACACACAAAGACACCTCTGGGGTGTGTAGCTGGCAAAAGGGGGGGGGATTGCTGGGGCTGAAGGGCATCCACCGCCAAGGGTCACCCCGAGGCGCCCCCTCCCAGCCTCAGCCTCCATTTTGGAAGCGGGGGAAGGAAAAAGGGAGGGAGGAACGAATGAATGGATGGATGGAAGCAGCCAGGAAAGAATGAATGGACTGCAGCTGTCAAGGCAGGCAAGAAGAAGGGAGGGCGGGAGGACGGTGGCGGGAGGAGGACAAAATACCGAAAAACACACCAGCGGCGCCGGGACGGGGAGGGAAGGGAGGAAGGGGGAGAGAAGCGAGCGCGAGCGCCGCGCCTGCGCAGAAGCCGCTCTCTCAACCGCGGCGGCGGCGGCGGCAGAAACGGGCGCGATTTTCCCCCTCACGCCGAGCGAGCAACTCACCGAGGCGCAGGGGCTGGAGGTGGCGCTGGGGGTAGGCGAGCGCTGCACCGTCACCAGAGCCATCGGGGCGCGGCGGGGCCTCCCCGGCCGGCCTGCGTAGAGCCCTCCGGGTTATTCCATGGCGGGGCGGGCGGCCAAAGCGAGAGGATGGACGGCCCGAGTGAGAGCGAGGAAGCGGCGGCAACAGCGGCGGCAACAGCGGCGGCGATGGCGGCCTCCCCCGCCAACGCTCGCTCGCCGACTGAGGCGCGGCGGGGTTGGGCCGGCCGGGCACAATGAGGCGGCAGCGCGCATGCGCCACCTGTCAAGCCGCCGGGCCGGCCTTTCCCTCCTTCTTTCCCTCCCGCCCTCCCTTCGCTGACTCCGCCCCCTCGCTGCGGCCACGCCTCCCACGGGGTGCGGTTAACTCTTGCGCGCCCGCTGCGGAGGAGGAGATAAGCGGGAGGCTGCTTCCTTTTGCGCGTGCACGCGTGCGTTCCTCGACTTACGACCACATTGGAGCCCCATTCATGTCGCTAAGTGAGGTTTGTGTGTGTGTGTGTGTGTGTGTGTGTGTATGTGTAGGTGTAGGTAGTCCTCGATTTACTAGCACAATGGAGCCCCAGGTTTATGTTACTGAGTGAGACATGAGAGAGAGAGGGTGTTTGTGTGTGTGTGTGTGTGTAGTCCTCGATTTACGACCACAAAGGAGCCCCAAAACTAAATTTCCTTTTACTTGTGAGGAAACCTGGAATTCACTTTATACAGGCAGTCCTTGATTTATGACCACAATTGAGCCCAATGATTTCTGTTGCCAAGAGAGACAGTTGTCCAGTCAGTTTTAACCCATTGAATGCCCTTTTCTTTCCACCGTTGATAAGTGAATATCTGTGGTTGCTAAGTTAGTCACGCGGTTGTTAAGTGAGACACCAAAAGGGGGTTCATGTCAGCCCAGGAGACTGCAGCCATCATAATTAGGAGTCAGTTGCCAAGCATTTGAATTTTACGTGATCACGGGGGAGGCTTCAGTGGTCATAAGTGTGAAAAACGGTCATAAGTCACTGTTTTCAGTGCCATTGCAACTTTTGATGCTCACTAAATGAACGGTTGTAAGTCAGCTACCTGTAACTGAAGGCCGAGAGAGGAATTTGGTAAGGAAAGCCATTCCTTGCAAGGGAGCGAAGGAACCCAGCGTCCAATTTTGGTCACCACATTGCAAAAAAAGATGCTGAGACTTTGGAAAAAGCGCAGAGAAGAACAACTAAGAGGATGAAAGGACAGGAGAATATAAAACATAGGAAGTACTGTCATGTATGCAAATGGACTACTCGAAATCCCCGTGCCTTGATTGGCTAAGGCGCGGGGATTTCTGATTGGCCAGGCGAGCCGCGCCTGATTGGCCCGATTGAAGTCTCCTGCGATTGGTTAAAGCCAAGAGCGGGAGACTTGAATCCCTGCCATTGGCCGCGGCCGCCGAAGCAAAAGATATAAAAGCCGCAAGCTTTTTGTCTTTGGCGGTTCGGTTCCACCAGTGTTAATAAAGAGCTTGAATTGAAAGTCACTGACTACGAGCATTATTTGCGGATACGACACTGGCGACGAGGATGGGATCTCGCCATTGAACCGAACCCCGTATCCGTTTAAGAACCAGCGACAGCGAAGATGGCGAAAATAGCACCGCCCGCTCCCTTCAACCCCGCCGCCGAGGACTGGGAATCGTACTCGGATCGATTCCGGATGTATCTGGAATGCGCCGGCATGAAGGACGCCCCGGGCCCGCTAAAACGCGCCGTCTTTCTCACACACTGCGGACCAGAGGTCTTCCAGATGGCCAAGGCATTGGCCAAACCAGCAGACGCAACCGCCATCGACTGGGACGTCCTCGAGCCCATACTGAGACGCCATTACGCCCCCGAGGTCCCCATCCTGATACGGCGAAACGAGTTTTACCGCAGAAACCAAAAACCGAATGAGAAATTAAGCGACTTTGTCGCTGAATTACGGCGCCTGGGAGGACTCTGTGAGTTTGAGGGGCTTAATAGTCTCATCAGAGACCGCTTCGTGCTCGGGCTATGGGATCCGACACTCCAGAGCCGACTCATGGCCAAAGGTGACATCAGCCTAGCCGATGCCCTCACTGCGGCCGCAGCAGCAGAAGCCACCCGCACGTCAGCAGACACCATGCGAAGATCTGACGCGAAGGGCGGGAACAACAACCCCGCGAGGTCGGCCGACACCAGAAGCGAAGCGACCGCACACTACGGCGAATACCAATCAACCTCCAGCGCGTCAGATGACGAGGAGGACATACACCGTGTACAAATGGGACGAGGCGAACAGCGAAGTCAAAGAAGTCGCAGGTCGAGGACCAACTGCGCCGGTTGCGGCGGCGACCACCCCAGGTCAGAATGCCGATTCTTTGACGCTATCTGCAGGCATTGTGACCGACGAGGCCACATCGCCCGAGTTTGCCGCCAGAAAAAACTCCGCAGCCTGCCCAAACGGGAACAACTTGACAGGAAAAGAGAAAGCTCCCCGCCCAGAGCCAGAGAGCGCCAGCAAACGGGTCGATGGGACCAGAGACAACGATCGCAAAGAAGCAGTGACAGCCGACGTAAAGAGGAAACCCACCAGACGGTGACCATTGGCCACACCATTTCCGACGGAGCTAGAAAGGTTCACGTAGAAGTTCACATAGAGGGTCGACCATGTAAGATGGAAGTGGACTCCGGTTCCTACCTTTCTATGATTGCTTGGCGCGAAATCAAGCAACTAGTGCCTACACTACAAAGAAGAAACGTACCTGCCCAAAAAATCATCATAAAAGACTATCAAGGTAATCGCGTTCCGGTAGTGGGCACCAAGAACTTTAACATAACCTACAAAGGCCACACAGAACAACTGCCACTCACAATAGTCGACCGCGACCGCCCTAGCCTGTTGGGGTTACAATGGTTTGCTCCGCTTAACATCGCGCTGACAGGTGTCAACCACGTATCCATTGAAGCTTGGGAACAGCGGCTAACCCAAGAATTCCAGGAGGTCTTCAATGGAGAATTGGGCAAGTACCAGGGGCCCCTTATTTCATTTGATTTAGACCCAAGGGTTCCCCCGAAGCGGCTTAAGCCTAGAAGGGTACCCTTTGCATTAAAGCCCAAAATCGACGAGCAGCTAGACAAACTCGTCAGACAAGGGGTGTTACAACCGACAGATCACGCCAGATGGGAAACCCCTATAGTGACCCCAGTAAAACCAGACGGGTCCGTGAGAATCTGCGGGGACTATAAGGCCACCCTAAATGGCGCGTTGCAACAAAGCGCCTACCCAGTCCCGGTAGTGCAACATTTACTGCACTCACTGGGAGGGGGCAAAGTTTTTGCTAAGCTCGACCTCGCACAAGCCTATCAACAACTACCTGTGGACGAGGAAACGGCAGAGGCCCAAACAATAGTGACCCACCGGGGGGCTTTTAAATGTAACAGACTTCAATTTGGGGTCAGCGTGGCACCAGGCATCTTCCAGAGCCTGATGGAACGCTTGCTGCAAGGCATCAAGGGGGTGGTGCCCTACTTCGATGACGTATTAGTGGCGGCTCCAAATGAAGCCGAACTAGAAAACCGTTTAAGACAAGTCTTAACGAAATTTAAAGAAACAGGACTTAAAGTCAAACGCGAAAAATGCCAACTTTGTACAAAGCAAGTAGAGTTTCTGGGCTACCTCCTAGACCAGCAGGGCATCCACCCCACAACAAAAGAAGTAAAGGCCATCAAAGAAGCCCCCACCCCAAAGTCCAAATTAGAGCTGCAAGCATTCTTAGGTTTACTAAACTTCTATAATGTCTTCCTACCTCAAAAGGCTACGGCGGCGGAACCTTTACATAGACTCCTGGACAAGAAGGCAGCCTGGACTTGGGGGAGACGGGAACAAACAGCTTTTCAAAAGACCAAAGACCTCCTCACCTCTGATGCCGTCCTAATGCAATTCTGCGAAACCCTGCCTGTAGCTGTCACTTGCGACGCATCACCCTTCGGCGTCGGCGCTGTCCTCAGCCATACCCTCCCAGACCAGAGAGAAGCACCTATCGCATTTTTTTCGAGAACTCTGACTAAACCAGAGCGGAACTATAGCCAGCTGGACAAAGAAGCTTTGGCTATAGTGGCCGCCGTTAAGCGTTTCCACGAGTACCTTTATGGCCGCCCATTCAAAATAGTGACTGACCATAAACCGTTGCTGGGCATTCTCGCGGGAAACCGTCCCACACCAAACATCTTGTCACCCCGGATGACAAGATGGTCTGAATTCCTGGCAGCCTACAACTATGAACTGCTACACAAGCCAGGTAAGAAGATATCGCACGCGGACGCTTTAAGCCGTTCCCCCTTACCTGACTCTGACCCTGACCCTGCACCAACAACAAATACCCTGTCCATCGAGTGTTTACCCATTACCGCATCGGACATAGCGAGGGAAACGGTTAAGGACAAACACTTAGCGCCAATCTTACATTGGCTACAAAAAGGCTGGCCGGAAAAAGATGATAACGAGACTTTTAAACCTTTCCGCCAGCGCCAGACGGAACTTTCACTACTGAGAGGATGTATCCTTTGGGGAGACCGGGTGGTAATTCCGACTAGATTACAAAACAGGGTCCTAGAGATGTTGCACGAGGGTCATCCTGGCATCGTCAGGACCAAAGCCCTGGCCAGGAGTTACGCTTGGTGGCCTGGCATGGACAAACAAATTGAAACATGGGTCGCCAAATGCCACCGGTGCCAGGAAACCAGATCCAGCCCACCCACGGCACCTATCCGGGACTGGGAGACACCTCGGGGACCCTGGTCCAGAATACATTTAGACTTTGCCGGCCCCACAAATGGGCACACCTTTTTAATCACAGTTGACGCATACTCAAACTGGCTAGAGGTGGCCGACATGAAATCCACCACCACAGAGGCCGTCATTAAAGAACTGTGTAAGCTGTTTGCCACCCACGGCCTCCCAGACGTCGTTGTCTCGGACAACGGGCCACAGTTTACATCCATCGACTTTGAACGGTTCCTGGCAGAAAAAGGCATCCGCCACGCGTTAACGGCACCGGCGCATCCCGCGGCGAACGGTAGGGCGGAACGGATGGTCCAGTTTACAAAAAAGACCCTCCGGAAAATGGACCACGGGGAGATCAACGACAAGATCAACAGGCTGCTCTTCATACAGCACATCACGCCAAACACAACCACCAACAAGAGCCCTGCAGAGCTCCTGATGGGCAGGAAGCTGCGATCCCCACTCGACCGCTTACACCCAACCTACAACCCGGAGCAGCCCCCAGACTCCAGCTCCAGGTATCGGACATTTGAACCAGGCGACCTAGTATACGCCAAAAACATGACGGGGGACCCCCTATGGATCCCAGCCGTCATAACTCAGATCACTGGTCCAAAGTCGTACCGGCTCCAAACCACCGACGGGTGAGCCTGGAAACGACATATCGACCAGCTCCGGTCACGAACATTGACTAACCTCAAACCCCAAGACACGAACCAAGGGGGGAGGGAACACCCGGTTAAACAACCGCAAGAACAAATAAAAATTAAAAACTCACCAGAACGCAGCCTTCGCGAGTCACAGCCGGAGAAGAACCGTCTGGCCAGCTCTACCGACCCGGAGAAGCCAAGCGGGAGCGGCGGAATCCGCGACTCAACCGACCCGGTAGGCCCAGGCGGGAGCCGCGGCGAAGGAACCGGCCCGATCATCCAGCCGGTTCGCTCAGAGGCAGGAGCAGCCAAAAAGATGACCGCCCCTGCCAAGATACAACAGGAAAATGAATTGCGCAGGTCATCTAGGACTCGACGGAGCCCCGCCTACCTGCGTGACTACACCACGTGAGAAGACCATACCAAGAGGGGAGGGGTGTCATGTATGCAAATGGACTACTCGAAATCCCCGTGCCTTGATTGGCTAAGGCGCGGGGATTTCTGATTGGCCAGGCGAGCCGCGCCTGATTGGCCCGATTGAAGTCTCCCGCGATTGGTTAAAGCCAAGAGCGGGAGACTTGAATCCCTGCCATTGGCCGCGGCCGCCGAAGCAAAAGATATAAAAGCCGCAAGCTTTTTGTCTTTGGCGGTTCGGTTCCACCAGTGTTAATAAAGAGCTTGAATTGAAAGTCACTGACTATGAGCATTATTTGCGGATACGACAAGTACCATTGCAGGATTTGAGTTTGGCCAGTCTAGAGAAAAGAAGAATTAGGGGTATTCCAGTGTTTGAGGGTCTTAACTTACTTTCCAAAGCCCCCAAAGTCAGGGTAAGAAACAATGGGTGGAAACTAAGCAAGGAGAGAAGCA
>JAUCBL010000419.1:42500-69319 GCA_033807585.1 Hydrophis major
ACTAGGATGTTGGAGAGTGCACAGTTCTTTGAAAACGCACGTAGGGGAAAGTAAACAAGTCAGGAGGAAAGCATGTGAAGGAATAACAGCCATGGTCCCTCCTGGCGTCAGGACATCAGAAAAACCGTCATTCTTTTTGGGATTCTAAGCCTCTTGAAGAGAGGAGCAATGGCACGTTGCTATCAAGGGGCCACCAGTATGGCGTAAATCAAGGTTTCTCAACCTTAGAAACTTTAAGTTGGGTGGGCTTCCATGCCCAGAATCCCCCAGCCAGCCTACTTTAAGAGGGGTGGGCTTCCACTCCCAGAATCCCCCAGCCAGCCTGCTTTAAGAAGGGAGGAATTCCACTCCCAGAATCCCCACTCAGAGGCTTTAAGGAAGATGGACATCCACTCCCTTCAATCATTTGCCACATCCCAGAAAAGCAAAATTGATGGGGAAAACTGGACTCACTTAATGACCATGTGATTCATTTAACAACAACAGGGATTTGAAAAAATCGGAAACTTGGGCACGACTCTCTTGAACAGTTGCCTTTCTTCTGGTCCATAGCATGGTCATAATTTGAGGACAACTTGCATTTGATCTAGGAGTTCTTGGCTGGTTCATGATATCCTCATCAATTTTTTCCAAATCTGTATAAGTGCACTGCAGGTGGTCCTTGACTTATGACCCCAATTGAGTCCAAAATTTCTGTTGCTAAGTGAGCCATTTTTGAAAGTGAGTTTTGCCCCATTTTACGACCTTTCTTGTCACCGTTGTGAAGGGAATCACTGCAGTTGTTAAGTGAATCTGGCTTCCCCATTGACTTTGCTTGTCAGAAGTTTGCAAAAGGAGATCCCATGACCACGGGACTCTGCAACCGTCATAAATAGGAGCCAGTGGCCAACTTTCCAAATGTTGCTCACTTGACCATGGAGATTCTGCTCTGGTCGTAAGTGTGAAAATCTGATCCTAAGTCATTTTATTTCAGTGACATCGTAACTTAGAATGGCACTTAATGTACTGTTGTAACTTGAGGACTACCTGTATAATATAAACTGATGTTACCTATCCAGAATCGAATTTGTGATTTGGGCAGCCATATAAACCAGGGTGGGATTCTACCGGTCGAACCGGTTCTATAGAACCAGTTGTTATGATTCTGTGCAGTTTGGAGAACCGGTAAATCATGCCCCTGGCTGGCCCTGCCCTTCTCCGCTCAGCCCCTCTCTTCCCAGTCAGTTCTTATCACCAGAGGTGGGATGCTACTGGGTCGACCCGGTTCTATAGAACTGTTGTGGTTAGCCGGCAGGTGCAGACGGCTGAGGAGAGCGAGGACTCAAGTGAGGGGCCAGGACTATGTGGACCTTCAGAGATTGTGGGGGCTGGCAGCAGTGATGAGGAGGTTCCCGAGGAGCCTGGGCCAAGTGCACGTGCATGCAGGGTTGCTCGCAGGAAAGAGCAGCTGCAGCACCACGGGCGACTCGGGAGTAAGGCTGCAAGGTCATGGCCCCTCTTTCAAGAAGATCAAAGCCAGCTGTGAATCGGACGTTCCTTGCAGGAAGCAAAGACATTTCGCGACTCCAACCTCGTAGACATTGCGGTATCTTAAGTTGGGATTTGAAGCCTCTTGTGTTATAAAATATTTCTTATCTGCTATCCTTGGCAGCCTCTCACAGTTTTGGCGAGGCTTTGTGCTGATCCAAGTTAATTAGTTTGCAGCAGCCTTTTATCCGGGGATTCGTAAGAATCATGAAAAGGTTTCTGTTCCCTTTGGTTCGTGTTTGTTTTATTGGAAAAGGATATGGGTCAAAACAAGAACCGGTAGCTCGGAAGAGCAGCAGACACCTAACCAGTTTGCTGCGATGACCTTTTGGTCGTCTGTTTGGCCCACCCGCCTGCCCGGGCTCTTGGCTGCCCTTTATTTCCTGCTTTTCCAACCTCAGCTGTTTTCTGCAGCATACCTGAGATTGAAAAAGCAGCAAAGAAGAGGATATTCAAATGCTGCGCACCCACGCGCAGCGCTTGTCAGCTGTCCAAGCAGCACAGCTGATGGGTTGTTGTTTTTTTGCAATCCTCTATACACAAGTGCGGGCAACATGCACACACACGCAAAACACACTCTCACTGAACTGGTACTAACCCGGGTGGAATCCCACCCCTGTTTATCGCGCATGCACAACATCTCTGACGGCGTTCTCCTCCACCCAGTCACTCCTTAAGGTATTTCATTTTTCCCCCTCCCGACAATCAGCTGTGCAGGGATCCCCCTCGCTGTCTTACTGCTTCACCCAGAAGGAAAGAAAGAAGGAAGGAGAGGAGGAGGGAGGAAGGAAGAAAGAAAGGAAGGAGACGAGGAGAAAGGAAGGAGAAGACGATCAGCTGTGCCGATGATCAACTGTGTAGGGATCCCCCTCGCTGTCTTACTGCTTCGCCCAGAAGGAGAAAAGAAGAAAGGAGAGGAGGAGGAAGGAAGGAGAGGAGGAGAAAGGGAGGGAGGAGAGGACAATCAGCTGTTCTGATGATCGGCTGTGCAGGGATCCCCCTTGCTGTCTTACTGCTTCGCTGAGAAGGAAGGAAGGAAGGAAGGAAGGAGAGGAGGAGGAAAAAAGGAAGAAAAAAAGGAAGGAAGGAGAGGAGGAAGGAAGGAAGGAGAAGAGAAGAAAGGAAGGCGAGGACAATCAGCTGTGCTGATGATCAGCTGTGCCGGGATCCCCCTTACTGTCTTACTGCTTCACCCAGGAAGAGGGAAAGAAGGAAGGAGAGGAGGAGGAGGAAAGTAGGAAAAAAGGAAGGGAGAGGAGGAGGAGGAAGGAAGGAAAAAAGGAAGGAAGGAGAGGAGGAAGGAGAGGAGGAGGAAGGGAGGAAGGAAGGAAGGAGAGGAGAAGAAAGGAAGGTGAGGATGATCAGCTGTGCAGGAATCCCCCTTGCTGTCTTACTGCTTCGCCCAGAAGGAGAAAAGAAGGAAGGAGAGGAGGAGCAAAGAAGGAAGGAGAAGAAGAAGGAAGGAAGGAAGGAAGGAAGGAAGGAAGGAAGGAAGGAAGGAAGGAAGGAGAAGACGATCAGCTGTTCCCATGATCAGCTGTGCCGGGATCCCCCTCGCTGTCTTACTGCTTTGCCCAGGAGGAGAAAAGAAGGAAGGAGAGGAGGAGCAAAGAAGGAAGGAGAAGAGGAAGGAAGGAAGGAAGGAAGGAGAGAAGGAGCAAAGAAGGAAGGAAGGAGAGGAGGGGGAAGGAAGGAGAAGACGATCAGCTGTTCCCATGATCAGCTGCGCCGGGATCCCTCTTGCTGTCTTACTGCTTCGCCCAGAAGGAGAAAAGAAGGAAGGAGAGGAGGAGCAAAGAAGGAAGGAGAAGAAGAAGGAAGGAAGGAGGGAAGGAAGGAAGGAAGGAAGGAAGGAAGGAAGGAAGGAAGGAAGGAAGGAGAAGACGATCAGCTGTTCCCATGATCAGCTGTGCCGGGATCCCTCTTGCTGTCTTACTGCTTCGCCCAGAAGGAGAAAAGGAGGAAGGAGAGGAGGAGCAAAGAAGGAAGGAGAAGAGGAAGGAAGGAAGGAAGGAAGGAAGGAAGGAAGGAAGGAAGGAAGGAGAAGACGATCAGCTGTTCCCATGATCAGCTGTGCCGGGATCCCCCTCGCTGTCTTACTGCTTTGCCCAGGAGGAGAAAAGAAGGAAGGAGAGGAGGAGCAAAGAAGGAAGGAGAAGAGGAAGGAAGGAAGGAAGGAAGGAAGGAGAGAAGGAGCAAAGAAGGAAGGAAGGAGAGGAGGGGGAAGGAAGGAGAAGACGATCAGCTGTTCCCATGATCAGCTGTGCCGGGATCCCTCTTGCTGTCTTACTGCTTCGCCCAGAAGGAGAAAAGAAGGAAGGAGAGGAGGAGCAAAGAAGGAAGGAGAAGAGGAAGGAAGGAAGGAAGGAAGGAAGGAAGGAAGGAAGGAAGGAGAGGAGAGGGAAGGAAGGAGAGGAGGAGAAAGGGAGGGAGGAGAGGACAATCAGCTGTTCTGATGATCGGCTGTGCAGGGATCCCCCTTGCTGTCTTACTGCTTCGCTGAGAAGGAAGGAAGGAAGGAAGGAAGGAGAGGAGGAGGAAAAAAGGAAGAAAAAAAGGAAGGAAGGAGAGGAGGAAGGAAGGAAGGAGAAGAGAAGAAAGGAAGGCGAGGACAATCAGCTGTGCTGATGATCAGCTGTGCCGGGATCCCCCTTACTGTCTTACTGCTTCACCCAGGAAGAGGGAAAGAAGGAAGGAGAGGAGGAGGAGGAAAGTAGGAAAAAAGGAAGGGAGAGGAGGAGGAGGAAGGAAGGAAAAAAGGAAGGAAGGAGAGGAGGAAGGAGAGGAGGAGGAAGGGAGGAAGGAAGGAAGGAGAGGAGAAGAAAGGAAGGTGAGGATGATCAGCTGTGCAGGAATCCCCCTTGCTGTCTTACTGCTTCGCCCAGAAGGAGAAAAGAAGGAAGGAGAGGAGGAGCAAAGAAGGAAGGAGAAGAAGAAGGAAGGAAGGAAGGAAGGAAGGAAGGAAGGAAGGAAGGAAGGAAGGAAGGAGAAGACGATCAGCTGTTCCCATGATCAGCTGTGCCGGGATCCCCCTCGCTGTCTTACTGCTTTGCCCAGGAGGAGAAAAGAAGGAAGGAGAGGAGGAGCAAAGAAGGAAGGAGAAGAGGAAGGAAGGAAGGAAGGAAGGAGAGAAGGAGCAAAGAAGGAAGGAAGGAGAGGAGGGGGAAGGAAGGAGAAGACGATCAGCTGTTCCCATGATCAGCTGTGCCGGGATCCCTCTTGCTGTCTTACTGCTTCGCCCAGAAGGAGAAAAAAAGGAAGGAGAGGAGGAGCAAAGAAGGAAGGAGAAGAAGAAGGAAGGAAGGAGGGAAGGAAGGAAGGAAGGAAGGAAGGAAGGAGAAGACGATCAGCTGTTCCCATGATCAGCTGTGCCGGGATCCCCCTAGCTGTCTTACTGCTTTGCCCAGGAGGAGAAAAGAAGGAAGGAGAGGAGGAGCAAAGAAGGAAGGAGAAGAGGAAGGAAGGAAGGAAGGAAGGAAGGAGAGAAGGAGCAAAGAAGGAAGGAAGGAGAGGAGGGGGAAGGAAGGAGAAGACGATCAGCTGTTCCCATGATCAGCTGTGCCGGGATCCCTCTTGCTGTCTTACTGCTTCGCCCAGAAGGAGAAAAGAAGGAAGGAGAGGAGGAGCAAAGAAGGAAGGAGAAGAGGAAGGAAGGAAGGAAGGAAGGAAGGAAGGAAGGAAGGAAGGAAGGAAGGAAGGAGAAGACGATCAGCTGTTCCCATGATCAGCTGTGCCGGGATCCCTCTTGCTGTCTTACTGCTTTGCCCAGGAGGAGAAAAGAAGGAAGGAGAGGAGGAGCAAAGAAGGAAGGAGAAGAAGAAGGAAGGAAGGAAGGAAGGAAGGAAGGAAGGAAGGAAGGAGAAGACGATCAGCTGTTCCCATGATCAGCTGTGCCGGGATCCCTCTTGCTGTCTTACTGCTTTGCCCAGGAGGAGAAAAGGAGGAAGGAGAGGAGGAGCAAAGAAGGAAGGAGAAGAGGAAGGAAGGAAGGAAGGAAGGAAGGAAGGAGAGAAGGAGCAAAGAAGGAAGGAAGGAGAGGAGGGGGAAGGAAGGAGAAGACGATCAGCTGTTCCCATGATCAGCTGTGCCGGGATCCCTCTTGCTGTCTTACTGCTTCGCCCAGAAGGAGAAAAGGAGGAAGGAGAGGAGGAGCAAAGAAGGAAGGAGAAGAGGAAGGAAGGAAGGAAGGAAGGAAGGAAGGAAGGAAGGAAGGAAGGAGAGAAGGAGCAAAGAAGGAAGGAAGGAGAGGAGGGGGAAGGAAGGAGAGGACGATCAGCTGTGACAACGATCTGCTGTGCAGGGATCCCCCTCGCTATCTGACTGCTTTGCCCAGAAGGAAGGAAGGAAGGAGAAGACGATCAGCTGTTCCCATGATCAGCTGTGCCGGGATCCCCCTTACTGTCTTACTGCTTCACCCAGGAAGAGGGAAAGAAGGAAGGAGAGGAGGAGGAGGAAAGAAGGAAAAAAGGAAGGGAGAGGAGGAGGAGGAAGGAAGGAAAAAAGGAAGGAAGAAGAGGAGGAAGGAGAGGAGGAGGAAGGGAGGAAGGAAGGAAGGAGAGGAGGAGAATGGAAGGAAGGAAGGAGAGGAGAAGAAAGGAAGGTGAGGATGATCAGCTGTGCAGGAATCCCCCTTGCTGTCTTACTGCTTTGCCCAGAAGGAGAAAAGAAGGAAGGAGAGGAGGAGCAAAGAAGGAAGGAGAAGAAGAAGGAAGGAAGGAAGGAAGGAAGGAAGGAAGGAAGGAGAAGACGATCAGCTGTTCCCATGATCAGCTGTGCCGGGATCCCCCTCGCTGTCTTACTGCTTTGCCCAGGAGGAGAAAAGAAGGAAGGAGAGGAGGAGCAAAGAAGGAAGGAGAAGAGGAAGGAAGGAAGGAAGGAAGGAAGGAAGGAAGGAAGGAAGGAAGGAGAAGACGATCAGCTGTTCCCATGATCAGCTGTGCCGGGATCCCCCTTGCTGTCTTACTGCTTTGCCCAGGAGGAGAAAAGAAGGAAGGAGAGGAGGAGCAAAGAAGGAAGGAGAAGAGGAAGGAAGGAAGGAAGGAAGGAAGGAAGGAAGGAAGGAGAAGACGATCAGCTGTTCCCATGATCAGCTGTGCCGGGATCCCTCTTGCTGTCTTACTGCTTTGCCCAGGAGGAGAAAAGAAGGAAGGAGAGGAGGAGCAAAGAAGGAAGGAGAAGAAGAAGGAAGGAAGGAAGGAAGGAAGGAAGGAAGGAAGGAAGGAAGGAAGGAAGGAGAAGACGATCAGCTGTTCCCATGATCAGCTGTGCCGGGATCCCCCTCGCTGTCTTACTGCTTTGCCCAGGAGGAGAAAAGAAGGAAGGAGAGGAGGAGCAAAGAAGGAAGGAGAAGAGGAAGGAAGGAAGGAAGGAAGGAAGGAGAGAAGGAGCAAAGAAGGAAGGAAGGAGAGGAGGGGGAAGGAAGGAGAAGACGATCAGCTGTTCCCATGATTAGCTGTGCCGGGATCCCTCTTGCTGTCTTACTGCTTCGCCCAGAAGGAGAAAAGAAGGAAGGAGAGGAGGAGCAAAGAAGGAAGGAGAAGAGGAAGGAAGGAAGGAAGGAAGGAAGGAAGGAAGGAAGGAAGGAGCAAAGAAGGAAGGAAGGAGAGGAGAGGGAAGGAAGGAGAGGAGGAGAAAGGGAGGGAGGAGAGGACAATCAGCTGTTCTGATGATCAGCTGTGCAGGGATCCCCCTTGCTGTCTTACTGCTTCGCTGAGAAGGAAGGAAGGAAGGAAGGAAGGAGAGGAGGAGGAAAAAAGGAAGAAAAAAAGGAAGGAAGGAGAGGAGGAAGGAAGGAAGGAGAAGAGAAGAAAGGAAGGCGAGGACAATCAGCTGTGCTGATGATCAGCTGTGCCGGGATCCCCCTTACTGTCTTACTGCTTCACCCAGGAAGAGGGAAAGAAGGAAGGAGAGGAGGAGGAGGAAAGTAGGAAAAAAGGAAGGGAGAGGAGGAGGAGGAAGGAAGGAAAAAAGGAAGGAAGAAGAGGAGGAAGGAGAGGAGGAGGAAGGGAGGAAGGAAGGAAGGAGAGGAGAAGAAAGGAAGGTGAGGATGATCAGCTGTGCAGGAATCCCCCTTGCTGTCTTACTGCTTCGCCCAGAAGGAGCAAAGAAGGAAGGAGAAGAAGAAGGAAGGAAGGAAGGAAGGAAGGAAGGAAGGAAGGAGAAGACGATCAGCTGTTCCCATGATCAGCTGTGCCGGGATCCCTCTTGCTGTCTTACTGCTTCGCCCAGAAGGAGAAAAGAAGGAAGGAGAGGAGGAGCAAAGAAGGAAGGAGAAGAAGAAGGAAGGAAGGAAGGAAGGAAGGAAGGAAGGAAGGAAGGAAGGAAGGAGAAGACGATCAGCTGTTCCCATGATCAGCTGTGCCGGGATCCCCCTCGCTGTCTTACTGCTTTGCCCAGGAGGAGAAAAGGAGGAAGGAGAGGAGGAGCAAAGAAGGAAGGAGAAGAGGAAGGAAGGAAGGAAGGAAGGAGAGAAGGAGCAAAGAAGGAAGGAAGGAGAGGAGGGGGAAGGAAGGAGAAGACGATCAGCTGTTCCCATGATCAGCTGTGCCGGGATCCCTCTTGCTGTCTTACTGCTTCGCCCAGAAGGAGAAAAGAAGGAAGGAGAGGAGGAGCAAAGAAGGAAGGAGAAGAGGAAGGAAGGAAGGAAGGAAGGAGAGAAGGAGCAAAGAAGGAAGGAAGGAGAGGAGGGGGAAGGAAGGAGAAGACGATCAGCTGTTCCCATGATCAGCTGTGCCGGGATCCCCCTCGCTGTCTTACTGCTTTGCCCAGGAGGAGAAAAGAAGGAAGGAGAGGAGGAGCAAAGAAGGAAGGAGAAGAGGAAGGAAGGAAGGAAGGAAGGAAGGAAGGAGAGAAGGAGCAAAGAAGGAAGGAAGGAGAGGAGGGGGAAGGAAGGAGAAGACGATCAGCTGTTCCCATGATCAGCTGTGCCGGGATCCCTCTTGCTGTCTTACTGCTTCGCCCAGAAGGAGAAAAGAAGGAAGGAGAGGAGGAGCAAAGAAGGAAGGAGAAGAGGAAGGAAGGAAGGAAGGAAGGAAGGAAGGAAGGAAGGAAGGAGCAAAGAAGGAAGGAAGGAGAGGAGAGGGAAGGAAGGAGAGGAGGAGAAAGGGAGGGAGGAGAGGACAATCAGCTGTTCTGATGATCAGCTGTGCAGGGATCCCCCTTGCTGTCTTACTGCTTCGCTGAGAAGGAAGGAAGGAAGGAAGGAAGGAAGGAGAGGAGGAGGAAAAAAGGAAGAAAAAAAGGAAGGAAGGAGAGGAGGAAGGAAGGAAGGAGAAGAGAAGAAAGGAAGGCGAGGACAATCAGCTGTGCTGATGATCAGCTGTGCCGGGATCCCTCTTGCTGTCTTACTGCTTCGCCCAGAAGGAGAAAAGAAGGAAGGAGAGGAGGAGCAAAGAAGGAAGGAGAAGAGGAAGGAAGGAAGGAAGGAAGGAAGGAAGGAAGGAAGGAGCAAAGAAGGAAGGAAGGAGAGGAGGGGGAAGGAAGGAGAGGACGATCAGCTGTGACAACGATCTGCTGTGCAGGGATCCCCCTCGCTATCTGACTGCTTTGCCCAGAAGGAAGGAAGGAAGGAGAAGACGATCAGCTGTTCCCATGATCAGCTGTGCCGGGATCCCCCTCGCTGTCTTACTGCTTTGCCCAGGAGGAGAAAAGAAGGAAGGAGAGGAGGAGCAAAGAAGGAAGGAGAAGAGGAAGGAAGGAAGGAAGGAAGGAGAGAAGGAGCAAAGAAGGAAGGAAGGAGAGGAGGGGGAAGGAAGGAGAAGACGATCAGCTGTTCCCATGATCAGCTGTGCCGGGATCCCTCTTGCTGTCTTACTGCTTCACCCAGAAGGAGAAAAGAAGGAAGGAGAGGAGGAGCAAAGAAGGAAGGAGAAGAAGAAGGAAGGAAGGAGGGAAGGAAGGAAGGAAGGAAGGAAGGAAGGAAGGAAGGAAGGAAGGAGAAGACGATCAGCTGTTCCCATGATCAGCTGTGCCGGGATCCCCCTCGCTGTCTTACTGCTTTGCCCAGGGGGAGAAAAGAAGGAAGGAGAGGAGGAGCAAAGAAGGAAGGAAGGAGAGGAGGGGGAAGGAAGGAGAAGACGATCAGCTGTTCCCATGATCAGCTGTGCCGGGATCCCTCTTGCTGTCTTACTGCTTCGCCCAGAAGGAGAAAAGAAGGAAGGAGAGGAGGAGCAAAGAAGGAAGGAGAAGAAGAAGGAAGGAAGGAGGGAAGGAAGGAAGGAAGGAAGGAAGGAAGGAAGGAAGGAAGGAGAAGACGATCAGCTGTTCCCATGATCAGCTGTGCCGGGATCCCCCTCGCTGTCTTACTGCTTTGCCCAGGAGGAGAAAAGAAGGAAGGAGAGGAGGAGCAAAGAAGGAAGGAGAAGAGGAAGGAAGGAAGGAAGGAAGGAAGGAGAGAAGGAGCAAAGAAGGAAGGAAGGAGAGGAGGGGGAAGGAAGGAGAAGACGATCAGCTGTTCCCATGATAAGCTGTGCCGGGATCCCTCTTGCTGTCTTACTGCTTCGCCCAGAAGGAGAAAAGGAGGAAGGAGAGGAGGAGCAAAGAAGGAAGGAAGGAGAGGAGGGGGAAGGAAGGAGAGGACGATCAGCTGTGACAACGATCTGCTGTGCAGGGATCCCCCTCGCTATCTGACTGCTTTGCCCAGAAGGAAGGAAGGAAGGAGAAGACGATCAGCTGTTCCCATGATCAGCTGTGCCGGGATCCCCCTTACTGTCTTACTGCTTCACCCAGGAAGAGGGAAAGAAGGAAGGAGAGGAGGAGGAGGAAAGAAGGAAAAAAGGAAGGGAGAGGAGGAGGAGGAAGGAAGGAAAAAAGGAAGGAAGAAGAGGAGGAAGGAGAGGAGGAGGAAGGGAGGAAGGAAGGAAGGAGAGGAGGAGAATGGAAGGAAGGAAGGAGAGGAGAAGAAAGGAAGGTGAGGATGATCAGCTGTGCAGGAATCCCCCTTGCTGTCTTACTGCTTTGCCCAGAAGGAGAAAAGAAGGAAGGAGAGGAGGAGCAAAGAAGGAAGGAGAAGAAGAAGGAAGGAAGGAAGGAAGGAAGGAAGGAAGGAAGGAAGGAAGGAGAAGACGATCAGCTGTTCCCATGATCAGCTGTGCCGGGATCCCCCTCGCTGTCTTACTGCTTTGCCCAGGAGGAGAAAAGGAGGAAGGAGAGGAGGAGCAAAGAAGGAAGGAGAAGAGGAAGGAAGGAAGGAAGGAAGGAGAGAAGGAGCAAAGAAGGAAGGAAGGAGAGGAGGGGGAAGGAAGGAGAAGACGATCAGCTGTTCCCATGATCAGCTGTGCCGGGATCCCTCTTGCTGTCTTACTGCTTCGCCCAGAAGGAGAAAAGAAGGAAGGAGAGGAGGAGCAAAGAAGGAAGGAGAAGAGGAAGGAAGGAAGGAAGGAAGGAGAGAAGGAGCAAAGAAGGAAGGAAGGAGAGGAGGGGGAAGGAAGGAGAAGACGATCAGCTGTTCCCATGATCAGCTGTGCCGGGATCCCCCTCGCTGTCTTACTGCTTTGCCCAGGAGGAGAAAAGAAGGAAGGAGAGGAGGAGCAAAGAAGGAAGGAGAAGAGGAAGGAAGGAAGGAAGGAAGGAAGGAAGGAGAGAAGGAGCAAAGAAGGAAGGAAGGAGAGGAGGGGGAAGGAAGGAGAAGACGATCAGCTGTTCCCATGATCAGCTGTGCCGGGATCCCTCTTGCTGTCTTACTGCTTCGCCCAGAAGGAGAAAAGAAGGAAGGAGAGGAGGAGCAAAGAAGGAAGGAGAAGAGGAAGGAAGGAAGGAAGGAAGGAAGGAAGGAAGGAAGGAAGGAAGGAAGGAAGGAGCAAAGAAGGAAGGAAGGAGAGGAGAGGGAAGGAAGGAGAGGAGGAGAAAGGGAGGGAGGAGAGGACAATCAGCTGTTCTGATGATCAGCTGTGCAGGGATCCCCCTTGCTGTCTTACTGCTTCGCTGAGAAGGAAGGAAGGAAGGAAGGAAGGAAGGAGAGGAGGAGGAAAAAAGGAAGAAAAAAAGGAAGGAAGGAGAGGAGGAAGGAAGGAAGGAGAAGAGAAGAAAGGAAGGCGAGGACAATCAGCTGTGCTGATGATCAGCTGTGCCGGGATCCCTCTTGCTGTCTTACTGCTTCGCCCAGAAGGAGAAAAGAAGGAAGGAGAGGAGGAGCAAAGAAGGAAGGAGAAGAGGAAGGAAGGAAGGAAGGAAGGAAGGAAGGAAGGAAGGAGCAAAGAAGGAAGGAAGGAGAGGAGGGGGAAGGAAGGAGAGGACGATCAGCTGTGACAACGATCTGCTGTGCAGGGATCCCCCTCGCTATCTGACTGCTTTGCCCAGAAGGAAGGAAGGAAGGAGAAGACGATCAGCTGTTCCCATGATCAGCTGTGCCGGGATCCCCCTCGCTGTCTTACTGCTTTGCCCAGGAGGAGAAAAGAAGGAAGGAGAGGAGGAGCAAAGAAGGAAGGAGAAGAGGAAGGAAGGAAGGAAGGAAGGAGAGAAGGAGCAAAGAAGGAAGGAAGGAGAGGAGGGGGAAGGAAGGAGAAGACGATCAGCTGTTCCCATGATCAGCTGTGCCGGGATCCCTCTTGCTGTCTTACTGCTTCACCCAGAAGGAGAAAAGAAGGAAGGAGAGGAGGAGCAAAGAAGGAAGGAGAAGAAGAAGGAAGGAAGGAGGGAAGGAAGGAAGGAAGGAAGGAAGGAAGGAAGGAAGGAAGGAAGGAAGGAAGGAAGGAGAAGACGATCAGCTGTTCCCATGATCAGCTGTGCCGGGATCCCCCTCGCTGTCTTACTGCTTTGCCCAGGGGGAGAAAAGAAGGAAGGAGAGGAGGAGCAAAGAAGGAAGGAAGGAGAGGAGGGGGAAGGAAGGAGAAGACGATCAGCTGTTCCCATGATCAGCTGTGCCGGGATCCCTCTTGCTGTCTTACTGCTTCGCCCAGAAGGAGAAAAGAAGGAAGGAGAGGAGGAGCAAAGAAGGAAGGAGAAGAAGAAGGAAGGAAGGAGGGAAGGAAGGAAGGAAGGAAGGAAGGAAGGAAGGAAGGAGAAGACGATCAGCTGTTCCCATGATCAGCTGTGCCGGGATCCCCCTCGCTGTCTTACTGCTTTGCCCAGGAGGAGAAAAGAAGGAAGGAGAGGAGGAGCAAAGAAGGAAGGAGAAGAGGAAGGAAGGAAGGAAGGAAGGAAGGAGAGAAGGAGCAAAGAAGGAAGGAAGGAGAGGAGGGGGAAGGAAGGAGAAGACGATCAGCTGTTCCCATGATAAGCTGTGCCGGGATCCCTCTTGCTGTCTTACTGCTTCGCCCAGAAGGAGAAAAGGAGGAAGGAGAGGAGGAGCAAAGAAGGAAGGAAGGAGAGGAGGGGGAAGGAAGGAGAGGACGATCAGCTGTGACAACGATCTGCTGTGCAGGGATCCCCCTCGCTATCTGACTGCTTTGCCCAGAAGGAAGGAAGGAAGGAGAAGACGATCAGCTTTTCCCATGATCAGCTGTGCCGGGATCCCCCTTACTGTCTTACTGCTTCACCCAGGAAGAGGGAAAGAAGGAAGGAGAGGAGGAGGAGGAAAGAAGGAAAAAAGGAAGGGAGAGGAGGAGGAGGAAGGAAGGAAAAAAGGAAGGAAGAAGAGGAGGAAGGAGAGGAGGAGGAAGGGAGGAAGGAAGGAAGGAGAGGAGGAGAATGGAAGGAAGGAAGGAGAGGAGAAGAAAGGAAGGTGAGGATGATCAGCTGTGCAGGAATCCCCCTTGCTGTCTTACTGCTTTGCCCAGAAGGAGAAAAGAAGGAAGGAGAGGAGGAGCAAAGAAGGAAGGAGAAGAAGAAGGAAGGAAGGAAGGAAGGAAGGAAGGAAGGAAGGAAGGAAGGAAGGAAGGAGAAGACGATCAGCTGTTCCCATGATCAGCTGTGCCGGGATCCCCCTCGCTGTCTTACTGCTTTGCCCAGGAGGAGAAAAGAAGGAAGGAGAGGAGGAGCAAAGAAGGAAGGAGAAGAGGAAGGAAGGAAGGAAGGAAGGAAGGAAGGAAGGAAGGAGAAGACGATCAGCTGTTCCCATGATCAGCTGTGCCGGGATCCCCCTCGCTGTCTTACTGCTTTGCCCAGGAGGAGAAAAGAAGGAAGGAGAGGAGGAGCAAAGAAGGAAGGAGAAGAGGAAGGAAGGAAGGAAGGAAGGAAGGAAGGAAGGAAGGAAGGAAGGAGAAGACGATCAGCTGTTCCCATGATCAGCTGTGCCGGGATCCCTCTTGCTGTCTTACTGCTTTGCCCAGGAGGAGAAAAGAAGGAAGGAGAGGAGGAGCAAAGAAGGAAGGAGAAGAAGAAGGAAGGAAGGAAGGAAGGAAGGAAGGAAGGAAGGAAGGAAGGAGAAGACGATCAGCTGTTCCCATGATCAGCTGTGCCGGGATCCCCCTCGCTGTCTTACTGCTTTGCCCAGGAGGAGAAAAGAAGGAAGGAGAGGAGGAGCAAAGAAGGAAGGAGAAGAGGAAGGAAGGAAGGAAGGAAGGAAGGAAGGAAGGAAGGAGAGAAGGAGCAAAGAAGGAAGGAAGGAGAGGAGGGGGAAGGAAGGAGAAGACGATCAGCTGTTCCCATGATCAGCTGTGCCGGGATCCCTCTTGCTGTCTTACTGCTTCGCCCAGAAGGAGAAAAGAAGGAAGGAGAGGAGGAGCAAAGAAGGAAGGAGAAGAGGAAGGAAGGAAGGAAGGAAGGAAGGAAGGAAGGAAGGAAGGAGCAAAGAAGGAAGGAAGGAGAGGAGAGGGAAGGAAGGAGAGGAGGAGAAAGGGAGGGAGGAGAGGACAATCAGCTGTTCTGATGATCAGCTGTGCAGGGATCCCCCTTGCTGTCTTACTGCTTCGCTGAGAAGGAAGGAAGGAAGGAAGGAAGGAAGGAGAGGAGGAGGAAAAAAGGAAGAAAAAAAGGAAGGAAGGAGAGGAGGAAGGAAGGAAGGAGAAGAGAAGAAAGGAAGGCGAGGACAATCAGCTGTGCTGATGATCAGCTGTGCCGGGATCCCCCTTACTGTCTTACTGCTTCACCCAGGAAGAGGGAAAGAAGGAAGGAGAGGAGGAGGAGGAAAGTAGGAAAAAAGGAAGGGAGAGGAGGAGGAGGAAGGAAGGAAAAAAGGAAGGAAGAAGAGGAGGAAGGAGAGGAGGAGGAAGGGAGGAAGGAAGGAAGGAGAGGAGAAGAAAGGAAGGTGAGGATGATCAGCTGTGCAGGAATCCCCCTTGCTGTCTTACTGCTTCGCCCAGAAGGAGCAAAGAAGGAAGGAGAAGAAGAAGGAAGGAAGGAAGGAAGGAAGGAAGGAAGGAAGGAAGGAAGGAGAAGACGATCAGCTGTTCCCATGATCAGCTGTGCCGGGATCCCTCTTGCTGTCTTACTGCTTCGCCCAGAAGGAGAAAAGGAGGAAGGAGAGGAGGAGCAAAGAAGGAAGGAGAAGAGGAAGGAAGGAAGGAAGGAAGGAAGGAAGGAAGGAGAGAAGGAGCAAAGAAGGAAGGAAGGAGAGGAGGGGGAAGGAAGGAGAGGACGATCAGCTGTGACAACGATCTGCTGTGCAGGGATCCCCCTCGCTATCTGACTGCTTTGCCCAGAAGGAAGGAAGGAAGGAGAAGACGATCAGCTGTTCCCATGATCAGCTGTGCCGGGATCCCCCTTACTGTCTTACTGCTTCACCCAGGAAGAGGGAAAGAAGGAAGGAGAGGAGGAGGAGGAAAGAAGGAAAAAAGGAAGGGAGAGGAGGAGGAGGAAGGAAGGAAAAAAGGAAGGAAGAAGAGGAGGAAGGAGAGGAGGAGGAAGGGAGGAAGGAAGGAAGGAGAGGAGGAGAATGGAAGGAAGGAAGGAGAGGAGAAGAAAGGAAGGTGAGGATGATCAGCTGTGCAGGAATCCCCCTTGCTGTCTTACTGCTTTGCCCAGAAGGAGAAAAGAAGGAAGGAGAGGAGGAGCAAAGAAGGAAGGAGAAGAAGAAGGAAGGAAGGAAGGAAGGAAGGAAGGAAGGAAGGAGAAGACGATCAGCTGTTCCCATGATCAGCTGTGCCGGGATCCCTCTTGCTGTCTTACTGCTTTGCCCAGGAGGAGAAAAGAAGGAAGGAGAGGAGGAGCAAAGAAGGAAGGAGAAGAAGAAGGAAGGAAGGAAGGAAGGAAGGAAGGAAGGAGAGAAAGAGCAAAGAAGGAAGGAAGGAGAGGAGGGGGAAGGAAGGAGAAGACGATCAGCTGTTCCCATGATCAGCTGTGCCGGGATCCCTCTTGCTGTCTTACTGCTTCGCCCAGAAGGAGAAAAGAAGGAAGGAGAGGAGGAGCAAAGAAGGAAGGAGAAGAAGAAGGAAGGAAGGAAGGAAGGAAGGAAGGAAGGAGCAAAGAAGGAAGGAAGGAGAGGAGGGGGAAGGAAGGAGAGGACGATCAGCTGTGACAACGATCTGCTGTGCAGGGATCCCCCTCGCTATCTGACTGCTTTGCCCAGAAGGAAGGAAGGAAGGAGAAGACGATCAGCTGTTCCCATGATCAGCTGTGCCGGGATCCCCCTCGCTGTCTTACTGCTTTGCCCAGGAGGAGAAAAGAAGGAAGGAGAGGAGGAGCAAAGAAGGAAGGAGAAGAGGAAGGAAGGAAGGAAGGAAGGAAGGAAGGAAGGAAGGAAGGAGAAGACGATCAGCTGTTCCCATGATCAGCTGTGCCGGGATCCCTCTTGCTGTCTTACTGCTTCGCCCAGAAGGAGAAAAGGAGGAAGGAGAGGAGGAGCAAAGAAGGAAGGAGAAGAGGAAGGAAGGAAGGAAGGAAGGAAGGAAGGAGAGAAGGAGCAAAGAAGGAAGGAAGGAGAGGAGGGGGAAGGAAGGAGAAGACGATCAGCTGTTCCCATGATCAGCTGTGCCGGGATCCCTCTTGCTGTCTTACTGTTTCGCCCAGAAGGAGAAAAGAAGGAAGGAGAGGAGGAGCAAAGAAGGAAGGAGAAGAAGAAGGAAGGAAGGAAGGAAGGAAGGAAGGAAGGAAGGAAGGAGAAGACGATCAGCTGTTCCCATGATCAGCTGTGCCGGGATCCCCCTTGCTGTCTTACTGCTTTGCCCAGGAGGAGAAAAGGAGGAAGGAGAGGAGGAGCAAAGAAGGAAGGAGAAGAGGAAGGAAGGAAGGAAGGAGAGAAGGAGCAAAGAAGGAAGGAAGGAGAGGAGGGGGAAGGAAGGAGAAGACGATCAGCTGTTCCCATGATCAGCTGTGCCGGGATCCCTCTTGCTGTCTTACTGCTTCGCCCAGAAGGAGAAAAGAAGGAAGGAGAGGAGGAGCAAAGAAGGAAGGAGAAGAAGAAGGAAGGAAGGAGGGAAGGAAGGAAGGAAGGAAGGAAGGAAGGAAGGAAGGAAGGAAGGAAGGAAGGAAGGAGAAGACGATCAGCTGTTCCCATGATCAGCTGTGCCGGGATCCCTCTTGCTGTCTTACTGCTTCGCCCAGAAGGAGAAAAGGAGGAAGGAGAGGAGGAGCAAAGAAGGAAGGAGAAGAGGAAGGAAGGAAGGAAGGAAGGAAGGAAGGAAGGAAGGAAGGAAGGAGAGAAGGAGCAAAGAAGGAAGGAAGGAGAGGAGGGGGAAGGAAGGAGAGGACGATCAGCTGTGACAACGATCTGCTGTGCAGGGATCCCCCTCGCTATCTGACTGCTTTGCCCAGAAGGAAGGAAGGAAGGAGAAGACGATCAGCTGTTCCCATGATCAGCTGTGCCGGGATCCCTCTCGCTGTCTGACTGCTTCACCCAGGAGGCTTCCCTGAGGCCCAGGAGGCAAAAAAAATGGGGGGGGGGTTTGCTGCAAAAAAAGAAATAGACCCTTACCCCCTACCCAGTCACCCCTACCCAGTGACATGGCCATGCCTATCTAGCCACACCCACAGAACCGGTTGTTTAAAAATGTGAATCCCACCCCTGCATATGAATCAGTGAAACAAATCAAGAAATAGACGTTTATTTACATTTCTTTCTCTCTCCGCCTCTCCTTTTTCCAGTCCAATATCCCCACCTATGATTACAAAGGACATTATTTTTATTATTCTCCTCTTTGCTATCATTATATAGTGTCCTTGATGCCCTCCCTGACATTATCTAAAATGATTGTTTGCTTTCTCCACAATATAAAAGGTCTTTACTTCTCTCTGAGTTCTCCGTGTGCGTTGAGCGTGTAGTTTGACATTTCCTTGATTGATCTGCTGATATTAATCTCCATTTTCACATTCTCTTTTCGCGATAAATCTTCCTGCTGCTTATCCTCAGGTAATAATGTGCGATCCTGTCCGTACAGGTGGTCCTTCGACTTATGACCGCAAGATTTCTGCTGCTAAGCAAGTTGGTTTTTAAGAGAGTCGCACTCAGTTTGACACCCCTTTCCTGCCATGGTTGTTCAGCTGCAGTTTTAAGGGAAGCAGATAACAGATGTCAGAATCACAGAGTTGGAAGGGACCCTAGAGATCTTCTAGTCCTACCCCCTGCTCAGGCAGGAGATCCTATATCACTCCAGACCGTCATTAAGCGAGTCTGCCTTCTTCCATTGACTTTCCTTGTGGGAAGCTGGCTGGACAGGTGGCAAAAATTGTAAAGACAAGTAATCCATGACTGATGAGCACAATTGAGCCCAAGCTGTCTGTTGCTAAGTGAAACATTTGTTAAGTGAAGTTTGCCCTGTTTTATGACTTTTCTTGCCCCTGTTCCTCAGTGAATCGCTATGGTTGTTAAATGAGTCACACGGTTCTGAAGTGAAACTGGCTTCCCACTTGACCTGCCTAGTCAGAAGGTCGCCAAAAGGGATTATGTGATTCTAGGACACTGCGACTGTCATAAGTACCAGTCAGTTGCCAAGCCTCTGAATTTGGATCATGTGACCACAGGAATGCCGCAATGGTTGTAAGTGTGAAAAACGGTCCTAGGTCCCTTTTTCCAGTGCTGTTGTAACTTTGAACGGTCACTAAACGAATGATTGTAAGTCAAGGAATCTCTCTCTATAAAAGCGAAATGCCCCTCATGCATCATCACAAAATCTCCACAACCATAAAGCCTACAAACTTGAAATTTGGCCTGTCTGTTCCTCTTGGCTTCTGGGAGCTCACTAAGAAAGGATTTTTCCAAATGACCCTCAGAGCATTTAGAGTATTTCCTATATTATTATTTTTAACATGCTCTGATGCTAAAGAGTTCTACTCCCCAGCCGCACCTGAAAAGAAATCTCTTCCAAATGCAAAACACAAGCAGAAGAGAGGTTTCAGGCCACCAAGCAGCTTCAGTACAGAACAGTTGAGCTAAGCCACGGCCAGGCTCCTTGCTGTCTCCTCCTTGCTCACACAGCAAATACTGTTTCAGTTTCCAAACAGCCCTCCACTCTCTCACACACTGACAGGACGCTAGCCAGATGAAAACCGTTGGATGCTGATAGGCAGAGGCAAAATTTCCCCCTCCCCATATTTTCCTCCCAAAAAGCTAAGCCCGACCACATAGTTTCGTAGCGAAGCAAATGCATCGAGCTGGCATGTGCATATAAATTAATCCGATATAGGCACACAGTATCCATTCTTGTTTGCTGTAGTTTCCCAAACAGGGATCTCCAGTCTTTATCCTCATCAAGGTTCCTCAGTAGAAGGATCAAGTATTTGGCCACCCTGAACACACACACACACACACACAACACACACACCCAGCTTTGCTCTATTCCGCTTTCTGGTTTGATTTGTAATCCGTGCAATTCAAAAGGCTTGCCAGATGCAATGGGGCAAAAATCAATTTTTTTAACCTTTCCTTGTTCATTTGGCATTTCTTTCTCTGTTCTGCCTTTGTAAGATTAAAAACCCACTTGGCTGATGTGCGGAAATCACACAACGATGCACTAATCTGCACACATTTTTCTCCAGTCTCCTTTCTTTGCTATGGATAGGTACCCAAATCTTTTCCGGATCATACAATCTTGTTCCTGATTTCTTGGCATGGAAAGGTTAGCGGTTTAACCACCCGGGCGCTTGCAGTATTTATAACCATTATTTCAAAGGTGGGGTTTTTTGGGGGGGGTGGCGGTTTGGCAGCTGGCCTATTGCCCCACCTGAATTTCTGCTGAACGAGTCCTTAAATTTAACCTCTCTCTCTCTCTCTCTCTCTAGAAATATTCTGTTATGTGGCTTGTGAAAGGTATTTTGTCTTGCTATATTCTACTGGCAAATTTTGGGATCACTCTGGATTATTCTTATTTTAGCTGTGAAGACTTCTTCTCATTTCACTGATCTTGTTACATTTTATACCTGAATACCTGAAAAGTGGCTCTGATTTCAAAACCTGCCCTCGTTAAGAAAAACCACCAGCCACAGATGCCTGTGGAGAACGAGTAACCTCAGGATGCAATCACAGAATTACAGAATAAACAGTTGGATGGGATCTTTGAGGTCCTCGGTCCAATCCCCTGTCCAATCTTTGAAAACCTCCAGTGATGGAGCACGCACAACTAAACAGAATAATAGAATTGGAAGGGACCTTAGAGGTCCTCTAGTCCACCCCCCTGCTCAAGCTGGAGACCCTGTACCATTCCAGACAGATATTTGCCCAGTCTCTTCTTGAAAACCTCCAGTGATGGAGCACGCACAACTTCTGGTGGCCAGCTGTTCCACTGGTTAATTGTCTTCACTGTTAGGGAGTTTCTCCTTAATTCCAGGTTGCTTCTCTCCTTGATGAGTTTCCAACCATTGTTTCTTGGCCTGCTTTCAAGAATAAGTGGACTCCCTCTTCTTTGGGGCAGCCCCTCAAATACTGGACTACTGTTATCATGTCACCCCTAATTCTTCTTTTCTCTTGACTGGACCAATAATTACAGCAACCTTTCTTCATATGTTTTAGCCTCCAAGCCCCTAGTCATAATTTGCTGTTCTTCCCTGTGCTTTTTTCGGAGTCTCAACATTTTATTATTATTATTATTATTATTATTATTATTATTATTATTATTATTATTTTGCATTGTGGTGACCAGAACTGGATGCACTATTCTAGGTGTGACCTTACCAAGGCCTTATAAAGTGGTACTAATGCTTCACGTCATCCTGATCACAATTGATGTGAAATATGCTAAAGAGTGAATTAAGGAATGAATGAATTCTTTATTGGCCAAGGGTGGTTGGACGCACAAGGAATTTGTCCTTGGTGCAAATGCTCTCAGTGTACATAAAAGAAAAGATACATCCGTCAAGAATCAAGAATCATCAGGTGCAACACTTAATGATAGTCATAGGGTACACTAGAATAGAATAGAATGATGTAGGAATAGAATTTCAATAAAAGGGGATGGAACAGGATAGAGAATAGAATAGAGTAGAGTAGAGTAGAGTAGAGTAGAGTAGAGTAGAGTAGAGTAGAAGAATAGAATAGAATAGAATAGAATAGAATAGAATAGAATAGAATAGAATAGA
This sequence comes from Hydrophis major, assembly GCA_033807585.1. NCBI lineage: Eukaryota > Metazoa > Chordata > Lepidosauria > Squamata > Elapidae > Hydrophis > Hydrophis major. The sequence goes on from JAUCBL010000419.1 coordinate 63,351, forward strand.
ATAGAATAGAATAGAATTCTTTATTGGCCAAGTATGATTGGACACACAAGGAATTTGTCCTTGGTGCAAATGCTCTCAGTGTACATAAAAGAAAAGAGACATTTGTCAAAAGTCAAGAATCATCAGGTGCAACACTTAATGACAGTCATAGGGTACAATAGAATAGAATAGAATGATGTAGGAATAGAATTTCAATAGAAGGGGATGGAACAGGATAGAGAATAGAATAGAGTAGAGTAGAGTAGAGTAGAGTAGAGTAGAGTAGAGTAGAGTAGAGTAGAGTAGAGTAGAGTAGAGTAGAAGAATAGAATAGAATAGAATAGAATAGAATAGAATAGAATAGAATAGAATAGAATAGAATAGAATTCTTTATTGGCCAAGTATGATTGGACACACAAGGAATTTGTCTTTGGTGCAAATGCTCTCAGTGCACATAAAAGAAAAGAAACATTTGTCAAGAGTCAAGAATCATCAGGTGCAACACTTAATGATAGTCATAGGGTACAAATAGGGAATTAAATCATACCAGGAAGCAGTCCATATAAATCGTAAGGATACGAACGACAAAGTTACAGTCATACAGTCACAAGTGGGAGGGGATGGGGGATAAGGAGTGATGAGAAGATTAACAGTGATAGTAGTGCAGACTTTGAAAATAGTTGGACAGTGTTGAGGGAATTAGTTGTTTAGCAGAGTGATGGCGTTTGGGAAAAAACTCTCCTTGTGTGTAGTTGTTCTGGTGTGCAGGGGTCTATAGCATCGTTTTGAGGGTAGGAGTTGAAACAATTTATGTCTGGGATGTGAGGGGTCTGTAGATATTTTCCCAGCCCTTTTTTTGGCTCGTGCAGGATACAGGTCTTCCATGGAAAGCAGGTTGGAAGCCATTGTTTTTTCTGCAGTCCTAATTATCCTCTGAAGTCTGTGTCTGTCCTGTTGGGTTGCAGAACCCAACCAGACAGTTATAGAGGTGCAGATGACAGACTCAATCATTCCTCTGTAGAATTGTATAATGATGCCCATTGCTGGCTCACACTACACAACTGACCTTGGTTTACAAAGATTGGATAGAAGTCATGATGAGCACAATGTCATCATCATGGCTTCCGTCAAAGACTTACAAGCCCTAGATAGCAATAGCAATAGCTCTTAGACTTATAGACTGCTTTATAGTGCTTTACAGCCCTCTCTAAGCAGTTTACAGAATCAGCCTCTTGCCCCCAACAATCTGGGTCCTCATTTGACCCACCTCAGAAGGACGGAAGGCTGAGTCAACCTGCAGCCTGGCGGGATTTAAACTGCCAAATTGCAGGCAGCCAGCAGGCAGCAGAAGTAGCCTGCAGTACCACACTCTAAGCATTGCACCACGGTGGAAGTGAACCTCAAATTTACAGAGAAATTTACACACAGAGAAATTTACACACAGAGAAATTTACACATACACCCCTAGACACATTTCCCGTGGAAGTCAGCACTGCAGAGATGATGAAAGCGAACCTCTAATTTACACATAAAGAAATTTACACGCACACATATTTACAAACACACACACACATTCCCCATAGAAGTCAGTACTGCAAAGATGCTGAAACTGAGCATCAAACTCAACTCGGCAATTAAGACAAGGACAGATAGTCCTCGACTTACAACGGTTTACTTAGTAACCATTGAAAGTTACAACCGCACTGGGCTCATCCCTCCAAGCTCTTGTGACCCCCTGGCAAACCAGTTTACTCAGCAGCCGAGCTGTTTGGCATCCACAACCGTCTTTTGGCGGAGTCTGGAGCAGGCCTGGTGAGCCTTCCCTCGAGAACGGGGGTGTCAAACTCAAGACCCCGGGGTACTTAGATCCGGCCTGCAGGGGCCACCCTGGAAACAGCGATGGACTGGCCTGCGGGTGCCTCTGCCAGCCAAAATGGAGCTGGGGGGGGGGCCACGCACACCCTCCCATGCTCCATTTTCCCTGGCAGGGGGCTGCAGGAGACCATTGTGGCTGAAAACAGGGCATGGGAAGGTGGCCTGGAGCTCTTGCAGGAGGTTGTGAATTTGATCCTCTGTAGGGGCTAATATTTTTGGAATAGACGCTCCTGCTCAAGCGGAGGGGGGGGCTGGACTAGATGATCTCCGGGGTCCCTTCCAACTCGGTGATTCTATGTCTTGCCCCGGGCTCCGTTTCCACTGGCAGGGGGGCTATCAAAGCAAACTAAAACCAAACCTTTCCGCTTTTTGCATTTGAGAAAGGGAAAGAGGGAAGAAAAAGAAGGGAAGATGGGGAAGGGGGCAAGGAAGGAGAATGAAGAGGGAAGGGAAAAGGAAGGAAGTATAACAGAGAACAGATAATCAGAGTAGGAAGGGACCTTGGAGGTCATCTAGTCCAACCCCCCGCCCAAGCGGGAGACCCCACACCATTTCGGACAGATGGCAGTCCAATCTCTTCTTGAAAGGCTCAAGGGATGGCGTTCCCACAACTTCTGAGGACGACTTCTGTTGCATGGGTTGAAGGAGTGGGAGAGAGAAAGAAAAGGAGGGAGGGAGGGTGGAAGGAAGGAGAGGGAGGGAGAGAAAAAGGGAAAGGGAAAAGTAAGAGAGGGTGGAAGGAAGGAAGGAGTGGGAGAGAGAAAGAAAAGAAGGGAGGAATGGGGGAAGGAAGGAGAGGGAGGGAGGGAGAGAAAAAGGGAAAGGGAAAAGTAAGAGAGGGTGGAAGGAAGGAAGGAGTGGGAGAGAGAAAGGAAAGGAGGGAGGAATGGGGGAAGGAAGGAGAAGGAGGGAGGGAGAGAAAAAGGGAAAGGGAAAAGTAAGAGAGGGTGGAAGGAAGGAAGGAGTGGGAGAGAGAAAGGAAAGGAGGGAGGAATGGGGGAAGGAAGGAGAGGGAGGGAGGGAGAGAAAAAGGGAAAGGGAAAAGTAAGAGAGGGTGGAAGGAAGGAAGGAGTGGGAGAGAGAAAGGAAAGGAGGGAGGAATGGGGGAAAGAAGGAGAGGGAGGGAGGGAGAGAAAAAGGGAAAGGGAAAAGTAAGAGAGGGTGGAAGGAAGGAAGGAGTGGGAGAGAGAAAGGAAAGGAGGGAGGAATGGGGGAAGGAAGGAGAGGGAGGGAGGGAGAGAAAAAGGGAAAGGGAAAAGTAAGAGAGGGTGGAAGGAAGGAAGGAAGGAGTGGGAGAGAGAAAGAAAAGGAGGGAGGAATGGGGGAAGGAAGGAGAGGGAGGGAGGGAGAGAAAAAGGGAAAGGGAAAAGTAAGAGAGGGTGGAAGGAAGGAAGGAGTGGGAGAGAGAAAGAAAAGGAGGGAGGAATGGGGGAAGGAAGGAGAGGGAGGGAGGGAGAGAAAAAGGGAAAGGGAAAAGTAAGAGAGAGTGGAAGGAAGGAAGGAGTGGGAGAGAGAAAGGAAAGGAAGGAGGAATGGGGGAAGGAAGGAGAGGGAGGGAGGGAGAGAAAAAGGGAAAGGGAAAAGTAAGAGAGGGTGGAAGGAAGGAAGGAGTGGGAGAGAGAAAGAAAAGGAGGGAGGGAGGGTGGAAGGAAGGAGAGGGAGGGAGGGAGAGAAAAAGGGAAAGGGAAAAGTAAGAGAGGGTGGAAGGAAGAAAGGAGTGGGAGAGAGAAAGGAAAGGAAGGAGGAATGGGGGAAGGAAGGAGAGGGAGGGAGGGAGAGAAAAAGGGAAAGGGAAAAGTAAGAGAGAGTGGAAGGAAGGAAGGAGTGGGAGAGAGAAAGGAAAGGAAGGAGGAATGGGGGAAGGAAGGAGAGGGAGGGAGGGAGAGAAAAAGGGAAAGGGAAAAGTAAGAGAGAGTGGAAGGAAGGAAGGAGTGGGAGAGAGAAAGGAAAGGAAGGAGGAATGGGGGAAGGAAGGAGAGGGAGGGAGGGAGAGAAAAAGGGAAAGGGAAAAGTAAGAGAGGGTGGAAGGAAGGAAGGAGTGGGAGAGAGAAAGAAAAGGAGGGAGGGAGGGTGGGGAAGGAAGGAGAGGGAGGGAAGGAGAGAAAAAGGGAAAGGGAAAAGTAAGAGAGGGTGGAAGGAAGAAAGGAGTGGGAGAGAGAAAGGAAAGGAAGGAGGAATGGGGGAAGGAAGGAGAGGGAGGGAGGGAGAGAAAAAGGGAAAGGGAAAAGTAAGAGAGGGTGGAAGGAAGGAAGGAGTGGGAGAGAGAAAGAAAAGGAGGGAGGGAGGGTGGAAGGAAGGAGAGGGAGGAAGAGAAAAAGGGAAAGGGAAAGGGAAAAGTAAGAGAGGGTGGAAGGAAGGAAGGAGTGGGAGAGAGAAAAAGGAAGGAGGAATGGGGGAAGGAAGGAGAGGGAGGGAAGGAGAGAGAAAAGGGAAAGGGAAAAGTAAGAGGGTGAAGGAAGGAAGGAGTGGGAGAGAGAAAGAAAAGGTGGGAGGGAGGGTGGAAGGAAGGAGAGGGAGGAAGAGAAAAAGGGAAAGGGAAAAGTAAGAGAGGGTGGAAGGAAGGAAGGAGTGGGAGAGAGAAAAGGAAGGAGGAATGGGGAAGGAAGGAGAGGGAGGGAAGGAGAGAAAAAGGGAAAGGGAAAAGTAAGAGAGAGTGGAAGGAAGGAGGGAGTGGGAGAGAGAAAGGAAAGGAGGAGGAATGGGGGAAGGAAGGAGAGGGAGGGAGGGAGAGAAAAGGGAAAGGGAAAGTAAGAGAGGGTGAAGGAAGGAAGGAGTGGGAGAGAGAAAAGGAAGGAGGAATGGGGGAGGAAGGAGAGGGAGGGAGGAGAGAAAAAGGGAAAGGGAAAAGTAAGAGAGAGTGGAAGGAAGGAGGGAGTGGGAGAGAGAAAGGAAAGGAGGGAGGAATGGGGAAGGAAGGAGAGGGAGGGAGGGAGAGAAAAAGGGAAGGGGAAAGTAAGAGAGGGTGGAGGAAGGAAGGAGTGGGAGAGAGAAAGAAAGGAGGGAGGGAGGGTGGAAGGAAGGAGAGGAGGGGAGAGAAAAAGGGAAAGGGAAAAGTAAGAGAGGGAGGAAGGAAGGAAGGAGTGGGAGAGAGAAGGAAGGAGGAGGAATGGGGGAAGGAAGGAGAGGGAGGGAGGGAGAGGAAAAAGGGAAGGGAAAAGTAAGAGAGGGTGGAAGGAAGGAAGGAGTGGGAGAGAGAAAGAAAAGGAGGGAGGGAGGGTGGAAGGAAGGAGAGGGAGGGAGAGAAAAAGGGAAAGGGAAAAGTTAGAGAGAGTGGAAGGAAGGAAGGAGTGGGAGAGAGAAAGGAAAGGAGGGAGGAATGGGGGGAAGGAAGGAGAGGGAGGGAGGAGAGAAAAGGGAAAGGGAAAAGTAAGAGAGGGTGGAAGGAAGGAAGGAGTGGAGAGAGGAAGGAATGGGGGAAGGAAGGAGAGGAGAGGAGAGAAAAGGGAAGGGAAAAGTAAGAGAGGGTGGAAGGAAGGAAGGAGTGGGAGAGAAAGAAAGGAGGGAGGAATGGGGGAAGGAAGGAGAGGAGGGAAGGAGAGAAAAGGGAAAGGGAAAGTAAGAGAGGGTGGAAGGAAGGAAGGCGTGGGAGAGAGAAAGGAAAGGACGGGAGGATGGTGGAAGGAAGGAGAGGGAGGGAGAGAGAAAAAGGGAAAGGGAAAGTAAGAGAGGGAGGACGGAAGGAAGGAGTGGGAGAGAGAAAGGAAAGGAAGGAGGATGGAGGAAGGAAGGAGAGGGAGGGAGAGAAAAAAGGGAAGGAAAAGTAAGAGAGGGAGGAAGGAAGGAAGGAGTGGGAGAGAGAAAGAAAGGAGGGAGGATGGGGGGAAGGAAGGAGAGGGAGGGAGGAGAGAAAAGGAAAGGGAAAAGTAAGAGAGGGTGGAAGGAAGGAAGGAAGGAGTGGAGAGAGAAAGAAAAGGAGGGAGGAATGGGGGAAGGAAGGAGAGGTAGGGAGGGGAGAGACACAAAGGAACGGGAAAAGTAAGAGAGGGTGGAAGGAAGGAAGGAGTGGGAGAGAGAAAGGAAAGGAGGAGGAATGGGGGAAGGAAGGAGAGGGAGGGAGGGAGAGAAAAAGGAAAGGGAAAAGTAGAGAGGGGTAGGAAGGAAAGGAGTGGTAGAGA
>JAUCBL010000042.1:0-82500 GCA_033807585.1 Hydrophis major
TCCATTCCATTTCTCTTCTCTTCTCTTCTCTTCTCTTCTCTTCTCTCTTCTATTCCATTCTATTCCATTCCATTTTCTCTTCTCTTCTCCTCTCTTCTCCTCTTCTATTCCGTTCCATTCCATTCTATTCTATTCCCTTTTCTCTTCTCTTCTCTTCTCTTCTCTTCTCTTCTCTTCTCTTCTCCTCTTCTATTCATTCTATTCCATTCCATTTTCTCTTCTCTTCTCTTCTCTTCTCCTCTTCTATTCCATTCTATTCCATTCCATTTTCTCTTCTCTTCTCTTCTCTTCTCTTCTCTTCTCTTCATCTTCTCTTTCTCCTCTTCTATTCTATTCCATTCTATTCTATTCCATCCCATTTTCTCTTCTCTTTTCTTCTCTTCTCTTCTCCTCTTCTATTCCATTCTATTCCATTCCATTTTCTCTTCTCTTCTCTTCTCTTCTCTTCTCTTCTCTTCTCTTCTCCTTCTCTTCTCTTCTCTTCTATTCTATTCTATTCCATTCCATTCCATTCATTCCATTTTCTCTTCTCTTCTCTTCTCTCTCTTCTCTTCTATTCCATTCTATTCCATTCCATTTTCTCTCTCTTTTCTTCTCTTCTCTTCTCTTCTCCTCTTCTATTCCATTCCATTCTATTCCATTCCATTTTTTCTTCTCTTCTCTTTTCTTCTCGTCTCTTCTCTTCTCTTCTCTTCTCCTATTCTATTCCATTCTATTCTATTCCATTCCATTTTCTCTTCTCTTCTCTTCTCTATCTCTTCTCTTCTCTTCTCTTCTCTTCTCTTCTCTTCTCTTCCATTCTATCATTCCATTTTCTCTTCTTCTCTTCTCTTCTCTTCTCCTCTTCTCTTCCATTCTATTCCATTCCATTTTCTCTTCTCTTCTCTTCTCTACTCTCTTTTATTTCCATTCTATTCCATTCCATTTTCTCCTCTCTTTCTTTTCTTCTCTTCTCTTCTCCTCTTCTATTCCATTCTATTCCATTCCATTTTCTCTTCTCTTTTCTTCTCTTCTCTTCTCTTCTCTTCTCCTCTTCTATTCCATTCTATTCTATTCCATTCCATTTTCTCTTCTCTTCTCTTCTCTTCTCTTCTCTTCTCTTCTCTTCTCTTCTCTTCTCTTCTCTTCTATTCCATTCCATTCCATTCCATTTCTCTTCTCTTCTCTTCTCTTCTCTTCTCTTCTATTCCATTCTATTCCATTCCATTTTCTCTTCTCTTTTCTTCTCTTCTCTTCTCTTCTCCTCTTCTATTCCATTCCATTCTATTCCATTCCATTTTTTCTTCTCTTCTCTTTTCTTCTCGTCTCTTCTCTTCTCTTCTCTTCTCTTCTCCTATTCTATTCCATTCTATTCTATTCCATTCCATTTTCTCTTCTCTTCTCTTCTCTTCTCTTCTCTCTCTTCTCTTCTCTTCTCTTCCATTCTATTCCATTCCATTTTCTCTTCTTCTCTTCTCTTCTCTTCTCCTCTTCTCTTCCATTCTATTCCATTCCATTTTCTCTTCTCTTCTCTTCTCTACTCCTCTTTTATTCCATTCTATTCCATTCCATTTTCTCCTCTCTTTTCTTTTCTTCTCTTCTCTTCTCCTCTTCTATTCCATTCTATTCCATTCCATTTTCTCTTCTCTTTTCTTCTCTTCTCTTCTCTTCTCTTCTCCTCTTCTATTCCATTCTATTCTATTCCATTCCATTTTCTCTTCTCTTCTCTTCTCTTCTCTTCTCTTCTCTTCTCTTCTCTTCTCTTCTATTCCATTCCATTCCATTCCATTTTCTCTTCTCTTCTCTTCTCTTCTCTTCTCTTCTATTCCATTCTATTCCATTCCATTTTCTCTTCTCTTTTCTTCTCTTCTCTTCTCTTCTCCTCTTCTATTCCATTCCATTCTATTCCATTCCATTTTTTTCTTCTCTTCTCTTTTCTTCTCGTCTCTTCTCTTCTCTTCTCTTCTCTTCTCTTCTCCTATTCTATTCCATTCCATTTTCTCTTCTCTTCTCTTCTCTTCTCTTCTCTTCTCTTCTCTTCTCTTCTCTTCCATTCTATTCCATTCCATTTTCTCTTCTTCTCTTCTCTTCTCTTCTCCTCTTCTCTTCCATTCTATTCCATTCCATTTTCTCTTCTCTTCTTCTCTTCTCTACTCCTCTTTTATTCCATTCTATTCCATTCCATTTTCTCTCTCTTTTCTTTTCTTCTCTTCTCTTCTCCTCTTCTATTCCATTCTATTCCATTCCATTTTTCTCTTCTCTTTTCTTCTCTTCTCTTCTCCTCTTCTATTCTATTCCATTCTATTCCATTCCATTTTCTCTTCTCTTCTCTTCTCCTCTTCTATTCCATTCTATCCATTCCATCTTCTCTTCTCTTCTCTTCTCTTCTCTTCTCTTCTCCTCTTCTATTCCATTCTATTCTATTCCATTTTCTCTTCTCTTCTCTTCTCTTCTCTTCTCTTCTGTTCTGTTCTGTTCTCTTCTCCTCTTCTATTCCATTCTATTCCATTCCATTTTCTCTTCTCTTCTCTTCTTTTCTCTTCTCATCTTCTATTCCATTCTGTCCATTCCATTTTCTCTCTCTTCTCTTCTCTTCTCTTCTCCTCTTCTATTCCATTCTATTCTATTCCATTCTCTCTTCTCTTCTCTTCTCTTCTCTTCTCTTCTCTTCTCTTCTCTTCTCTCTCTTCTTCTCTTCTATTCCATTCTATTCCTTCTATTCCATTCCATTTTCTCTTCTCGTCTCTTCTCCTCTTCTATTCCATTCTATTCCATTCCATCTTATCTTATCTTCTCTTCTCTTCTCTTCTCTTCTCTTCTCTTCTCTTCTCTTCTATTCCATTCTATTCCATCCATTTTCTCTTCTCTTCTCTCTCTTCTCTTCTCTTCTATTCCATTCTATTCCATTCCATTTTCTCTTCTCTTCTCTTCTCCTCTTCTATTCCATTCTATTCTATTCCATTCTCTCTTCTCTTTCTTTTCTTCTCTTCTCTTCTCTTCTCTTCTCCTCTTCTCCTCCATTCTATTCTATTCCATTCCATTCCATTTTCTCTTCTCTTCTCTTCTCTTCTCCTCTTCTATTCCATTCTATTCCATTCCATTTTCTCTTCTCTTCTCTTCTCTTCTCTTCTCTTCTCTTCTCTTCTCTTCTCTTCTCTTCTTCTATTCCATTCTATTCCATTCCATCTTCTCTTCTCTTCTCTTCTCTTCTCTTCTCTTCTCTTCTCTTGTCCTCTTCTATTCCATTCCATTCTATTCCATTCCATTTTCTCTTCTCTTCTCTTCTCTTCTCTTCTCTTCTCTTCTCTTCTCTTCTCTTCTCTTCTCTTCTCTTCTCTTCTTCTCTTCTATTCTCCTCTTCTATTCTATTCCATTCTATTCCATTCCATTTTCTCTTCTCTTCTCTTCTCCTCTTCTATTCCATTCTATTCCATTCCATTTTCTCTTCTCTTCTCTTCTCTTCTCTTCTCTTCTCTTCTCCTCTTCTATTCCATTCTATTCTATTCCATTCCATTTCTCTTCTCTTCTCTTCTCTTCTCCTCTTCTATTCCATTCTATTCCATTCCATTTTCTCTTCTCTTCTCTTCTCTTCTCCTCTTCTATTCCATTCCATTCCATTCCATTCCATTCCATTCTATTCTATTCCATTTTCTCTTCTCTTCTCTTCTCTTCTCTTCTCTTCTCTTCTCTTCTCTTCTCCTCTTCTATTCCATTCTATTCCATTCCATTTTCTCTTCTCTTCTCTTCTCTTCTCTTCTCTTCTCTTCTCTTCTCTTCTCTTCTCTTCTCCTCTTCTATTCCATTCTATTCTATTCTATTCCATTCCATTTCTCTTCTCTTCTCTTCTCCTCTTCTATTCCATTCTATTCCATTCCATTTTCTCTTCTCTTCTCTTCTCTTCTCCTCTTCTATTCCATTCCATTCCATTCTATTCCATTCCATTTTCTCTTCTCTTCTCTTCTCTTCTCTTCTCTTCTCCTCTTCTATTCCATTCTATTCCATTCCATTTTCTCTTCTCTTCTCTTCTCCTCTTCTATTCCATTCTATTCCATTCCATTTTCTCTTCTCTTCTCTTCTCTTCTCTTCTCTTCTCTTCTCCTCTTCTATTCCATTTTCTCTTCTCTTCTCTTCTCTTCTCTTCTCCTCTTCTATTCCATTCTATTCCATTCTATTTTCTCTTCTCTTCTCTTCTCTTCTCTTCTCTTCTCTTCTCTTCTCTTCTCTTCTCTTCTCTTCTCTTCTCCTCTTCTATTCCATTCTATTCTATTCCATTCCATTTTATCTTCTCTTCTCTTCTCTTCTATTCCATTCCATTCCATTCCATTTTCTCTTCTCTTCTCTTCTCTTCTATTCCATTCTATTCCATTCCATTTTCTCTTCTCTTTTCTTCTCTTCTCCTCTTCTATTCCATTCTATTCCATTCCATTTTTTCTTCTCTTCTCTTTTCTTCTCGTCTCTTCTCTTCTCTTCTCTTCTCTTCTCTTCTCTTCTCTTCTCTTCTCTTCTCTTCTCCTATTCTATTCCATTCTATTCTATTCTATTCCATTCCATTTTCTCTTCTCTTCTCTTCTCTTCTCTTCTCTTCTCTTCTCTTCTCTTCTCTTCTCCTCTTCTATTCCATTCTATTCTATTCCATTCCATTTTGTCTTCTCTTCTCTTCTCTTCTCCTCTTCTATTCCATTCCATTCTATTCCATTTTCTCTTCTCTTCTCTTCTCTTCTCTTCTCTTCTCCTCTTCTATTCCATTCTATTCCATTCCATTTTCTCTTCTCTTCTCTTCTCTTCTCTTCTCTTCTCTTCTCTTCTCTTCTCCTCTTCTATTCCATTCTATTCCATTCCATTTCCTCTTCACTTCTCTTCTCTGCTCCTCTTCTATTCCATTCCATTCTATTCCATTTTCTCTTCTCTTCTCTTCTCTTCTCTTCTCTTCTCTTCTCTTCTCTTCTCTTCTCTTCTCCTCTTCTATTCCATTCTATTCCATTCCATTTTCTCTTCTCTTCTCTCCTCTTCTCCTCTTCTATTCCATTCTATTCCATTCCATTTTCTCTTCTCTTCTCTTCTCTTCTCCTCTTCTATTCCATTCTATTCTATTCCATTCCATTCCATTTTCTCTTTTCTGTTCTCTTCTCTTCTCTTCTCTTCTCCTCTTCTATTCCATTCTATTCTATTCCATTCCATTTTCTCTTCACTTCTCTTCTCTTCTATTCCATTCCATTCTATTCCATTCCATTTTCTCTTCTCTTCTCTTCTCTTCTCTTCTCTTCTCTTCTCTTCTCTTCTCTTCTCTTCTCCTCTTCTATTCCATTCTATTCCATTCCATTTTCTCTTCTCTTCTCTTCTCTTCTCTTCTCTTCTCTTCTCTTCTCTTCTCTTCTTCTATTCCATTCTATTCCATTCCATCTTCTCTTCTCTTCTCTTCTCTTCTCTTCTCTTCTCTTCTCTTCTCTTCTCTTCTCTTCTCTTGTCCTCTTCTATTCCATTCCATTCTATTCCATTCCATTTTCTCTTCTCTTCTCTTCTCTTCTCTTCTCTCTCTTCTCTTCTCTTCTCTTCTTCTCTTCTATTCTCCTCTTCTATTCTATTCCATTCTATTCCATTCCATTTTCTCTTCTCTTCTCTTCTCCTCTTCTATTCCATTCTATTCCATTCCATTTTCTCTTCTCTTCTCTTCTCTTCTCTTCTCTTCTCTTCTCCTCTTCTATTCCATTCTATTCTATTCCATTCCATTTCTCTTCTCTTCTCTTCTCTTCTCCTCTTCTATTCCATTCTATTCCATTCCATTTTCTCTTCTCTTCTCTTCTCTTCTCCTCTTCTATTCCATTCCATTCCATTCCATTCCATTCCATTCCATTCTATTCTATTCCATTTTCTCTTCTCTTCTCTTCTCTTCTCTTCTCTTCTCTTCTCTTCTCTTCTCCTCTTCTATTCCATTCTATTCCATTCCATTTTCTCTTCTCTTCTCTTCTCTTCTCTTCTCTTCTCTTCTCTTCTCTTCTCTTCTCTTCTCTTCTCCTCTTCTATTCCATTCTATTCTATTCTATTCCATTCCATTTCTCTTCTCTTCTCTTCTCCTCTTCTATTCCATTCTATTCCATTCCATTTTCTCTTCTCTTCTCTTCTCTTCTCCTCTTCTATTCCATTCCATTCCATTCTATTCCATTCCATTTTCTCTTCTCTTCTCTTCTCTTCTCTTCTCTTCTCCTCTTCTATTCCATTCTATTCCATTCCATTTTCTCTTCTCTTCTCTTCTCCTCTTCTATTCCATTCTATTCCATTCCATTTTCTCTTCTCTTCTCTTCTCTTCTCTTCTCTTCTCTTCTCCTCTTCTATTCCATTTTCTCTTCTCTTCTCTTCTCTTCTCTTCTCCTCTTCTATTCCATTCTATTCCATTCTATTTTCTCTTCTCTTCTCTTCTCTTCTCTTCTCTTCTCTTCTCTTCTCTTCTCTTCTCTTCTCTTCTCCTCTTCTATTCCATTCTATTCTATTCCATTCCATTTTATCTTCTCTTCTCTTCTCTTCTATTCCATTCCATTCCATTCCATTTTCTCTTCTCTTCTCTTCTCTTCTATTCCATTCTATTCCATTCCATTTTCTCTTCTCTTTTCTTCTCTTCTCCTCTTCTATTCCATTCTATTCCATTCCATTTTTTCTTCTCTTCTCTTTTCTTCTCGTCTCGTCTCTTCTCTTCTCTTCTCTTCTCTTCTCTTCTCTTCTCTTCTCCTATTCTATTCCATTCTATTCTATTCTATTCCATTCCATTTTCTCTTCTCTTCTCTTCTCTTCTCTTCTCTTCTCTTCTCTTCTCTTCTCTTCTCTTCTCTTCTCCTCTTCTATTCCATTCTATTCTATTCCATTCCATTTTGTCTTCTCTTCTCTTCTCTTCTCCTCTTCTATTCCATTCCATTCTATTCCATTTTCTCTTCTCTTCTCTTCTCTTCTCTTCTCTTCTCTTCTCCTCTTCTATTCCATTCTATTCCATTCCATTTTCTCTTCTCTTCTCTTCTCTTCTCTTCTCTTCTCTTCTCTTCTCTTCTCTTCTCCTCTTCTATTCCATTCTATTCCATTCCATTTCCTCTTCACTTCTCTTCTCTGCTCCTCTTCTATTCCATTCCATTCTATTCCATTTTCTCTTCTCTTCTCTTCTCTTCTCTTCTCTTCTCTTCTCTTCTCTTCTCTTCTCTTCTCCTCTTCTATTCCATTCTATTCCATTCCATTTTCTCTTCTCTTCTCTCCTCTTCTCCTCTTCTATTCCATTCTATTCCATTCCATTTTCTCTTCTCTTCTCTTCTCTTCTCCTCTTCTATTCCATTCTATTCTATTCCATTCCATTCCATTTTCTCTTTTCTGTTCTCTTCTCTTCTCTTCTCTTCTCCTCTTCTATTCCATTCTATTCTATTCCATTCCATTTTCTCTTCACTTCTCTTCTCTTCTATTCCATTCCATTCTATTCCATTCCATTTTCTCTTCTCTTCTCTTCTCTTCTCTTCTCTTCTCTTCTCTTCTCTTCTCTTCTCTTCTCTTCTCCTCTTCTATTCCATTCTATTCCATTCCATTTTCTCTTCGCTTCTCTTCTCCTCTTCTATTCCATTCCATTCTATTCCATTCCATTTTCTCTTCTCTTCTCTTCTCTTCTCTTCTCCTCTTCTATTCCATTCTATTCCATTCCATTTTCTCTTCACTTCTCTTCTCTTCTCCTCTTCTATTCCATTCCATTCTATTCCATTTTCTCTTCTCTTCTCTTCTCTTCTCTTCTCTTCTCTTCTCTTCTCCTCTTCTATTCCATTCTATTCCATTTCATTTTCTCTTCTCTTCTCTTCTCTTCTCCTCTTCTATTCCATTCTATTCCATTCCATTTTCTCTTCTCTTCTCTCCTCTTCTCCTCTTCTATTCCATTCTATTCCATTCCATTTTCTCTTCTCTTCTCTTCTCTTCTCCTCTTCTATTCCATTCCATTCTATTCCATTCCATTTTCTCTTCTCTTCTCTTCTCTTCTCTTCTCCTCTTCTATTCCATTCTATTCCTTTCCATTTTCTCTTCTCTTCTCTTCTCTTCTCTTCTCTTCTCTTCTCTTCTCTTCTCTTCTCTTCTCCTCTTCTATTCCATTCTATTCCATTCCATTTTCTCTTCACTTCTCTTCTCTTCTCCTCTTCTATTCCGTTCCATTCTATTCCATTTTCTCTTCTCTTCTCTTCTCTTCTCCTCTTCTATTCCATTCTATTCCATTCCATTTTCTCTTCTCTTCTCTTCTCTTCTCTTCTCTTCTCTTCTCTTCTCTTCTCTTCTCCTCTTCTATTCCATTCTATTCCATTCCATTTTCTCTTCTCTCCTCTTCTCCTCTTCTATTCCATTCTATTCCATTCCATTTTCTCTTCTCTTCTCTTCTCTTCTCTTCCATTCTATTCCATTCTATTCTATTCCATTTTCTCTTCTCTTCTCTTCTCTTCTCTTCTCTTCTCTTCTCTTCTCTTCTCTTCTCTTCTCTTCTCTTCTCTTCTCTTCTCTTCTCCTCTTCTATTCCATTCTATTCCATTCCATTTTCTCTTCTCTTCTCTTCTCTTCTCTTCTCTTCTCTTCTCTTCTCTTCTCTTCTCTTCTCTTCTCCTCTTCTATTCCATTCTATTCCATTCCATTTTCTCTTCTCTTCTCTTCTCTTCTCTTCTCTTCTCTTCTCTTCTCTACTCTACTCTACTCTACTCTACTCTTCTCTTCTCTTCTCTTCTCTTCTCCTCTTCTATTCCATTCTATTCCATTTTATTCCATTCCATTTTCTCTTCTCTTCCCTTCCCTTTTGAGCCCCCTCTTCTTCTGCCCTCCCCCAACCCCAGCCCCCCAATTCCCTTCAGACTGCCCAAACTTCGCTCTGCTGCCCCCTCTTGAGGCCAGAAATGGGGAGGGGGAGCTTTTGTCCGGACAAGATGGGGGAGGGCCTAGCCCCCCCTTCTTCTTCTCCCCCCATCCCCCCATGGGAAGGGAGGGAGGGAATTTGGGGGGGGCTCGGCAGTCCAGTTAGAGGAGCCTCCACCCCCCCACCCTCCTCCTCCTCCTCCCCCTTTGCCTGCGGGAGGGGGGAGGGTGGACTTAGGAGGGAGAGAGAGAGAGAGAGCAACCTGAGTGCCTCCTTCGGGGACAGGAGGAGGGGAGGACTCTCCCCGACCACGCTTCTCTTGAGGGGCCACCAGAGGTCCGCCAGTCGCTCCTCCATCTCTCCCCGCCGGATTGCCGCACAGAACTCAACTTGGGAGTGCCCAAAGGGTGGGGGGAGGGGGGAAGGTGGGAGACGGGAGGCAGGAGGCGGAGTCTCCTCGGATTAGTTGCACCTGCGCCGGGAATGGGAGGAGACTCCCAGCATCCCAGCCCCTCCCCCCAATGTGGCTCCTCTCTCTTTGTCTTTCTCTCCCTCACACACTCCCTTTCTCTTTCTTTCTCTCTCTCTCTCTCTGTCTCTTTCTCTCTCTCTTCCTCTCCTTCTCTCCCTCACATTCTCCCTTTCTCTCTCTCTTTCTCTCTCTGTCTCTTTCTCTCTCTCTTCCTCTTTCTCTCCCTCACTCTTTCTCTCTTCCTCTCCTTCTCTCCCTCACACTCTCCCTTTCTCTCTCTCTTTCTCCCTCTGTCTCTTTCTCTCTCTGTTCCTCTTTCTCTCTGTCATAGATTCAGGCATGGGTAGAATGAATGGAGACAGTCTTACTTGGTAATCTTTCAACTCTTTATTGCATGGTGACTTCTAACTTGTATAACAACAACTCTGCTTTATATAGGCAATGCTAATGTGAAATAACCAACAGGAGCTTGTGAAACGCTAGCTCCTGTACCAATAAGAGTCCTTCATTAAGGGCCAATCAGATTCTCAGAACCCGACCAATCCGATCTAGCCGCTTAACACCCAATCAGAAGTGCAGGGCCAGAACCCTGCACTTTACCCCAAGCTTGCCTTTATTCAACTATTTACATACATAACACTCTCCCTCACTCTTTCTCTCTTCCTCTCCTTCTCTCCTTCACACTCTCCCTTTCTCTCTCTCTTTCTCTTTCTCTCTCTTTCTCTCTTCCTCACAGGAGCATTGTGAGGTAAATCATCAGGGAAACCCCAGAACAGCATCCAGAGCACACAGAAGAAAAAAGGCGGGAAAAAGAGAACCCCCCATCTTCTCAACCAGCAACCAATCATAACGTAGATTGCCTCATGCAGGGGCCCGCAGCACCTTCCAACCAATCAACTACAACTGGGTGCTCTCGCCCATTGTTCTATTTGAACAGACATCAGTCATGGTCTAGAATAGATATGATATGGATGTCACCAGACATGAGAGCGGACGATATGGAATAGAATACAAAAAGAAGCATGAAATTGAATTTTGTGTCTGTATAAAAACGTTCAGCCCGGGACCACGCTATCTTCAAAAAAGATGTTTTCCTTGTATTTTGGATGTGTGAAAACCCAAACAAAATTTTATTAAAAAAAAAAAAAAAGGATCAG
This sequence comes from Hydrophis major, assembly GCA_033807585.1. Classification (NCBI taxonomy): domain Eukaryota; kingdom Metazoa; phylum Chordata; class Lepidosauria; order Squamata; family Elapidae; genus Hydrophis; species Hydrophis major. The sequence continues at coordinate 10,454 of JAUCBL010000042.1, forward strand.
CTAGGAGAACAAGAGAAGATTGTATGGTGTGGTTACCACTTGTTGCCTGTTGAAGAGGGAAACGGGTGGTAGAAAACAGTACCTGGGCCATAGCTTTACATATTGATTTCTATAGCCTCCATTTTGTCAAGTGCCTCTGGGCAGTGTATATCATAAACTATAATGATTCAAACGTTGCACAGTAAATATACTTGGCACTTAGAAAAATGGCTGCTTTGGAATTTAATACAGCCAGGAAATGAGGCCCTTGACACACTCAAGGACTCAGGCCCAGGCGTTCAGTCTAGTCTTTGATTGATATCGAAATGAACATATGGGCAGATCACAATCCAATCATAGTCAAGTGGAAGGGACAAAGGAAGAAGAAATTGAGATGGACACCGAATCAAGCTATACTAAAGGACAAGGAGTTTATGCAAATAATGGAAAAAGAAACTGACTTTAAAAAAGAAAAGGAAAGGAAAAAGAAGAAACATCACTACAAAATGTCTGGGATACGGCTAAAGTATACATGCAAGGATGAGCCATAACACATATAGCAAGAAGAAACAAGAAAAAAAAAGAGCAGGAAAAAAAAACCACTACAAGAAGAACACAAAAAGCTGGAGATAAAAATTGTTCTGTCCTTAATTAACATACTCGAGATCCCCGCGCTTTGATTGGCCAAAGCGCGGGGCTCTCCGATTGGTCAGGCGAGCCGCGCCGATTGGCTCGCTAGGAATCTCCCGCGATTGGTCCATTTGGATCGCGGGAGATTCAAAGCGGTGCCATTGGCCGCGGCCGCCGCGGCAAAAGGAATCTAAAAGCCGTGGGCTTTTTTCCTTTCGCCAGTTCGGTTCCAACTTACAAATAAAGAGCTTGCACTAAAGTCACCGACTCCTGGCATCATTTCGCGGACACAACACTGGCGACGAGGATGGGATCCAGACCCTGAACCGAACCACGTGTCCGACGGAAGCCAGACGAACCACTGCGATGGCGAAAATCACACCACCCGCACCCTTCAACCCCGCCACCGAGGACTGGGAATCGTTCTCCGACCGATTCCGCATGTACCTCGAGTGCAGTGGCTTGAAGGACGCCACCGGCCCCATGAAGCGCGCCATCTTCCTGACCCACTGCGGGACCGAGGTCTTCAAGATGGCCAAGGCACTCGCCAAACCCGCCGATGTGCCTGCGATGGACTGGGATGTCCTCGAACCCATACTTCGGCGGCACTACGCTCCAGAGGTACCCATCCTGATCCGGCGCAACGAATTCTACCATCGGGACCAGAGGTCGGGGGAGAGTTTCAGCGACTTCGTCGCCGAGCTGCGGCATCTAAGGGGGCTTTGCGAATTCGACAACCTAAACGACGCCCTGCGAGACCGGATCGTGCTCGGTTTGTGGGACCCCGTCCTCCAGAGCCGGCTGATGGCCAAGGGCAACATCAGCCTAGCAGACACCCTCACCGCAGCCGCAGCCGCCGAAGCAACCCGAACTTCCGCCAACCGCATGCGCAGACCGAACACTGGGGACCGCAGCGGAAACAACAACCCGGCGAGGTCGACCGAGCCCCAACCCGAGACGACCACCTACCAGGGCGAGTTCCACTCGATATCAGGCACTTCCGATGACGAGGAGGACATCCATCGCCTCCAGACAGGCCGCGACCCATGAAGCCGGCGAGGTCGTAAGTCAAGGACCAACTGTGCCGGTTGCAGCGGCGACCACCTCAGGTCAGAATGCCGGTTTTTCGAATCGATCTGCCGGCATTGCGACAAGAAGGGACACATCGCCCATGTCTGCCGCCTGAAGAAAAATCGCAGCCCGGCACGATGGGACCAGAACGACCGGAGGAGAGAAAGCACATCACCCCGGACCAGAGATCGCCCCTCGGACAACCGATGGGACCGGAACGGACGATCCTCACGAGGCGGCGACAACCGGCGGAGAGAGGAGACCCACCAGACGGTCACCATCGGCCACGCCATCACCAACGACGCCCGGAAGGTCCACGTGGAGGTAGGCATCGAGGGCCAGCCATGCAAAATGGAGGTGGACTCCGGGTCCTACCTCTCCATGATTGCATGGCATGAAATAAAGCGCTTGGTGCCTACCCTCCAAAGGAGGAACGTAGACAGCCAGAGACTCATTGTAAAAGATTACCAGGGAAACCGCATCCCGGTAGTCGGAACCAAACACTTCAAAATCACTTATAAGGGGCACACCAAAAGACTTCCCCTGACAATCGTCGACCGCGACTGCCCAAGCCTACTGGGACTGCAATGGTTCGCCCCGCTCGACATCGCACTCACGGGAGTCGACCACGTCACCGACGACAGCTGGGAGCAGCAACTGGCCCGGGAGTTCCAAGAGGTCTTCGACGGAAACCTAGGCAAGTACCGAGGGCCCCTTATATCATTCGACCTAGACCCTAACGTCCCCCCAAAACGCCTGAAACCAAGGCGGGTGCCATTTGCACTGAAACCCAAGATAGACGAGCAAATTGACAAGCTCGTCAAACAAGGGGTTCTACAGCCCATAGACCACGCCCGGTGGGAGACCCCCATAGTCACCCCGATCAAGCCCGATGGGTCGGTGAGGATCTGTGGGGACTATAAGGCCACCCTAAATGGCGCGCTGCAACAAAGCGCCTACCCCGTCCCAATAGTGCAACACCTACTGCACTCACTGGGAGGGGGCAAGGTTTTCGCCAAGCTCGACCTCGCCCAGGCATACCAACAGTTGCCGGTCGACGAGCAAACGGCAGAAGCGCAGACCATAGTCACCCACCGGGGGGCATTCAAATGAAACCGACTCCAATTCGGAGTCAGCGTGGCACCGGGCATATTCCAAAGCCTAATGGAGAGACTATTGCAAGGCATCAAGGGGGTGGTACCTTACTTCAACGACGTCCTAGTGTCGGCAGCCAACCAAGCCGAACTAGAGGGTCGCCTAAGGGAGGTCCTAACCAAATTTAAAGAGACCGGACTAAAAGTCAAGAGGGAGAAATGCCAGCTATGCACGGAACGAGTAGAATTCCTAGGCTACCTCCTAGATCGTCACGGCATTCACCCCACAAACAAAAAAATCAAGGCCATAAAAGAAGCTCCCACACCCAAGTCAAAGATGGAACTACAGGCGTTCTTGGGGTTACTGAACTTTTACAATGTTTTCCTGCCCCAAAAGGCGACGGCGGCGGAGCCCTTGCATAGGCTCCTGGACAAGGCGGCGACCTGGACTTGTGGGAAACGCGAGCAAGCCGCCTTCCAAAGAACGAAGGACCTCCTCACCTCGGACACCGTCCTTATACAATTCAACGAGACCCTACCTCTGGCCGTCACATGTGACGCATCAACCTTCAGCGTCGGCGCTGTCCTTAGCCATACCCTTCCCAATGGAAAAGAAGCACCCATCGCATTCTTTTCAAGGACCCTCACCAAACCGGAGCGGAACTATAGCCAACTGGACAAAGAGGCTCTGGCTATCGTTGCCGCCATAAAACGATTCCACGAGTATCTCTACGGCCGGACTTTCACCATCATAACGGATCACAAGCCGCTGCTGGGAATCCTTGCAGGAAACCGGGCCACCCCGAACATTCTGTCTCCCTCGAATGACAAGGTGGTCCGAGTTCCTGGCAGCCTACAACTACGAACTCATACACAGACCGGGTAAGACGATCTCCCATGCAGACGCCTTAAGCCGCTCGCCGCTACCGGAACCCGACACCGACCCAGCACCCACGACGACCACCCTCAGCATAGAGACTCTACCCAACCTGCCCATAACCGCGTCAGACATTGCCTGAGAGACTAATAAAGACAAACATCTGGCGCGGGTGTTGCATTGGGTGGAGAAAGGGTGGCCAGAAAGGGACAACGACGAGTCCGTCAAAACGTTCTGAAACTGCCAAACGGAACTCTCCTTATTAAAAGGGTGCATAGTATGGGGGGATAGAGTGGTCATTCCAGAAAAGCTACAAGGGAAGGTTCTGGAACTGCTACACGAAGGGCACCCTGGCATCGTTAGGACTAAAGCCCTGGCCAGAAGTTACGCTTGGTGGCCAGGTATGGACAAACAAATAGAGGCCTGGGTAGCTAGGTGCCAACGATGCCAGGAAACTAGGCCAAGCCCACCCACAGCACCCGTCCTAGAGTGGGAAACTCCAAGGGGACCTTGGTCTAGGATCCATATAGACTTCGCCGGGCCCACAAAAGGACACACCTTCCTCATAACAGTTAACGCTTACTCTAACTGGCTGGAGGTAAGCAACATGAAGACGACAACCACGGAGGCTGTGATCAAGGAACTCTGCAAATTCTTTGCAACACACAGCCTCCCAGACGTCGTCGTCTCCGACAACGGGCCCCAGTTAACCTTGCTGGAATTCGAAAAATTCCTAGCGGAAAGGGGCATCTGCCACGCGCTGACAGCACCGGCACACCCGGCGGCGAACGGTAGGGCGGAACGGATGGTCCAATTCACTAAAAAGACCATCCGGAAAATAGACCACGGGGAGATCCAGGAGAAAATAAACAAACTACTCTTCACCCAACACATAACCCCAAATACCACAACCAATAAAAGCCCAGCCGAACTATTAATGGGCAGGAAACTAAGGTCCCCACTCGACAGGTTACACCCCACGTATAACCCGGAGAGGCCCCCAGACTCAAACAGCAAACACCGAACCTTCGCACCCGGCGACCCCGTATACGCAAAAAACCTGACGGGAGACCCACTATGGATACCAGCCGTCATCACACAAATAACAGGCCCACACTCGTACTGGCTACAAACAGCAGACGGACAAGCATGGAAACGCCACATCAACCAACTAAGGTCGAGGACTACCAACCAACAAACCACCGACGCACAAACAGGCGAAACCAACCCCCACAACACAAACCAAGGGGGGAGGGAATACCCAGGGGACCAAAACCAAAGAAGAATAAACCAGCAGTACTCACCGGAAAGCAGCCATCACGACCCCTCACCAGGAAGAAACAGCCAGGCCAGCTCAACCGACCCAGAAAGACCGAGCGGGAGCAGCGAAACCCGCAGCTCAACCAACCCGGAAGGCCCAGGAGGGAGCTACGGAGAACGGACCGGCCCGATCGACCAGCCGGTTCCCACGACGGCAGCAGGAGCAGCAGAGATCCCGACCGAACCGGCCGGGATCCAGCCTACAACTGAGTTGCGCAGGTCAAGTAGGCCCAGACGGAGCCCCGCCTACCTACGTGACTACGCAACGTAAGGACTGAACCAAGAGGGGAGGGGTGTTCTGTCCTTAATTAACATACTCAAGATCCCCGCGCTTTGATTGGCCAAAGCGCGGGGCTCTCCAATTGGTCAGGCGAGCCGCGCCGATTGGCTCGCTAGGAATCTCCCGCGATTGGTCCATTCGGATCGCGGGAGATTCAAAGCGGTGACATTGGCCGCGGCCGCCGCGGCGAAAGGAATAAAAGCTGCAGGCTTTTTTCCTTTCGCCAGTTCGGTTCCAACTTACAAATAAAGAGCTTGCACTAAAGTCACCGACTCCTGGCATCATTTCGAGGACACAACAAAAATAATGTAATGTCAAAGAGAAAATGGAATTAATAAATGAATAAAACAAATTAAATGTGATACCCTGTTTCTCCAACAAGACGGCCTCCCCCAATAGGAAGCCCCAGCATGTTTTATAGGCATGAAATGAAATGAAGCCCCTCCCCTCAAATTAAGGCCTATATTAAAACATGCGAAATGGGGGGGAAGGGCGGGGGGCTTGCCGTTAGGAAGTACTTTTGTTGCACACCCAGATATGGTGCTGCCTGCGTTGAACCCGATATGATGTGTCCCACCAACGCCAAGGTCTACATCCAAGCCGTCGCCGCCCACCCGCCCAAAGATGCAAGGCGGGGGGAATTAAGTCACCCCTGAAAAGACGGCCTAGCCATTTTTTCAGGACTCAAAAAAAAAAAAGACCCAGCCTTATTATATGAGAAACACGGTAGGAAAAGAAGAAATGGCACCCAAAAAATTAAAATGGCGAGACGAAAACTTCCTCCGGGGAGATCAGATTTTGGAATTGTGGGTGGGGGAGATGGAATTGAAGAGGATATGGAGTGGGAGGGGAGGTTGTGTCAAAAGAAGTTGTTACTTCCCTGCTCTCGATTCCCGGCCTCACCTTAGTTGTCTGCCAGGAGAGAATTCAGCAGCCTTCAGAAAAGGAGCAATTCCCCCCCTCCCCAAATTTCTTGGAACATCCCCCACAACAACAACAACACAGGTGCTTCTGTGCCACCCTTGTTGCTAAGTCACCTGTTTTTCTCCTCCGTCCCCATCCCCACCCCAAACCTGAAGTTGTCTTTCCTAACAAGGGATCCTAAACATCTCAGGATCCATTTCCCAAGGTTAGGATCTCATCTACTCATTCCTTCCATCAGCCTCCTTCCCCACTGGCATTGACTTTGCTAACATCAGGATCTCCGCTTGTCCCATCTACCTGTTGGCCTTTCCCAGAGATCAGCAGCCTCTTGCTCTCGGCTGCTCCCTGACCCGCTTCCCACAACAGGTTGAGGAGGAGCTCTGCCTTCGTCCCACCCTGCGGCCCTGTGAAATGCCCACTTGGGGGGGGGTCCTGGTGCTTCTGGGGTCTCACCTGGTTGGAGGGATCAGGTAGATCTTGTTAGGGATAACATTGGTTACCTAACTTGGTTTGGGTAAAAAATAATATATAAACTATGTTAGTGAGTTTAAGTGTATGTATCACTTTAACTGTAAAACATGTATTTTGGGTGTGCTTGTAAAATCACCATAAGAGGGAGCAAGAGAGTTCACTGTTTGCTGGCTTGTACTGGAGAGCTGACTATGATCGATGGTTGATTGATGGTGATAACTGCGTGTTTTCCTGCTGTTGCTGAAATGAAGAAAAGGGGTTTGATTTTCTTCATATCTCTGACTGCAAAAGAGATATATTGCTGGACTGATTATTTGTAAGTTTACTGACCTCTATTTTCAACACTGGACTTTGCAACTGATTAATCCCTGGATGGACTGAACTAGTGTATAACATATGGACTGTTTTTGACTATGCTATAACTCTTGCTGGAATAAAAAAACTATTTAACTGACACAGTGTATCTGTCTTACTGAGTGTAAACTACAACAACGTTTATCTCACATATTTGCCTGCCTGCTAGACTGCCGTTGCACGTTCTGCTAGGGTGTGTATCCCTAACAGATCTGCCACTCTCCTTTGCTTCTGCTCTGTGGAGTTTTTCTTGTCCTTTGAACTGTGGGTGGAGTTTATGATGGGAACAAAGTTCACAGGTTGTCACACCTCAAGGAAGTTTTATTCATTATAATATTGATTAATTTAGAATTCTTTGCATCTTACAAAACCTGGACATGCAGATCTTTTTTTAAAAAAAAATAAAACTTGGTTTGGAGTATATGATACCAAAAAGGAAGAAAAAGAGAGAAGCAGCAACAGCACCACCTACAGGCAGAAGTGAAAGTCAGGAGATGCAAGTGACAAAAGGAAGGGGGGGAGGAATATAACCTGGGGAGACTGAAGAACTGACTGCTAGATATACAACTTTCCCATTCTCAGTTGTTTATGCTGAATAGCTGAGACCCAGAGTGAAACACGGAGATCTTCTATTTTTAAACAGTGCAGCTCTTGGAACTCAAGTGGAAACTAAACCAATACAGTGAAATAGAAGCTGAGAACAGCAAAATACTTCTCTTTCATTTATTTTTTGTTCTGTGACCTCTCTACCTGTGGATATAAAACAATTGGTGGTTGAATTCTGGGGTTTTGGTGGACCTATGTGGATTACAGTTTGCCAACTTATCAATTTTTTATGATAAGAAGGGATTAGGGTTTGAAGCACCTGAAGAATAACAACAAGAATGATGGGACTAAAAGTCTGATAATCCTTGCATTGCAATTTATATTTTTGTCTTTCCCTCAGATTATAACTAATAGCTGTATCCTCTACTTTTAAAAAAAAAAACAAATTTTATTAATTTTCAAAAGACCAACAAAACATAAAACATAGAAACATAAAACCTCCTTTCTGAAAACTACTTATAGATTTTGAGAAAACAAATAAACATTGTTTTATACAACAGTGTTAGGGATACACACCCTAGCAGAACATGCAATGGCAATCTAGCAGGCAGGCAAATATGTGAGATAAACGTTGTTGTAGCTTACACTCAGTAAAACAGATACACTGTGCCAGTTAAATAGTTTTTTATTCCAGCAAGAGTTATAGCATAGTCAAACAGTCCATATGTCATACACTAGTTCAGTCCATCCAGGGATTAATCAGTTGCAAAGTCCAGTGTCAAAAAAGAGGTCAGTAAACTTACAAATAATCAGTCCAGTAATATATCTCTTTTGCAGTTAGAGATATGAAGAAAATCAAACCTCTTTTCTTCTCTCAGCAATAGCAGGGAAAAACACGCAGTTATCACCATCAATCAACCATCAATCATTGTCAGCTCTCCAGTAAAATCCAGCAAACAGTGAGCTCTCTTGCTCCCTCTTATGGTGATTTTACAAACGCACCCAAAATACATGTTTTAACAGTTAAAGTGATACACACACTTAAACTCACTAACATAGTTTATATATATTATTTTACCCAAACTAAGTTAGGTAACCAATGTTATTCCTAACATTCTCCCCTTTTGGATAATATAATAATATATATATATCTATTTACAATTTCAACCCATAGTTTTCACAATTTTCCTTGTACTTGACTGAACCTTGGGTTTTCGTAAATCTATCAGCAATGTTTTCTTCAGTCATGCAATATTCCAATTTTATTAAACCATTTTTTACAGATTGTCTTACATTCAAATATCTAAGATCAGTATGCTTAGATCTCGTTTTTACAGCAATATTTGTAGCAAGCCGTATGGCTGCTTGATTGTCCTCATAAACTACAATGGCATCTTTAACAGTTACCATTTTTACCTGTTTTTAATTTAAATATCCATTTACAGCCAATGGACTTTTCACCTGGAGATAATTTAGCATTTTCATAAACTTTCATTTCTTTTAATGAATTTAATTTTTTCTCCATTGCTCTATGCCAATTTTCTTGTTCCTTTGCAGGATACATTCTAAGTTCTTCAACAGTAGCTGGAACTTTACTAACTTGGCAAACTACCCTTGCTTGGTACCTGTCAGGTGGTCTGGTTACACATGTAGAACATCTAGGTATTATAGGGATTACAGGTGGACTTTCATGTTCTACCTGATTATCTATTTCTTCCTTCTGGTATTTCTTCCTGTTCTGGTCCTATATGCTCTTCCTGTACTTCCTCTTTAATTGTACTCTTCTTATTACTGATTTGTTCTTTTGGTCTTTTGTAGGTTTCTATAATTACTTCCTTACTTGAATCTTGTTCCGGTTTTTCCCATCCTACATGTTCTAGGAATTGGGCACTAACTCTACAGTAAACTCTAGATGTACCTTTTTCCCAGAATCTGTATGATTTGTGATTAGATTCATAACCTACAAAGAATAACTTTTTAGCCCTATGCTGCCCCTTATGTCTCAGTTGTGTAGGAATATGCACCCATGCTGGTGCTCCAAATGTGTGCATGTAGCTTAGGTCAGGTTTTCTACCATGCCACCATGTGAATGGTAATTCACCTGTTGTTGAGTTAACAACATTATTCAATATATGATTACCACACATTATTGCTTCTCCCCACAAAGTTTCAGGTAATCCTGAATCTGACAGCATAGTAAGAGCCATTGCTTGTATTGTTTGCCCTCGTCTTTCTATAAAGGCATTATGTTGTGCCCTAAAGGTGCAGACTTTTTATGTTCAACACCTGCCATCTTCAGTTTATTTTGGAATTTATTGTTTATAAATTCCGTACCATTATCAGTTATAAGAGTTACTAATTTCCTTTTAGTTTTTCTTTCTGCGAATTTAAGCCAATTAAAGAAATTTTGATATGTTTCCGTTTTGTTCTTCATTAGTAACAGAAACCATATCTGGAATAATGATCCATTATACTTAATATATAACGAGCACCTCCCACACTTGGTTTTTTAGGACCTATAATATCAGCAAATATGACCTCCAGAGGCTCCTTTGTTTTAAATCCATTAATTCTATTTGCTGGCATCACCTTGCTTTTTTCCTGACTGCCTGCATTGCAGTGCAAATACTTACTGCAAGGCTTCAGTTTTATACCTTTAGATAGTTCTACCGTTTGTTTAAGCATTTTAAAATTTATATGCCCTAAACGTCTGTGTAACAAATGTATGCGTTCATCATGAGGTTTAACATTATTATAAACTGTGTTAGCTACTTCTGAATGATTATCATTTAAGACATACAATTCACCTTTTAAAGTTGCATTCACTTTTTTACCTTCTTTTTCAATTATGCAATTGTCTCCCCTAAAGGTAATTACATAATCTAGTATAACCAAAACTCTAACCGAAAGCAAATTAAACTTAAGTTGTGGTACATATAACGTTTTTACATTTTCTTTTATGCAAGAACAATATGCTATACCTTCACCTTTAGCTTTCAGTTTCCATCCATTAGCTAACAATATCTGCTGTGAACTTGTGGACATCTTAATAAATCTTTTCTTATCTTTTGTTATGCAGTGCGATGCTCCACTATCTACAACCCATAAATTATTATTCACAGTTTCGTTGCTATACATGGCTAACTCTAAGCATTTTTCATTTTTTTGATGCCTTTTAGCATCTGGTTGGCATTGTGGCATTTTCCTTTCTTGCAGAATCTAGCCAAATGTCCTTTTCCTCCACAATTAAAACATTTTCTAATTGTATAGGCTGTTGAAGATTCTTTATCTTCTTCTGGTTGTTCCCTTCTGAGTTGATCCCTTTCAAGCCTTCTCCTGGCTTCTTCAATTAATCTGTCAGTAATGTCAGTTAATGTAAGGTTATCTTTTGGCAGAACTTCAAGTGAACTTACATAGTCATCGTAGCTGTCATCTAAAGAAGACAAAATTATATAAACTTTGTATAGTTCGGTGAAGATAAGTTCTTTTTCATGCAGTTCCTGAAAAATTCTTTTCATGGTGTTTAAATGAGTCAGCATGTCTCCATTCTTTTGAAGATGTGTTCTGAACATTTTTCGTGTAAGATTTATATGTGCTCCTACACTGTCTCGAACACAAATCTTCTTTAAATTCTCCCAACATTTCGCAGCTGTTTCTTCTCCATGTATATGTACAAGCTGTTGGTCACAAAGTATCAGTCCTATTATACAGAGAGCTTGCTCATTATTCAGTTTATATTCTTGTATTTTCTGGGCATCATCCTCATCTTCCGGATCCCATGCATCTACTTCTGGTGGGTTTTGAATTATACTCCACAAACCTTCTCTGTGTAGAAGTAGGCTACATTTCATAGACTATGAAACATAGTTTGTTCCATCCAGTTTGGATATTAGAGACAAACTTTGTAAATTGTCTTGTGCCATCTTTATCTGGATATTAAACTATAATTAATAAAACACAACTGTCTGTTTACAGTATTGTGTGACTACACAAACTCTCACTTTAATCTAAGCCTGTTATATCCTGATTAGTCTGACTGCGCACCTGGGCCCATAACCCGTGTTAGGGATGCACACCCTAGCAGAACGTGCAACGGCAGTCTAGCAGGCAGGCAAATATGTGAGATAAACGTTGTTGTAGCTTACACTCAGTAAAACAGATACACTGTGCCAGTTAAATAGTTTTTTATTCCAGCAAGAGTTATAGCATAGTCAAACAGTCCATATGTCATACACTAGTTTAGTCCATCCGGGGATTGATCAGTTGCAAAATCCAGTGTCAAAAAAGAGGTCAGTAAACTTACAAATAATAAGTCCAGTAATATATCTCTTTTGCAGTTAGAGATATGAAGAAAATCAAACCTCTTTTCTTCTCTCAGCAATAGCAGGGAAAAACACGCAGTTATCACCATCAATCCATCATTGTCAGCAATCCAGTAAAAGCCAGCAAATGAGCTCTCTTGCTCCCTCTTATGGTGATTTTACAAACGCATCCAAAATACATGTTTTAACAGTTAAAGTGATACACACACTTAAACTCACTAACATAGTTTATATATATTATTTTACCCAAACTAAGTTAGGTAACTGCGGTTTTGCTCCACATTTGAAAGGCTTCTCACTGGGTGGTCGAATGCATCAAGAAAGACACCAGGCTGGTTCTATCTCGGGTGAGCTGCCCCGATCACGAGCTCGGGAAGCTCTTTTATTAAAAACACATAATAATACATCACAAGTGGTGAATTCTATCCAATCATTATGTTACATGAGCAGAAATATTAGTGGACACATAGTAGCATCAAATCACAGTGTTTTATGGTCAGTTTTAGTAGGTACAAAGTAGCCAATCAACGCTTGCAGTCCAGTTAATAGCCCATGGTGTTGTATTGTTGATTGATGTTCTTTGTTCCTGGTATATGCTTGCAGCCTACGTGAGGCCTTGAGGCCTTGGGGCATGGCATGTACTATTGAAGCTGATTTATTACTGCATCTCCTCTGTTTTAGTTTAATATGGAGGAGATTCTTCTGGATCTTTGTCACTGCCCATGCAAAAACTTGTGCGAGCGCACACATCAGGGTCTTCTGAGGGTATGACTTTGTACAGAGGTTCTTTTTCCCAGAGGGCATTAACTTGTGCAATGGCACGCTTTTCAGCTAATAAAGACAGACTATTGGTGATAGTGCCAATAAAAATTGGTAACACACATGGAAGAATAATGCATCCTGCAGCAATCATACCTATGAGAGCTACTATGGCTTGTAATCCTGGTAGTTTTGGGAACCAGGAACTAAAAATATTTTTAAAATCAATACCTTGCCATACTTGATTAGGATTATAGGTTAATTGTCGCATCTCAGTTGTTAATTGTGCTACTACTTTACCAACCTTATCAATTTGAAGACAACAATTCATGAGATTGAACCTACCACACATCCCTTCTTCTTTGGCTAGTATGTAATCTAAAGCTAAGCAATTTTGGTAGACAGCTGTGCGTAATTTGTCTATAGCAGTTGCTAGAGTGTTTAGAGCTTTGTCTATTCATTGGCCTGCTAAATCTAAAACAGCTTGTAAACGAATAATTCTATTAATCATATATATGGGGGTTCTAAAGGCATTGTTGGTATCTCTTTTCTTGTGGGATAATGTATCATACACAGGGATGCCTAGTTCTTGCTTAATGGAAATCGGTAGGAGGAAAAAGGAAGGTCTTATCCACCCCAATACCCATGATCCTTGCCAATCTGCTGGAAGGGATGGATAGGCTAGGTTACCACAAATCCAATACATGTTATTTGGGGCTGTCCAAATTTGGGAAGATGTTGTGTCATTGAGAAAAGGGAGGAGGGAAGTGTTGAATTTAGCAGGTGTGGTGGTAGTATTGTCAGGTGCAGTCCAAGTCTGGTAGGAATTATCCTATATTTTTTGCAATAACACTGGTATCAGGGGCTTTTTCTAATTTCTTTAAATTATTATATACCGACCAGGGATCCATTGATTGGGGTTCCCTATGGCCCAGTTAATGGTACCCAGATATTGCTGAAGTTGAACCAGGGTGGGTTGAGAAGGTAGAGACAGAGAGGGAAGTGAAGGATAGGCAGTAGCAGAAAGCATTTTATAGCCCAGATATGCGTATGGAGTTAGTACTTGCACCTTTTCAGGTGTTATGTGCAAGCCTCCTTTTGCAAGAACAGCTTTCAGGAAGGAAAATGAAGTGAACACTGTACCCAGTGGTCCAGGAGCTGCAACAAGGATATCATCCATGTAGTGATACCCCAGAAATTGTGGAAAAGCAGAACGATAGGGTAGCAAGACATTATTAACATAGTGTTGACACATGATGGGGCTATTGAGCATATCTTGAGGTAGGACTTTCCACTGAAAGCAGGAGGAGGGAGAGGAGTTGTTTAAGCGAGGTAGTGTAAAAGCAAATAAGGCACGATCTTGTTCGTGCAAAGGGATAGAAAAGAAGTAATCTTTTAAATCAATGACCATTTGATCAAATTTTTCAGGGATGATGTTGGGATTTGGGAGACCACATTGTAGCACCCCCATTGGTTTTATTATAGTGTTCCAGGCTCGTAAGTCCTGCAATAGCCTCCATTTTCCTGACTTTTTCTTTATGACAAAAATGGGGGTGTTATATGGGCTGACAGATGGTTCAACGTGCCCTTTGAAAATTTGGTCCTGAACAAGTGATTGCAGGGCCTCTAGTTTGTCTATAGTGAAGGGCCATTAATCTACCCAAACAGGTTCTGTGGTTTTTAATTGTAGTTGCAGTGGAGTTCTAGCAAAAGATTCCATTAATCGATAATGAGTTTTGCGTTAAGTTGAGACATAAGATCACAGCCCCACAGGTTAGTATTGTTATGTGTGGAGCATGGGCAAGAAAGAATGGAGACGAGCCTCTGGAACAGTGAACTTCAGCTCTTTATTTACATAGTGACTGCTCAAACTCAATGGCAGTTATAGCCCTCCTTATATAGGCAACCCAATAACTATTAACCAATAACAATCTAGGAGCGCTAGCTCTCTTAACCAATAAGAACGCTTCGTTAATGGCCAATCGGATTCCCCGGAATGGGCCAATCCGATCCTGCCGTTAATAGCCAATCAGAAGTGCAGGGCCAGAACCCTGCACTTGACTCCAAGCTCAAAATATCTTTATTAAGCCCTATGCATTCACAACATCCCTTCCCCCTGGCTTCTGTTTACAGGGCACAGTTACATAGTCCTTTAGGTAGGACGGTTGCTTTATTAGTCTTTTTGATTTTTGCTGTGTGTTTTGCATTTGGCTGCAATCTCGCTGAGGTAGGTCATTGTTTGGCGACAGGGTTGCCTCTGGTTCAGAGTTCATGTTTCCGTCATCACCAATATCTTCGGCAACTCCCTGAGGTGAATCTATTCCCTTCTCTGGTTCCAATTCCTGTGTCTCTATTCCGCCATCATTCCCTTCGAATGAGTTTTCTTCTAATTGAAATTCGTCTTCTTCCGTACCTCCCCCCCCACCCTCTCAGTTTGGTCATAAGGGAGTTCAGAAATGCCCGACCGAAGCCGTGATCATAATTGATCGATATGGCGTTTCCATAGTCTATCATCAAGGCATTGCACAAGGTAGCATCTCGGGCCAGTTACATGAATTACTGTCACCTCTACCCACAGCGGATCGCCCGATAGGTTTTTAGCGTATACCAAATCGCCTACCTGGAAGGCACGACATCGGCCGCTGGATCCTAGTGGTTTTTCCGGTTCATAAGCTGGGTGTAACCGGTTGAGGTGGGAGCGGAGTTTTCGTCCCATTAGCAGTTCGGCGGGAGTTTTGTTGGTGACGCTATGAGGTGTGATGTGTTGTAGAAAAAGGATTTGGTTGATTTTGTCGTTGATGTTATCATAATCTAATTTCTGCAAGGTTTTCTTAACAAATTGGACTATGCGCTCAGCCCTGCCATTGGTCGCAGGGTGCGCAGGCGAGGTGAGCGCATGTCGGATGCCATGGTCAGCCAGGTACTGCTTGAAGGACAGCGCGGTAAATTGAGGCCCGTTGTCGGATACCAGAACGTCTGGTAATCTGTGGGTTGCAAATAGTCTTTCCAATTTTTTGATAACCGCTTCAGTGGTTGTGTTCATCATGCAGTGAATCTCGAGCCAATTCAAGTAGGCATCGACAGTTAGGAGAAAGGTGTGGCCTTTGGTTGACTCTGCAAAATCCAGGTGAATACGGGACCAGGGTCCCCGTGGTGTTTCCCATTCGGTAGGGATGGCTTTTGGTGGAGTGTTGCTCACTTTCTGGCATCTATGACAAGCTTTAACCCAATTTTCGATTTGCTTGTCGATGCCTGGCCACCATGCGTAGCTTCGTGCGAGGGCTTTCATCCGCACGATACCGGGGTGGCCATCGTGCAATGTTCTCAGTACTGCTTTTTGGAGTCGTTCTGGGATAACGACTCTATTGCCCCAGATGACACAGTCTTTTTGAGAGAACAACTCCGTTTGTTGAGTCTTGAATGGTGTGAAGTCATCCGATAATTGGTCCAATGGCCATCCGCGTTCTACCCAGCCTGGGACTCGCGCTAAGGTGGGGTCACATCTGGTTTCTCTCGTGATATCTCAGGCAGTTAATGGCGGTGAGTGGAGTGTCTCAATTTGTAGTTACCATTGGTGCGGGATCGTCGAGAGTCTCTGGAAGTGGTGCTCAGCTCAATGTGTCGGCGTGGGGAATGGCTTTCCCCGGGCAGTATTGCAGCCGATAATTATAAGCAGCCAAGAATTCTGACCAGCGAGTCATCCTAGGGGATAATATGTAGGGAGTCGGCTTATCTCCAGCTATTATCCCCAATAATGGTTTATGGTCAGTCATGATAGTAAAAGCCCAGCCATACACGTGCTCGTGAAATCATTTAATGGCCGATACAATTGCGAGGGCTTCTTTATCGATTTGGCCATAATTTCGCTCAGTTTTTGAAAGTGTCTTTGAAAAATATGCAACAGGGGCTTCATTACCATTAGGCAGTACATGGCTCAGAATGGCGCCCATTCCGAAAGGCGAAGCATCACATGTGATATTTAACGGCAAAGTCTCATTGTACTGCATGAGTACAGAGTCAGAAGTCAGTAGTTTTTTTACATTACGGAATGCCTGTTCTTCTTTATGACCCCATAACCAATTTGCTTTCTTGTCTAGCAAATGATGTAACGGCTCAGCGACAGTTGCTTTATGCGGTAGAAATACATTATAAAAGTTGATGAGGCCTAGGAACGCCTGGAGATCGGCCTTGTTCCGAGGCCTGGGAGCATTTTTTATTGCTCTTAATTTACTGTCGGTAGGGTGAATACCCTGACTGTCAATTAGGTACCCTAAAAACTCAACACTATCTGTACACAATTTACACTTATTCTTTTTCACTTTAAGACCGGTGTCTTGGAATTTTTGTAGGACCAACTTTAAACGACCCCGTAATATTTTTTTTGTAGGTGCAGCAATTAATACATCGTCAAAGTAGGGGACCACACCTTTAATCCCTTGTAGTAGCCTCTCCATAAGGCTCTGAAAAATCCCCGGAGGTACACTGACTCCGAATTGGAGCCGGGTACATTTAAAGGCACCTCGGTGCGTCACAATCATTTGTGCCTGTGCCGTCTTTTCATCAACAGGTAATTGCTGATATGCCTGAGCTAAGTCTAATTTAGTGAAGACTTTTCCACCCCCCCAGGGAATGGAGGAGATGCTGCACCACCAGCACCGGATATGCATTTTGCTGTAGGGCGTGGTTCAGGGTGGCCCGGTAGTCCCCACAAATTTGGATTGAACCAAATGGCTTAATGGGTGTTACGATTGGGGTTTCCCAGGGGGAGTGATCGGTAGGTTCTAGCACCCCCTGAGCTATTAGTTTATCGAGTTGTTCATCGATTTTTGGTTTTAAGGCAAACGGAACTCGACGGGGCTTAAGGCGGAAGGGAGCTATCCTTAGATTAAGGCTGAACGATATTGGGGTCCCCTTGTACTCGTCTAAATTTTCCGCGAAGACGTCCTTGAATTAATGGATGAGGTCCTCCTCCCAGTCGCTTCCACTGACTCGGTTTATGCCCGCCACTTCAATGCCAAGTGGCGCGAACCATTGGAGACCTAACAGACTAGGCCGATTTTTGTCGATCACCGTTAGCAGTAAGTACGCTGTGTGCTTCTTGAATGAGACCTGGACTCGGCAGGAACCAACAACAGGGATTCGATTCACTTGATAGTCCTTAAGAATAAGTTTTTGGAAATGGAGGTCTTGGCGCTGGATCGTGGGGATGAGTTGCTTGAGGGTCTTCCAGGACACCATCGAGAGGGACGATCCCGAGTCGATTTCCATGTGACAAGGCTGGTTCTTGATGGCCACTGTAATTCGGATTTTCTTAGCGTCCAAGGCAGAGGCGTGACCGAAAGTGATAGTATGGTGAACCTCTTCTCTCTGCAAAACTTGGTTTCTGTAGGAGTGGTTTACTGGCTCTCGCCTTACAGGACGGTTTCCTGTCGATTGGTGATAGTTAGCCCCTTTTGAGGCCTGGCCGGGTCCTTGTAAGCTTTGGCAGACCCGTCCGATGTGGCCTCTCTTCCCGCACTCATGGCAGAGCGCGTCACGGAATTTGCATTCGGACCTGGCATGGTTGGCTCCACAGCCAGCGCAAGGGCCTAGGGACTTCAGGTGGTGGTCCCGGTCAGACCGCAGTCGATGGACCTCTTCTTCGTCGCTGTCTGACGACAAAGAGAAGTCCTCGTGGTGCGTCGTTGAAAGCTGCCCTTCTGACTTGGGTGAGATTTCGCTTGTCGGTTGGTGTACCGGAGCGCGGTTGCGGCGTAATTGTGCAGCCGACTTCCTGGATGCTTCTGCTGCAGTAGCATCGGCGATAGCGTCGGCAAGGCTGATGTCGCCTTTCGCCATCAGCTTGCTCTGCTTGCCTGGCGCATCTAATCCCAGAACTATTTGATCTCTCAGTGCCTCTTCCAAATCGGCGAATCCACAGAGGCCTCCCAGGTTTCGGAGGTCTGCTATGAAGTCGGCGACGCTTTCTCCTTTTCTCTGGTTTCTCTGATAGAACTCGTGCCGTCTCACGAGCGTGGGCACGGTCGGTGCGTAATGAGCTCTTAGTAGGGGTTCAAGGTCGTCCCAGTCCATCGTCTTCACTTCTGTAGGTTTGGCGAGTGCTTTAGCCATCTTAAATACGGTTGGACCGCAATGCGTTAGGAATACCACCCATTTCTTCCTGGCTGTGGCATCCTTTAAATTGTTAGTTTCCAAAAACATTTGGAAATGATCCATGTAGGATTCCCAGTCCTCTTGCACTGGATCGAACGGAGCGGGTGGTACAACAACGCTGGACATGGTTCCGTCGTGTAGCGCTGTCAGCCACGTGCTCGGTGTTTCTTCTTAGTTCAATTGGCTCAGACGTCTCCATATCCCATCCTCGTCGCCAGTGTTATGTGTGGAGCATGGGCGAGAAAGAATGGAGATGAGCCTCTGGAACGGTGAACTTCAGCTCTTTATTTACATAGTGACTGCTCAAACTCAATGGCAGTTATAACCCTCCTTATATAGGCAACCCAATAACTATTAACCAATAACAATCTAGGAGCTCTCTTAACCAATAAGAACGCTTCATTAATGGCCAATTGGATTCCCCGGAACGGGCCAATCTGATCCTGCCGTTAACAGCCAATCAGAAGTGCAGGGCCAGAACCCTGCACTTGACTCCAAGCTCAAAATATCTTTATTAAGCCCTATGCATTCACAACAAGTATGTAGTGGAAGGACCAAGGGTTGGAGGTAGGCAGTGTGAGAAATATCAGAGGAACTCACCGGTAGCCAGTGTTTGCTACGGTGGGCGTGCTGAACTCCTCGCACTCTCCAAACGGCTGGCGCAGTTTCCAAAGGCCAATCGTCCGGCCACTCAGCCATTCGGATGACACTTACATCAGCTCCAGTATCTAAGAGACCCGAAAAGACTTTGTTACGGATTGTGAATTGTAACACAGGCCTGGCTTGTTCCACTGTCTGATGGACAGTAAATGCCCATGCATCAGCTTTCTTAACAGGTACTGGAATAGCGGTTGCTGTTCATTCTCCCTTGCTAAATTTTGTGGGAGTATTTCCAATTACTGCCATGGCCACTGAGGAAAAGTCATCGGAATCTCTCAGAAACGGAGAAGCAATGATTCCCCTTGCCATGAGGTCTCGGATGGGATAAATTATGAGGGGCGTCATGGCAGGAGGGATCGTTTTCAGGCATGTGGGGAGAAAGTAAACAGTGCCTGGAATGTCAATTTCCATATCTTCGGAGGCAATTAGTTGGAAAGATATGGAGTCAGCCTTTGGAGTGGGGCTGGCTGATTGCCTCTCCTCTAATTTCCCTGTGGCTGAGGAATGTTGCTGCGACACTGGTTTGCCCAGTGGTACCCTTTCTTGCACCTTGGGCATATCGTCTTAGGCTTGGTGTTGTTTTGTGTATTGTCTCTGGCTCTGCATTGTGCTTTGAAATGGCCTGGCTTCCCACAATTGAAGCAGTTTCCGGCTGGCCTGTTTTGAGAATTTGCTTGCTGCAAGGCCAGATGCTCCATATTGTAGGAGACAGTTCCCACGATTCTGCAAGCCTTTAGATAGTCCGAGAGAGAAGCCCCCCCCCCCCCCGGGCAGATAGAGGCTGTAGAATCCTCTTGCAATCCTCATTAGCATTTTCAACGGCTAGTTTTAACAGAAGCTCTTTACGGGCTTCTTCATTCGAGATTTGTCTCTGAATGGCTTTCTGAAGTTCCTCTATGAACTCAGCATAAGGCTGATGTTAGCCTTGAGTAATTTTTGAAAAAGATCCTACGATGCCAGAGGTAGGATCATCAACCTTGTCAAGGGCTTTGACTGCTATGATATTGATAAGGGCAAGAATACGTGGTGGGAGCACCATCTGAGCTGTTCATAAATCAGCCCATACTGAAAATTTGATCCGCTCTTGCGGCCGCGCCATGATCACGGGCAAATTTTTCAGCTTCAGCGCGAAAGTCTGACTCCCAAACAACATACTGCGGTCCCGTCAGTATCATATGGAAAAGATCTTTCCAATCTTGGGGTAACATGAAAAAGGAGGTGCTGATGGTGTTAATGAAGCCTCTGACATATGGTGCCCGGATGCCGTACATGGCCACGGCTTGTTTTAAATCTCTAATTAATTTCATGGGTAAAGGTTCAAGTCTAGGCACCATATTTCCAGCTCCATCCCCTATATATTCAATGGGACAGAGAGAGAGCTCCTCCAGAGTAAGAGAGCCCTCCCTGTGTCCCTGCGCCATGGCTTGTGTGATCGCTTCCATGGGTGTCTGATCCTCCACTGGATTTGAGTTAGGAGGATTTATGGGTTCAGGAGCAGTGGGGGAGGAAGCTTCCTTTGGAAGAGCGTCCTTTGTCTTGGTTTCAGCTGTATAAGGAGGAGGACCCTCCTTAGGGGAGAGGGCATTGGTCAGGGCTGAGCCATGGATTTTTAAGCATTCCATGACTATCTGCCATGTGGTCAGAATTTTTGGTGGAGCCCTGAGATTACTATGAAAATAGTCACCCAAATGTTGCCATGTGGAGACTTTCAAGGACCCTTTCTCCGGATAAGCCAGACATTGTGTATAGATGTAAGTCAAAAGGGTGATAAGGTCCTTTTTAGTTGGAACCGGGAGCATTTTGCCCTGATTCCTAAGAATAAGAATTGGGCTCTTCGTTAATTCTCCTAATTCCTGCAAATGTGCTATCTGCACTTTGGAGAACTTTCCTCCCATACTCACCTGAAGGGAGGATGTCTTCTTTAGGGAAGATTCCTGGGGAGGGATCCATGACACGAGACGGCATCCCTGAGTTGCAACTGGCTCGTCCGGCCAGGTGAGATAAGCAGTCAAAGACAGATGCACCCGTTTCTTTTAACGGATCACGTCAGGGTCCCCAGATGCGGCTTTGCTCCGCATTTGAAAGGCTTCTCACTGGGTGGTCGAATGCATCAAGAAAGACACCAGGCTGGTTCTATTTCAGGTGAGCTGCCCCGATCACGAGCTTGGGAAGCTCTTTTATTAAAAACACATAGTAATACGTCACAAGCGGTGAATTCTATCCAATCATTATGTTACATGAGCAGAAATATTAGTGGACACATAGTAGCATCAAATCACAGTGTTTTATGGTCAGTTTTAGTAGGTACAAAATAGCCAATCAACGCTTGCAGTCCAGTTAATAGCCCCAGGTGTTGTATTGTTGATTGATGTTCTCTGTTCCTGGTACACGCTTGCAGCCTACGTGAGGCCTTGAGGCCTTGGGGTCTAGCATGTACTGAAACTATTGAAGCTGATTTATTACTGCAGGTAACCAATGTTATTCCTAACAAACATAGTTCCAAATTATCATTTAAACACATACATATCTTTTCCAAATGTTGTTTCTCCCTTTAGTGATATTCCTCCTAGGTTTGATTATTTCTCCGTCAAATATAAATACACAAAACACAAAACATAAAACATCCTTTTGGAAAGTGGTTTAGCCCCAGGTTACATCTTTTTTTAACAGACCTAAATCAAAATCATGCTCACCTTATATACCATCACTTATCTTATTTACCATTCTATATTTTCTATATAACTTCTCCCCTCTTTTCACTCTCTTAATTATATTTTGTTTATTTAATCTTAATTTAGATCATTATACTTGTATCTTTTGTCTATTCTTTTTCAATTATCGATTTATCTCTTCTCTTTAACAGAAAATTTCTCCTGTAATCACTAATTGAAGTATGACGCCTTTTCTATCTTTCTCCTAAATTTGACACTTTAAATAATGCATAATTTCCATTCTGATTCTACCTAGTACATTCTACATGTTACATTTTAATATAAGAAAATAATAAGTTTATAATATAGTTAAGTATATAATTTCCATTCTAATTCTGCTTAATACATTATTTTAAAATAGGAAAATAAAGTAATAGATTTATAATAACATTTAAACAATAGCAAATTAAACTCTATAGCCAAACCTTAAATGTTTTACACATTCCCTTATATTTTATTAAATGATAAAGTCTATCATTATTAAGCATTTTAATGTTTAAATATTTTTAAATCTTATAATATTCCAATTTACTATTTCAAATACAAATACTACAATACTATCTTTTTCTTTAAAACAAATTTTATTGATTTTAAAGACAAACAAACCATCATTAACCATTAAATGCATAAAACCTCTTTCCATTATTAATTTTACAAGTCAAGTAAAATATTATTTTATGCAACATAATTCTGTTTTACACCATTTCAATATAAACATATAAATATCTCTTAACAAATTTCTCATTATTTCTCTTTTCGTATTCAATTTCATTGTTATTATTATTATTTTCTATATTTATCCAGTTTATAATCATCATCTTCATTCCTCTCTGACTTGATTACCATTATTCTCATCCAACATTCCTCCAAGGTTTTATTACTTCCCAAACAAAACATAGACACACAAAAAACAAAAATATAAAACTTCTTTTAAGAAAGTAGTTTGGCCCCAGATTACCTCTCTTTGTATGGACTTCAATTAAATTCGTGCTCATCTTGTATACCATTACCTATCTTATTTACCATTCTATATCTTCTATATAACTTCTCCCCGCTTTTCAATCTTCTTATTTTTATTTTATTTAATTCATTTTAATTTAAATCATTATATTCATATTTTTTGTCCATTCTTTCCAGGTTATCCATTTATCTCATTCCCTATAGTTAAAAAAAAAAAAGAATTTCTCCTGAAATCACTAATCAGAGTATGATGCCTTTCTATCCTCCCCTTAAATTAATATTAAAAATAACACCTGATACCCAATCTGATTCTGCTTAGTACATTCTACCTACTAATCTTTAAAGAGAAAAAAATAATAAATTCATAATAATTAATATAATTAGATAATAAATCTAATTATTAAATCTTATAACATTCCGATTGTCTATTTCAAAAAACAAGTGCTACAATTTTATTAAATTTTAAAACCAATCATTACTAAATATTTCAATATTTTAATCTTTTATCAATTCTTATAACATTCTAATTTTCTATTTCTAATACATAATACCATCTTATGTACCTTGCAGAATCTTCTTTTTTAAAGAAATTATACCTTACCCTTTACCCCTAAAAAAAAAAATCCTTTTTTCCCATCTTGTTTCATAACTTTGTGGCTTTTCCCTCCCTTTTCCCTTCCTTTCTTATCCCCCCTGGCCTTTTTACCCCCCCCCCTACTAACCTCTGCCTTTTTAGCTTTCCCTCTCTGTTGTAATCCTTTCTCCTTTTGCTCAGTAACATTGAGTTGGTTTTGCATCTTATTTTTTCCTTTCTTAAGTGGTTTTTTAAGTCTTAAGTCCTTCATTTTCCTTCCTTTCTTTCTCCTTTCTCTCTTAGTTAATTTTTTAGATTCACTGAAGATGGTGTCTTCTTCTTTTTCTTCTTCTCCTTCTATTTCCTCCATCTGTTGTTGTGTTTGCTGATAAATAGCAAGCGCCATTTCTAAAGAAAGGAAAGCTTCTTTCACAGCGTCTTTACTTTTTTGATATTCCTTTCTAAGTTCATCATCAGATAAAGCCATTCTTTGTTCTTCTTAGAGCAACCAAAATGTTTCAAAAGTTAAAAACAATTCCTCAAAGTCCCAGAGACATCAATCAGTCCAAACAATGCACAAAGTTCTCACTTTCTCTTCCTGGGGTGATATCAGTAAAAGGGAAAAGAAAAAAAGTCCAATCTGTACTTTACAGCCTTGTTCCAATCAATTTCTAGTCTCAAGATCTTCAAGGCATCTCCTCCAGGAAAATCTTAATATATATATATATATATATTGTCCTCTCCCTTCCCACTTATAACAAGAAGCTAAATTTTTACCTTTTATAAAAAACAACAGGTTTCTCAATGGCCATTTGTTGATTCCATAGAGAAGGAGGGAAAACTTTCCTTTCAGCACCTCAATTTTGCCACTTGAAATCCTCCTCTGGAAACCAAGTATTTTTCAAAAAGTCATAGTTCTCAGGATTAAACGCCTCTTAAAGTCCTGGATCAGCCAAAAAACTTTCTCTTGAAAACTTTCTCCCCTCTTCCTCCTGCTCAGTCTTACCCAGCTGCCGGCTTCTTTGTGGCGGCCATTACAGACCGCCGCTTGACCGCCTTGAGAGAAGGGAGTTTTGCTAGCTGGGGAGGGGGTCTACAATACCCCCAAACCCCTCACCAGCTCCCCCCTATCTTCGACTGCCTCTGCTGGGCAGCCTTAGCCTCCAAACCCATCCAGATCGGAGACACCAAAACGGCTAGCGCGGCAGGGATCGCGCAGGATTGCGGAACCCTGCCGCTAGCGAAGCCGACAGAAGTTCCAAATACTACAATACTATCTTGTGTACTTTTGCAGAATTTTTTTTTTAATTGTACTTTACCCTTTATCTTTGAAAAAGATCTGCTTTTTTGCATCTTGTTTCAAACCTTTGTAGCTTTTCCCCCCCCTTTTCCCTTCCTTTCTTCTCCGATCTGGCCTTTTCAGCTGTATCCTCTACTTTTTGTGGATTACAAGAACTAATATACTTCAAAATGAGGAAAGCACCATCCACACAATCTTCAGCAGCAGCAGCAGCAGCATCCAGTCCAGCAGGTCAGAGGTCATTGGATGCCATGTTACAGCAAGAGAAAATGAACACGATGCAGGCAGAATTGAAAATTATCATCCAAGCCCTGCATGATGATATGAAAGGAAAGAATAGGGAAAGTAGAGGATAAAATAAAGATTTTTCAACAAACAATGGTGAGGAATGAACAACGCATTCAGAAAGTAGAAGAGAAAGCTGAGCAAACAGAAAAAAGAGTGGAAGAAGTTGATTATAGACTTACCTTGGCAGATAAAAATAAAGAAAGAACAATAATATCACTTAAGATGGATAGGGTATTACTTATGGTTTCAGAATATGGAGGGAAAAGGGGGAGAAAATTCAGCGGAGATATTGGCAGAGCTGCCGGCAGATGCTCTAGAGGTGACCAAAGAAAAAATTCTTGCTGAGATTGATGAAATATTTAGAATTCATACCAGATATGCAACAAGAAATAGACTTCCTAGAGAAACACAAATGCGATTCACTCAAAAAAGCAATAAAATTCTACAAAAGATTCTACAAAAAGCGAGAGATGATCCTTTCAAAGACAAAGGGAAAGAAATAGTAGTCTTGAAACATTGCAACTAGCCCCCTACAATACTATTCATAATAGCAAATGGAAAGCCCGCCCCATTTGAGAAGCCCAAGAAATCTTCAGCAGGGCCCATTTTGTGGCTGCTGCCCCTCCCCCACTCTTTGGGCAGTCGGGGTCCTTGATAAACCAAACCAGAAACCCCTCCCCCCTCCAATATCTCCCCTCCCTTGCTTTCTCTGCCCTTTGCAGCCGGCTTTGGGGGGGGAATTCAACATGTCACCACCAGGACACCAGAAACTGGTCCAAACCGACTGAATACCACCTCTATTCCCAGCCTTGCCGGAGTGTATAGGAGAAGTCTAAATCCATGATGGTGAACCTATGCCACACGTGCCACAGGTGGCACACAGAGTCACTTGTGCCGGCACGCGAGCTGCAGGCCAACTTACCTCATTGTAGATGTGCTTGCCTCACAACTGATTTTCGGCTTGTTTGAGGTCTTTTCCGGCCTCCCAAAGGCTTGAGGAAGGCTTCTGTAGGCTTCTGCAGGCTTTGCAGGCTGAAAACTAGTCCCGTTTTGTCACTGCCTGTTTATCCAAAAATAATGGAAGTGATGAAATGGGGCTACTTTTCTACCTGCCAAAGCTGCAGAAGCCATTCTCAAGCCTTTGGGAGGCCAAAAAAAGGCCTCAAACTGGCTGAAAATCAGCAGTGAGGTACAGTGCAGGTAAGGGGGGGTTTGGGGTGGGGATTGCGCGCACATGTGTAGGGGCGTGGGAGGGCATGCATTGCCTTCTGGGAGTGCACTGTTCTTGAACTCAAGATGCTGGTGCCACCATTTTCCTTAGCTCTCCCATTCTTCCTGCTTCACCGGCATCAGAATACCCTACTTCCCTGAAAACGATAAGCCCTAACCCAAAAATAACCCCTAGTATAATATAATATAATAATAATAATAAAATAAATATAATAATATATTATATAATAATAATAAATATATAATAATATATTAGGTCACCTACTAATATAATAATAAATAATATAATATAATATAATATAATATAATATAATATAATATAATATAATATAATATAATAATAATATAATATAATATAATATAATATAATATAATATAATATAATATAATATAATATAATATAATATAATATAATATAATATAACATAACATAACATAACATAACATAACATAACATAACATTACATTACATTACATTACATTACATTACATTACATTACATTACAATATATATATATCTTTGGTTATTCGGGTATTCTCCTGCATAAGATTGGAAGTATCTAGGCAACGTTTCGATGAAGTCTCATTCATCATCTTCAGGCTTGGTCTTCAGCTCTGTGCTTCTCAGAGTGATGTGAGCTTGCAGCTGCTTCTTCCTTTTAATTGCTAGTGGGGGTGTGACTTGATTGGGTGGGGGCTTGGCTGTGTTCTGATTGGGTGGGGATGTGTTCTCATTGGTTGGGGGTTTGGCTGTGTTCTGATTGGTTGGGGGGTTGGCTGTGTTCTGATTGGCTGGAGGCGTGTTCTGTTCAGGTGGGGGCTTGGTTGTGCTCAGGTTAGTCTTGGTTGCTGGGGGATTTGAGCTGGTAAGCTGTGATCTTGCTGTTTGGCTTCGAGTTCGTGGTCGTGCTGCATCTTCATGGTGGGGGTCAGTTCTCTTCATGTATGGCTCAGAGGGGTTTGAAGTGGGTAGTGATGCAGCTGCAGTGTGGCTTCTGGTCCATGGTCGTGTCTCATCTTCTGTGTGGGTGTGAGTCTGCTTCCTACGTGGAAGTGTGGTGGTGGCGTCTTGTGTGGCTCTCAGGGGTGTGGGTCCTCTCTGCAGGGGCCCTGAAGTAACCCAGTGTGGGCCGCGTGGGACAGCTCCACCCACCCCTGCCTTGCAGTGGCAGCGGGGGTGCCACGTGGCCTCCTGCCCCGCCGCAAACAAGCAGAAGTGGGCTTCCTTTTTTTGACTAGGGAAACAAAGAAGACACCCCCCCAAAAAAAATAAGCCCTAAGTCCCAAAGAAAATAAGACCTGGTCCTAATTTTCTGGAAAGGGGTGAAAAGGTGGCTGTTTTTTCAGCCATGAGGCCAGCAGGCTTCTGTGGGACACAGCCCGCCTGGTGGGCACTTCAACAACATCCTTCTGGCTGTTGGTTGGAACAACAACTTCAGAGGGGTGGAGGTGGGGGGGTCAGCCTGTTCAGGAGCTCTAGAGATCTTCAAAAAGATAAGTCTCATGCCCCTGTTGGAGTCTGAATCTGAGGAGGAAGATGAAACAGCTGACAGGGAGTGAGAGTGTGGCTCCATTGGCTGCGGAGGAAACTAGGGAAGGGTAAAATCCAGCTGGGCAGAGCAGGGGAGAGGAAGAACAGTGGGGAGTTGGGAAGACCCAGGCCCACCCCCTCTTCATCCTAGGGCATGCAGGGGGGAACGGATAGTAAGTTTACTTTTATTGTCCTTGCACCTCGTACAACAAAATCAAACACCATCTTCAGAGCACATCATGACCATGAAAATAAACACAAACACACATCCTTCACCCTTCACACATTGAACCGGAAACCCCCGATACTACACCAACAATGCACTACACAGCAGAATACAAAAGAGCTCCTGCCCTGGGATAGACGCTGTTTTTCAGCCTATTTATCCTTTTTATTATTATTCTGTACTGCCTGCCAGATGGTAATAATTCAAAAAAAAGGGGTTCCCAGGATGAGATGGATCTTTGAGAATGTTTTGAACTTTCTCAAGGCTATAAAGCTCTTCCAAAGAGGGGAGAGGGCAACCCAGGATCCTCTTGGCAATAATGTTCACCCTCTGGAGTGGCTGTCCGATCTGCCACAGTGCAATTGGCAAACTCTACACAGGTGCAGTAAGGTTAAAATGCTCTCTATGGTGCAGCGGTAGAAGGTCACCAGCAGTTTTTCATTCTGTTGTTGTTTCCTGAGAAGCCTCAGCTAGGCCCTTTTGACCAGGGCTGCAATGTGGGCACCCCCAGGTCAGATCTCTTTTAGGGTAACACCCAGAAATTTAACACTGGCCACTTGCTCCACTCGGTCTCCATTGATAAGCAAGGGCTGGAGGTCTGATCTGTTCCTTCTATATAGTTCACTATAAGCTCCTTGGTCTTAATGGTGTTGAGGCCCAAGTTATTGTCTTCACACCACAGAAGCAACCGGTCCACCTCATCTACCGAGACTCATCCCCCCAGAGATGAGTCCCACCACAGTTGTATCTTCTGCAAATTTAGCAAGAGTATTACTAGCGTGAGTGGGAACGCAGTCACACAAATAAAGAGTATAGAATAAGGGCTCAACACACAACCCTGTGGTGTACCAGTGTTAAGAATAAGGGCTGAAGAGGTATGCTTACCTAATCTGACTCTCTGTGAGCAGCCAGACAGGAAATCCATAATCCAAAGGCAGATTGAATTAGAAAGCCCAAGGTTCAGAAGTTTAGACACTAGTCTATGTGGAAGAATTGTGTTAAACGCAGAACTAAAATCCACAAAAAGCATCCTCACATAGCCTCACCCACCGCTGTTCTAGCTGAGTCAGAGCAGTGTGAAGAGTGATGGCTATAACGTCCTCTGTAGGTCTGTTTTTTCTGTATGCAAACTGGTGTTTGTCAAATGTATGCGGAAGACCAGAAATGATGTGCCAGTAGACCAATTTCTCAAAGCACTTCATGACGATAGGAGTAAGTGCCACTGGTCTGTCATTGTTGAGGTTATTGATAGGGAACTTCTTTGGCAGCAGAACAATGGTGGAAGCCTTCAAACAAGATGGAATAGTGGACTGGGATAAAGACTGATTGAAGACCCTGGTAAAGACTCCAGCCAACTGACCAGCACAGTCTTTAAGCACTCGGCCAGAAATACTGTCAGGACCAGCAGCCTTTCTAGGGTCCACAGCCCTCAAAATGCTCCTCACCTCCTGTTCCTCCACAATGAGGTGGGGGCTACAATTGGCTGGTGGTTGTATTTTATCTGTCTCTGATGTCTCCACTTCAAAGCGAGCAAAGAAATGATTCAGTTCCTCTGCCAATGAAGCCTCCCCCTCAGCAGGGATGACATTGGTCAGTTGATGGTTTGTAATTTGTTGAATCCTTTGCCACAGCTGCCTCATGTTACTGCTATAAAAATTATCCTCAATCTTTCTCTTATAATCAGTTTTGGTCTTCCGAATATCTTTCTTCAGATTAGCTCTGGCAACAATGTATCTTGCCCCATCACCGGACCTAAAGGCCTTGGTCCTGTCATGCAAGAGGCACTGGACTTCCTTGGTCATCCAGGGTTTCTGACTGGGATAGATCCTAATATGTTTATCCACAGTGATAGTATCTGTGCAGTGTTTGATATAGCACAGAACAGTTGCAGTGTGCACCCCTAGGTCAGGGTGGTAAAAGATGTCCCAATTTGTTTTCTCAAAACAATCCTTAAGTTGTTGGGAAGCATCTTTTGGCCAAGATTTCACTGTGTTTATTATAGGCAGAGCCCGTCTCCTAAGGGGGATATAAGCTGGTGCTAAAAGCAGTGACATATGGTCTGATTGTCCCAAATGTGGTAATTGTATAACCTATAGCCATGTTTGATGTTGGTATATACTTTGTCCAATATGTTTGCTCCTCTAGTAGCACACGTAACATGCTGATAGAATTTAGGGAGCACTTCTTTTAAAACAGTTTGATTAAAGTCCCCGCTATGATATGCACAGCATCAGGATACTTATTCTGCTGATTACTAGCAATGTTATACAAGAATCCCAAAGCTATGGTAGTATTGGCATCAGGTGGGATATAGACTGCAGTAATCAAAACCATACTTGTGGGAATAATAAACTTTGGCTTGAACTTGAGCAATGATTAATATAATGCCTTATACATTCATGCCTGTCTAAAGGTCACTAAGATAGTGCAAGGAAAAGAGAACAATAAGAACAAATACAAAGAGGCAGCTTAGACAACTGCAAACAAGCCTGTACTATATCTAATTATTAATCCACAATGTAATTGCTTACTATGCACAAAAATCTCAATAAAAGGAATAAAAGGAAGCACTGGAATTTTATTCTGGGCTCCCATCCCGAGTACACATGCTTGTGTCTCATTCTTTCCATGGGAGACCACCACAAGTGGTGACCCTGACGTGATCCACTGCAGGTGGTACGTGTCCAGACCTCCGTGTTTCCTCGCCTGAAATAGGTAAAGTACGTACTTAACTATTGCTGGACAATAGGATTATTCAGGGAACATGGGGGGAAAACTCTCTCAGCCACAGGAATGGCATGTCAGTGAGCTGCTGAAGTTAGTCAGAACAAACTTCTTTATCTTTAAACCCTCTGGGGGGGAGCAAATAGTTCTTTCAAAGGGTAATGTGAAAGAGCTGCTGCAAGAGACCTGGCGACAATGTCCCTGGTACTCAGAGAAGGGCTCTTTAAAGTTAGACACGTGGAGGAAAATTGGAACTATCCTTCATGAAGAGCCACGAGCAACAGCTGAAATTTTGATATATTGGAAGGTTGTTATGACTGTTTTAGAGACCCAGCAACAACCTCTTTTAAAACCTTCAGCAGAACCTCCTCCTTATGAAGGAGTTGTGTTGCAACCCCCAACTTCAAAACTGGAATATGCATTCTCAACCCCAACTGCACCTACACCTGTAGAGGAGAAAATCCAACCACAAACGGGGAAAGTTCAAGCAATGATGCATCAGGCTTTCAATGAAGGGAAATTAGAGCCTGAAGAGATTCCCCAGATGAATTTGTTTCCAGTTAATAGGCAAGTGAATGCTCAAGGCAATCTGCAGGCTGAGTGGGTTCCGATTCCTTTGTCAGTACTTAGGGAGATTAAGAAAGCTGTCAAAGATTATGGTATTCAAAGTCCCTTTACAAAGGGTCTCCTGACAAGTTTGGCTACTTCACGCATGATTCCTAATGACTGGAAAGATTTAATGAGAATGATATTGAGTTCTACTCAGTATGTGGTTTTTGATTCAGAATATCAAAGAGAAGCTATCACAAGGGGACGGAATTTGGGGGGGCTGTATATGCCAGACCAAATCTATGGGGCAGGCTTGTTTGAATCCACTGCTGATCAAGCTACTAATTTGTCTGATCACGCACTTCCCATAGTTATGGCAGCTGTCCTTGGGGCATTGTCCCGCATTCAGGATGTGGGAACCCCGGCATGGTCTTTTTCTCAAATTAAGCAAACAGCATCTGAGTCTTATAACGATTTTGTGGAAAGGCTACAATTGGCTATTACCCAGCAAATTTCAAATGAGGAAGCAACAAAGGAACTTTTGCTGAGATTAGCAATTGAAAATGCAAACACTGACTGCAAGTGTATCTTACAGCCTTTGATGGCTGGAGGTGAGGTTACTCTGGCTGATCTGTTAAAGGCATGTGCAGCGGTGGATTCTCAGGCTTACAACATGGAGACTTTGGCTATGGCATTGCAAAAAGGGATGAAGCCTACGGGAAATAAAACTGGCCATTTTAAAGCCCAGTGCTGTGCCCCTGGGGGGGGGGGGAAATGGCATTTAACAAAAATAAAAATAGGGACATCCGCCCGAAGTCGGTCTGTCCGAAATGCAGAAAAGGGTTTCATTGGGCAAATCAATGTCCCTCTGATCAGAACCAAAATTCGGGAAACTAAATTTGGGGCGTGCAGCTAGCCCCGCTCTCAAGGCTGTCACAAAAGCATTGCCTGCAATTACTCGGAGTGCAGGTTTGGATTTAAAAATGTTGAACTCAATTGATGTGACTTTTCCTAATAAAGTGTACATTGAGGATACTCATTTGCATGGGTCACTGCCAGAAAAAACAGTGGGATTGGTACTTCCCAGGTCTTCTGCATCAGAAAAAGGGTTTTTTGTTATTTCAGGGGTTATTGATCAAGATTATAAAGGGGTTATTAAGGTACAATTGTACACTGATACTCCTGCATCATTAATGGCCGGTGACTCTATTGCCCAGTTATTATTGCTTCCATATATTCCTATGAATCCTTTAATTGGGATCCCACGAACTGGCGGTTTTGGGTCCACTGAAATGGCCAGTTCTCCAGTTGCTGCAGAATTGCTAGTGCTGACAAAAAATTTGACTACAGACCAACCAAAAATGACAATTGAAATTCAGGGAAAATCATTTTCTGGCCTTATGGATTCCAGAGCAGATGTCTCTGTGATATGCCAAAAGGAGTGGCCAAATGAATGGGCGCTGGAGGATTCTCCGGCTGTTCGTGAGGTAGGTGTTATGCAGTTTGCAAGAAGTAGTGTCCATTAGTTGAAGGCATTGTAAAGAGAAACTGGCGAGACTGCAAGGATTCAACCTCTTGTGTTGCCCCTGCATATAAACTTGTGGGGTAGAGATTTGCTGTCACAATTTCGCACAAAAATTGTTATTGGATAATGGAAAAATTACAATTGTTAACCTCTCAGCCAGTTTGGATTGACCAATGGCCACTTCCAAAGGAAAAGCTTATAGCTTTACATCAATTGGTAGCTGAGCAGCTACAATCAGGCCATTGTGGAACGAGCTCATCAGACACTCAAACAAGCACTCCTTCACATAAAAACAAAAACGGGGGAAGTGGATGGATATGGTTTGCCTTACATACAAAACATTCTTAATATTACTTTATATACTTTAAATTTTTTAAACATGACAGGATCTCCTGCTGCTACGGCAGCCAGTAGGCATTTTGCTTCCTCCCCTTCTGCAGGTATGCCAAGACCAAAAGTTCGGTATAGGAGACTGCCAGATCCAATGTGGAGAGGACCTGTCCCACTGATAACTTGGGGCCGAGGATACGCTGCTGTTGAAGATGAGGGGACAGTTGTTTGGGTTCCTGCTCGCTGTGTGTGTCCTTATCATCAGCCAAAGGGGCAAGGGGATGGATTTGGGGGAATGGAAAAGAAACACATTGATCCAGGACATGGAGAAGCTAGCAAACCTCCATAATAAATTGATTGTTGGGTATGTATGCACATGCCAACTCACAAAACATCAGGGTTTCCAATGGTTGCAGTACCTCTGGCCGAAGGTGACTGGTATAAGGGACAATGCTATGGTTGTTCAGGGATGTGGTCTAACAGTTGGGCTACAAGTAACATAAATACCTTACACCTTGGAAGCCAGATCCAAGAGGTGGCGGGTATCTGCTGGACCCACAATGAGACGGTAGAGAATATGACTTACTTGGGGACATATCCGCTTTGCAACAAAACAATTGTTATTAGCAATGGAAGTCGGGTTTATCCGGATGACATGAAAACTAAAAATCTCACTTACTTTGTACATAACATTTCTAGATTTGATATCACATCTTTGATCAATGAAAATGGGTGTCTATATATTCCTGCCACATGTCCCACCACGGAGGACAGCAACCAGTTGCCCAAATGTGCGAATGGGAAATACGCACCACCGCCCACTTATTTGGCTATGTTAATGGAATCCTTTGCAAAATTAATCTATGCTGAGCCAAATAAGGTTGGTCATCTCCTGGGAGCAAATCTGTGGTTGCTGTGTGGACGGATGGCCTATGATCGCATGCCAGCACGATGGAAAGGAGTCTGCACCTTTGGGAAAGTAATCCCATCTCATATCATTTTAAAATCTTTGGGGACTGCTCATATCCGCAATGCACGTTCCGCAACGGAAGTAAACTCTGTTTTGACTCATGACTACTGGACACAGATATCAAGGGGAGTTATTCCTCCTTTAGGAGTCATGATGAACTATAGAGATTTGCATCGTTTAAACAATTGGACAGTTACTATGCTTAAAGACACCATTAAAACTCTAAAGCTGCTTGAAGAAGAGCAAGGAAAAATCCTTGATATGCATTGGACACTATTTTGGCTGCGCAAGGGGAAGTTTGTGCTGTGATTCATACGCATTGTTGCATGTATATCTCTGATTATTCCCCAAACATTACAGCTACTATACAGCATATGGAACAAACCCTGAATGAGAATCCATTACAATCGGAGGATGAGGGACTGGACGTGTGGTCTGCACTTTGGTCCTGGTTGCCAGATGGTTCATGGATTCATTACCTAATTGTTGGAGCGATATTGCTTATTATATTTTCTCTCTGTGTATGCTGTTGTATTCAATGTCTCCCTGGACTTTTAGGAATGTGTCAGGTGAAGCTTACAGAAGGAGAATTGCTGTTGCAGATGGCGAAAAGCTACTGAGGCATCCGCGATAATCAAAAAGCTAAAACAGGGGAAATGTGGGAATAATAAACTTTGGCTTGAGCTTGAGCAATGATTAATATAATGCCTTATACATTTATGCCTGTCTAAAGGTCACTAAGATAGTGCAAGGAAAAGAGAACAATAAGAACAAATACAAACAAAGAGGCAGCTTAGACAACTGCAAACAAGCCTGTACTATATCTAATTATTAATCCACAATGTAATTGCTTACTATGCACAAAAATCTCAATAAAAGGAAGCACTGGAATTTTATTCTGGGCTCCCATCCCAAGTACACATGCTTGTGTCTCATTCTTTCCATGGGAGACCACCACACATACTGAATTCCCATGGAAGATATATGGGTCTACATTTAAAAGTCATATACTCCAGCTCCATGGAGCAGTGACTGTCTACAGTGTTTTGTATTGATACACCAGCTTTTGTTCACCTAAAGGCTTAAAGCTCCCCCTTTGATCTTACCGGAATCTCTACTCCTGTCCTGCCTGTGAGCTATGTAGCCTTCCAGATCAACAGCTGCATCTGGAATGAGTGAATGAAGCCAAATTTCTGTGATTAGCAAAACACAGAAGGTCTTGATGAATTTAGTCTTTGCAATCTGTAGCCTTAATTCATCCATTTTGTTAGTCAGAGATCTTGCATTGGTAAGAAATATACTTGGAATTGAAGGTTTGTGTGGAAACTTACTGAGCCTAAAGAAAACCCCAGCACAGCATCCTCTCTTCCTCTTCCTGTTCTTCGCTTCTTCCTCCTTCCTACAGGGATAGAGATCCATGGCTCCCCCAGGGGCCTAGCTGCCTCCTTCGATATGTTATGAGAATGTATAAAATCTTCCGTAATAGCCTTTTCATATTTCAGTCCAATTTGTAACAAGGCTTGCCAACTTTAGATGCTCCTTGCCCCACAGGATTCAATCAAGGAAAGGATCCAAAACACATAATCATACACACCATACACTGAAAGAAGGAGCAGTTAGCTGCAGCATCCATGTGCGCAGCCATCTTAAAAATTGTTTCAAGAGAAGGGAGCAACATGGGTTGCATGGCTTATGGGAGAGGAAAGGGCCTTGATTCCCTTCAGTAGCTACAGTTGGGAAGGAGAGTTTAAGAGATGCAAGCTGAGTGCGGCATCTTCTGGGAACAAACGTGAGTTTATCTTGTGTTGACTTTGGTTGTCTGCGTTACTGGCATCTTCCCAACCTTGTTGAATTACAGCTGTGCCTTCACATCTGGAATTCTTGCTCCTATGCTACTGGACTAATTACCTCTTTTTGCCTTAATTGGACTTATAGTTTGTGCTATGTTTTGAACTTGATTCTCTGCAGCCCAAAGGCTGTTTCCTGGGAGAGTTTTTTTTCTCCAGCCCAGAAGGTAACCAGGACATTGGGAGCAAAGTTGGAGCAAATAAAAGGACTCCTACTGATTATCTGTGTTGCCTTTGTGTCATGTCCCAGGTCATCACAGTAAGTGACTGAGTAAAAAAGGTAAGATCAGAAACTAGGCAGGGAGGAGCAAATGGAACCTGGGATGAATGGGATAACTTTCTATGGCCCACTTGCCGGACAACTTGCAACGGGACAATTTCACAATTCTATTTCATGATTGAAAATAAATCCATGTTATG
This sequence comes from Hydrophis major, assembly GCA_033807585.1. Classification (NCBI taxonomy): domain Eukaryota; kingdom Metazoa; phylum Chordata; class Lepidosauria; order Squamata; family Elapidae; genus Hydrophis; species Hydrophis major. The sequence goes on from JAUCBL010000042.1 coordinate 47,079, forward strand.
TTCATTTTTGCCATTCCCAGTTCATCCTTTTGCACCCTTTCTTTAAATCAGGGGTGTCACTCAACGGGACCATCCTGGAAAATATAAGGGGCTGGCCCATGTCACTTTGGCCCAGTCTACCCAATGTGAACAGGAAACATCGGGCCAGTGTAAAGAATTCCTATTCCTGTTTTCCAGTTGCCATAAGGAAGGGGGTGGGAGTGTGAACCCAGGAGTATATTCCACGCATATCTTACAAAGATTGTAGCTAGGCTACCAGATCTTCTGCCCGTGAAAATCCTTCGTAGGAGAATGTGATTGATGACGCTCAGCCCACGAACATACTTAATTGGAAAATATGACTTATGATACACCCAGGAGGGAAACAGGATCACCAGTGACTGTGAATTACGTATGCCAGAGTTGGCTTCATTTAGGTTCTTGCTGACATGTTGCTCCTAATAAAACTTTTGGGATTCTTTTGAAGCTTGGCTTGAGGCTCATCATTTAATTAGGGCATTCGCTGGAATTCTGACAGTAGCTTTAGCCTGGACACCCCACTCGCCCATGAGTGGCATGAAGCTGGCCACACACCCCTAGGTCAACCACAGCCGTGATGCGGCCCTCAATGAAATTGAGTTTGATACCCCTTCTTTAAATGATTCTCTCTCCCAGTTTCTTTGATTAGGATAACTCTTGTCCTGCGTTGAGTTGACCATGGCGAACTGTCATGGACTCAAATCCGGGAAGTTAGCCAAGCAGGCCCAGTGCCTGCGGGCAGCCAGTGGGGCAGGATGGGATGTATCAACTCCTAAAAGGTTTCTATGGTCCTTGTAGAGTTGCCAACAGAAAGGGAGGGGGGAGCAGTGCAGCAGTTTGGAAACTGCAAGTGCACTCCATAAACAGTTTTCAAAGATAGTAACTAAAGGATTGAAGTTTCAAAATTCTAATTGGAGAATATGATTGATGACTCTTGCTATGGATGGGTCTCTGGAGAATATGATTTATGACACACCCAGAGGGGCGGGGGAAACCAGGGTCAAGAGTTGGCTACACCCAGACAACCCTGGACATGTTCACTCCCAATAAATGCTTTGGAAATTTGCCTTGAGATTCATGATTTAATTGGGGGTAACTGCCGGAATCCTGACACTATGGGGACCCCAACAGATTGTAAGTGAGGATGAGATATCTTGCCTTGGGTGGGTGGGGGACTCTGGCGTTGTGATCTAGCACTAGTCAAACACTCCCCGCCATGGTCTTCCCCACTCTGAGATTCCTCATGTGGTGGCGCACTATTTTTTTTGCACAATTGTTGAGTGACGCCTGCTGGCTTTGAACCCGAGCAGTAAAACACTCTGTTGGCCCTATCCACCAAAAAGCAACGAACGGAAGTCAAAACATTTTATTCAATGGAGAAAGAAGCTCCAGCCCCTGGGAGGAGGAGGAGGAGGAGGAAAAATTAAGGTGCATTGTCATCCAAGCACAACCATTTGCAACTAGTGCCCCGTGGGGGGGGGGGCGGAGACCCCCTGATATCCCCAAAGCAGGCCAAACCACCCTGGTACTTTGGCGCCTCCGTGGAAAGTGGGGGGGGAGTGGAACGCGTGGCCGAAATCATCCAGGAACCTGTCGTCACTGCAGTGACAAGCTGTGTGAAAGTTTTCAAGGAGGGACTGTCCTGGGAGGAGTGGGAGAGCGGGGGGGGGGCAAGGCCTCAAGAGAGTTGAACAGGGAATGAAACCCTCCCTCCCCACCCAAAAATATCTTTTCACTTGCCACTGCCGTGAAATTTTCCTTTCCGATGGGAACACTCTGTTTCTGCAGAACGAAAATGGACACAATTCAGGATTGAGCCATGGGTCCAGCTTGCTCTTGGAGTACGACCATGTTGGAGGCCACGACAGTCCCCCCAAAGGCTTGTTGAACTGGTCCCCGTGGCCCCTGGCAGCATCCTTGGAGAGAGCTCTCTTTGGATGGGGGGGGCAGGAGGGGACTACTCCCCGGGTGGGACTCCCCTCCCCGTCCACAGAGGTGAGGACTCTGAGAGGCGGCCAGTAGGGTCATTGCATGCACGCACATACCGGTCGTCGCTATTGGAAGATTTTTTGGGGTGGTGGGGCTGGGGTGGGGCTGGGAACAATTTCCTCCTGATAAAAGCTGCAGAATTTTGCCTTATCTTTGCCTCACCCCAAATTTGGCAGGGCGAGGACAGGGTTTCCCCCCTCCCAAAAGGACACCTGGCGACAGCTACTCCCCAAACTCAGAAAAACCAGTTCTTGGCCCGTCCTGGTAATCCAGAGGTTATCCACCTCCTCTTGGAAGGTCAGAGGTCACTGAAGGCTTTGCTTTCTCTTGCCCACCCCCTGCCCCTACCAGAAAGGAGGCGGGAGAGAAACAGAGACTCCCAACTCTGTCCTCACAAATAAGTCGAGAACGGCTGCACTGAATTTAGTGGTTTGGCCCTATACTGACTGCCTTAATGGGGTGTGCCCCCCCCAGTAGGGAGGGGCAACATACACTGAGTGGGGAGGGGGATCATGCCCCGAGTGCGGGGGATATGTGATTTATTTTGTTCCATTTCTACGGCAGCGCAACCATAGTGGGGGCTTTGGGTGGTCACTGAGATAGGGAGGGCGCCACTCTCCTGGTGCAGAAATTGAGGGGGTTCCTGGGTGAGCCAGGGATGAGGGTGAAGGGGAGACCATGGCGGGGGACTCCAACATCTGGGGCCTTGGGTAGGAGAAAGGGGCCCCGGATTTGGGGGTGCCACAATTTATAGTAGGGGTGGTAATTTGATGGCCATCATTATAGTCCCGCGGCTAGGACTGAGGACAAACAGGCCAAAATGCAGGTTTTGGGGGGGAAGGGCTACCGAGCAAGGGGGACCCCAGTATCGCTTGACCCCACCCTGAAGCGGCCACTGGAACAAGTCTGAAGAGCCCAAAATTTTGGAGGGGTGCACTACCTCACGTCCCGGGCCCAAACACGTAGATGGTGCTCAAACATTCCCTCCGGTGGAAAAAAAATCAGCGGGGAAATCCATATTCCTTGGTAATGTGTGGGGCAGAAATTCTGCATGGCAATTTGCTCGGGGGGGGGGGCTATGGGAATGGTGGAGGTGGTTAGTCAGGCAGGAGGGAGGGGAGAAGAAAGATAAACTGAGGAAGGGAGGGTGGAATGAAGGAAGATGAGAGAGAGGGAAGGAAGAAAAGGGACGGGGAGGGAGGGAAGAGAGGCTGGAAGGAAGGATAAGGGGGAGAGAGGGTGGAACGAAGGAAAGGGAGGGAATGGAAGAAGAGAAGATGGAAGGAAGAGAGGATAAGGGGGCGGGAGGAAGGAAGATAAAATGGAACGAAAGAAGAAGAGAGAAAAGGAAGTGAGGAAGAGAGGATGGAAAGATAAGAGGGAAGGAAGGAAGGAAGGAAGGAAGGAAGGAAGGAAGGAAGGAAGGAAGGAAGGAAGGAAGGAAGGAAGGAAGGAAGGAAGGAAGGAAGGAAGGAAGGAAGGAAAAAGGAGGGAAGATGGAATGAAGAAGAGTGTGAGGGGAGAAGGATGGGGAGGGAGGAGAGGGAGGAAAGGTGGTAAGGAAGGAAAAGAGGAAAAGAAGGAAGGAAGGAAGGAAAAGGGGAAGGAAGGAAAAAGAAAAAGGGAGGGAGGGAAGGAAGGAAGGAAGGAAAAGAGAAAAAGAAAACAGAGAAAGAGAAAAGAAAGCAAGAAAGGGAGCCAATGAGCAAGAAAGGAACAGAAAAAGAGAAACGAAGGAGGGAAGCAGAAGAAGAGAAAGAGGGAAGGAAGAAAAACAAAACAGAACGGGGGGATGAAAAGAGAAAGAGGGAGGGAACAAAGAAAGGAAAAGAGAGAGCATAAAGGAGCAAGCCCAGTCAGCCTTTGTCCTGCACCCACCCACCCTGCACGGTGAGACCTGCTTCTCTCACCCCTCCGCTCGGAGACCTTCGTATACCACAGTCACGTGCACCCCAGACTCACTCCCTGGAGGCAAGGCAGCGACTCTGCCGTAGTTCAACAGGTCCAGCTCAACCAGGAGTGCTTGAAAAAGCCTCTAAAACAGGCCGAACTTGGTAACAGTCAACAGGAATGACAAAAACGCCACTGAGCAGCAGGGACACGCCGAGGCCCCAGCAACGAGAACTGAGGCCCAGCTGGACAGCAACAGGAAGCAGAGCCGGGAGGGGGGTCTTCTCCACAGGGAAAGGGAAGGGGGTCACTGGAAACATAACCCCTCCAAATTGGGAGTTTCCCTCCCTGGTTTCCATGGATGCCGATCTTCCAAGGGACATCTCTTTGCCAGACTGATACCAGTGACAGTACCGTACTGCTGCGCCGAGTAGGGAGCGCCAAGTAACTTTCTGTTGGGTGGGTTCCTCTGTGATAAGATTCTTGAGGCCCAAAGTTGCCAGCACGTTCCAGCTAGTTCCATGACATATTGTTAACGGAAGTATTTCTAACGGTCCTCGAGCACGTCACACTGTAGATCTCGGGTTCAAATCCACCGGGAACAGACAAAGGAACGGCTTCCAAAGCAGACGCGTGATCCTCGGTTTGCACCACACCGCCTCGGGTTCAACCCCACCAGAAATGGCTTCCAAGGAGGCTTGCCATTGCAAACTCAGAGCCGGCTGATCCAATGGCTATCCTGAGCCTCCTATTCCCCCCCCCCCCGAGGTCTGGACTCTTTGGCACAGCTCTGACTCTACTCCCCTCTCAGTGCGATTTGGCTCTGGTCAGTGTTCTGCAGATTTGGAAGAAACAGTTTTTCCTGTCAGAAAGGGACGAAAAACAGAATGCAACATGTGGAAGGAGGGGGAGGTGGGACTCGATCCAGGACCCGGTGGGGAGATAAATGGATCGAAAGAAAAAAGAAAAAGGTAAATACAAAAATGCAGAAAAATGGAAAGCACCCTGTGTCTTCTAGTTTTGTGTCAGTTCATGGTCCCAATACAGTACATGGAAAGGGACGATGAAGAATGTCGAGAGGTTGTTTCCAGTATGTTCCATGAGCGATCCAGGAGGGGGAGGGGCTGTAGTTTCCTCTTGTCCGCCCGCTCTTGGTCCCGTTTCAAGCTTGCTGCCCCATCACCACTTCGATCGCTCAACCGCTGCAGGACACCCTCTCAGTCCCGCCCTCAACTGAGGCTCTCCTGTTCGCGGTGGCTCCGATGATGTGCCACCAGGTTGTCTTTCTGCGAAAAGGTCTTCCCGCATGTCAGGCACTGGAAGGGGTGGTCCCCCCTGCGAAGCCTTGTCTTCGGGGCTTTGGGGCTCTCCTCCTTGGCTTGCTGGGTCCTTGGTGAGCCAGTGAGTCCGCTTCGCCCCCTCAAAGATTCCCCAGAACCCCGGCGGGCAAAGGCAGCACGGGTTTGCGGGGGCTTCTCTTGATGCTTTACCCGGAGCCGGCGACGCACAAAATCCTCCTCGCCCTCCTCAGCAACGCATCCCGTTTGGTCTCCCGGGCTGTCCTGCTGCTCCTGCTGCGGCTCGCAGTCTCTTTTCTGGTGAGCAGCGAGCAGCCGTTCTTCCCGGAAGTGCTTCCCGCAGGCGGGGCAGGCAAATGGGCGGCGGGCCGGGTCACCATGCACCCGCTGGTGGGTGATCAGGTTCTGCTTAAGGCTGAAGCGCTTCCCGCAGACACTGCAGGCAAAGGGCTTCTCACCAGTGTGGATGCGCTGGTGTATGATAAGGTTATGTTTGAGGCTGAAGCCCCGACCACACTCAGGACACACGAAGGCCCGCTCGCCGGCGTGCTGCTGCTTCTGGTGGCGCAGCAGGCCCAGCGGCTGACTGAAGCTCTCGCCACACATGGCGCATTTGTGCTCCTCTTCCTCCACCTGGCTATGGATGACCAACCCATTCTCGTCTCCCGAGCTCTCCTCCCACACCGGGAAAGGGAATGGCTTCTCCCCCGGAGGGGATACCTGGCAGGTGCTGCCATCTACCGGCTCTTGGTCCCTCCCATCCATGGGGACACCTCTTTCTGCAGAGAAAACAAAAGGAAAGAGCATCAAAGAGATAGAGAGATATGTTGCGACCTCGATTGATTCCAAGTCATTCATTTGCTGTCCGTGTCAAGGGGCTTGTGTGAAAAATAAAACCACCATAAAACCACTCACCAGAGGTAGTATTAAGCCGGTTCGGACCGGTTCCAGCATAATGGTAGCAGAAATTTGGAACAGTTTGGAGAACCGGCAAATACCATTTCTGGCTGGCCCTGCCCACCTGCCCCCACCATTTCCTGTCCTATATCCCATTGATTTTTAGCTCAGCTGGTTTGTACGGCAGAGTGCATTGCTGCACCTCATCTGAGCAAAAGAACAGCTCACCTCACCAAGGGCGATCTTCAAGTGTTGCAAAGTGCACAGAACCAGTAGCACACAATTTGGAATCACACCACTGCTCTACATGACAATAATTTCTTAAGGTCAACTTTTAAGACGTGGGCACTCGAACGTCCAGCATCGCGAGCTGGGAATTCTGGGAGCTGAAATCCACAACTCTTAGAGCTGCCAAGGTTGGACATTGTGCTCTATGGCGGGATCTGGTTCACATTGCTATTCATCTATATTTAATTCTAATTTTAATTTTGTTATCTCCCTCTCTCTCACACACATCTATTATCTGTTTCTCTCTATCCATCCACCCATCTCTATCTATCGTCTATATGCTAATCTCTCTCATTTCTATTATCTCTCTATCTCTATTATATCTATTTCTATATCTTTTATCTCCTCTCCCATATTTATTCTATCTCTCTTCCTTCCTCCCTCTTGACCATTTATTTCTATCTGCTAATCTGTCATATCTCTGAGATTCTCTCTCTTTCTCGTATCTATTTTCTCTCTCCATCCATTCATCCCTTTCTTCTATCTACTAATTTCTCTCATATCTCTTTTATCCTATCTCTTTTCTCTCTCTCTCCATCCATTCCTTTCTTCTATCCGCTAATCTCTCTCATATCTCTATTATTTCTCTATATCTGTTGTCTCTCTCCCTCCATCACCTGCTAATCTCTCATTATCTATCTATCTATCTATCTATCTATCTATCTATCTATCTATCTAATCTCTTATATTTATTAACTGTCTCTTTCCATCCATCCATCCATCTTTATCATCTATCTGCTAATTAATGCTGTGACAGTCGTAAGCATGAAAAACAGTTTTTTTCCCTCAGGGCTGTTGAAACTTGGAGCGGTTACTGTAAGTCAATTTTATTTTCTATTTTATTTCATTTTGCCTTCTTATCGGTTATTTTATTTGACTGTTTTATTTTGTTTTATTTATTTTATTGACTATTTTGTTATTTTATTTTATCCTATTTGACTTTATTTTAATTTATTCTTTGTTATTTTATATTACATAAAATAAAACAAAACAAAAAATTATTATTTTATTTTATTATTTTGTTATTTTACTTTACTTCATTTATTTCATTTTTATTTCTTTTATAGTGTTATATTTTATTTTATATATATATTTATATTATTTACACACACACACACACAAACACACACACACACATATATGGATATGGTATTCAGCTTTGTTCTGGTATTTTCCCACGTCATTATAGTTGTGCTTTTAAAGTTGCAGCAACGTTTCGGCAGAATCTCATCTGCCCTCATCAGGCTTCTGTATTGTGTTCGCCTGTGAATCAGACTTTCAAACGTTGCTACAACTTTAAAAGCACAACTATAATGACGTGGCAAAATACCAGAACAAAGCCGAATACCATACACACATACACACACACATATATATAACATTTTATTTTCAATTTTACTTTGCCTTATTTTATATTTTATTTTATTTTACTTGATTTGGTTTACTTTATTTTGTTGTTTTATTTGACTTTATTTGACCTTATTTTATTTTATTATTTTAAGTTATTTTTTATTATTTTGTTATTTTACTTTATTTACTTTATTATTTTAGGTTACTTTAGATTACTTTCACTTTATTTAATATTACTTTATTTAATTTAATGTTATATTATTTGACTTTATTATTTCTTCCTCATCAAACCTGGCTGGGGAATTCTGGGATTTAAAATCGCACAAGTCTCAAAATGCCCAACATTGGACACCCTGTCTCTACTGGTAATACTCCACTTACAAGCATTTGCTTAGCGACCGTTTGAAGTTATAAGGGTTCCGGGTGGGGGAACCAAGGACCATTTTTCACACTTACGACCGTCACGGCCTCAGACACTTGACTTGCACTGATGATGCTGGCAACGTCCCAATGAGCAAAGTTGACGGGGAAGCCGGAGAATGACGGTGGAGATTCACTCAATGACCATGATAAGAAATGGTGCAAAACGGGACAAAACTGGCTTTGCTAACATCTCACTTAGCAGCACGTGTGGGGGGGGGGACTCAATTCCAGTCATTAGGTCAAGGACTAGCATAACAGTGTGACCTGTAAGATTTTACTCAACAAATACACAATATTTATTGGGGAAATAGTCTCCTTTTTCCCCAGCAAGGTTGGGACCGACTATTAAAGCTTTCGGAGAAAATCATTTCTTTTAGTCTCCCTTTCATTCTTAATTTAATTCTTAATTTAATTTAATTGGTTTCTCTTTCCGGCATTTTCTAAGCCACCCAGAATTGCTTTCCACGGTGAGGGAGGGGGCAAGCGATAAATGTGATTCATTAAAAAAAAAAATAGAAAGAAGGGAAGGGAATATAGAAGAGAAATGGAAAATAGAACAGAAATTGGAATATAAAATAGAATAGAATATAGAATACACAAGAATATAGAATATAAAATAAAATAGAATAGAACATAAAATAGAATATAAAATGCAATAGAATATAAAATAGACTACAAAATAGAATGGAATATATAATAGAATATAGAATGGAATAGAATAGAATAGAATAGAATAGAATAGAATAGAATGTAAAATAGAATTTAGAACATAATATAAATAATAGAATAGAATATAAATAATAGAAAATAGAATGGAATTGAATATAAAATAATAGAATAGAATATAAAATAGAGAACAAAATAGAATATAGAATGGAATAAAATACAAAATAAAATAGAATGTAAAATAGAGTACAAAATAGAATGAAATATAGAATAGAATACAAAATGGAACAGAACATAAAAGAATATAGAATAGAAATCATAGAAGAACATAAATCATATAGAGTGGAATAGAATACAAAATAGAATAGAATGGAATAAAATGTAAAATAGAGTACAAAATAGAATAGAATAGAATACAGGATATAAAAAAATAGAACAGGAGGGGTTGGGGGGGGTTAGGGCCCAGGAAATTTTGGGCCTGGCATTCTGGGAAAGGCTCCAGCAGCCCCTGAATTCGCACAGGCCCCGGGCACTCAGCCAGTTGGGTGGTTTTACCTTACAGATGTTTCCTTGCCCAACTAGGTAACACCATCAGCGCTACAAGACAGCAGGAGTCAGGGTGACCTAGTTGGGTCGTGAAACGCCTCCAAGGAAATAGCACAGCTCAGAGAGCCCCAAGGATCCCACAACCCTTCCTCCTCCTCCTCACACTGATGACGTAACCTAGCTGGGCCACGAGCCGTCTGCAAGAAAACCATCAGGCTGAGACAGCACCAAGGACACATTGTCCTTCCTCTGCCTAGCACTGATGACACAACCTAGTTGGGTCACGAGATGTGCACAAAAACCACCAAGCTAAGACACCCCAAGGACTTTTGCGTAGTCTTTCCTCCTCCTCCTAGCCCTGATTATTATGGGCCACAAGACACCTACAAGGAAACTCCCCCCTCAAAAAAGGTCTGAGGACCCCAACCATTCAACCCTGAGCTGCCATTGGATAATCTTTGCTTTGACTAATTTTACTTTTAGCACTCCTTTGAGGGGGAAGTGAATTTGCATTAATTTGCATTTTTCCCCATGGAAACCCCGCCCCCTCAAGCCGGCCAACCAGGTGAAGAGACCACCAGGAGGCTGTTTGGGGGGTTAGGGAGAGAGAAACTGGGAAGAAACACTTTGGAAGGAAAGGAGGCCACCCAACTGGGCGAGCCGCAGACCTACCCCATCATATCTCCTTACTTGGGCTGGGGGGTTGGACTAGATGACCTCCAAGGTACCTTCCAATACTCCTGTTATTCTGGGATGTTATTTTATGTTACCTCATCATGCTACTTTGTTTGACCTTATTTTAATGTTATTATTTGACGTTCTGTTTGACCTTCACCTTATTTTATTCTACACCATTTTAATTTACAGGCCCGACGTGCGTGACCATCATTAAAGAGGAGCTGGTGGAAAGGGGCACATTTTCTGGATCGCACAGCCCCCTAAAAAGATCCCAATTGGGGCGGGGGGGAGAAAACATGGCAGTCATTTTCTGGATCGCACAAGCCTTTAAAGGATCTGAATTCGGGGGGAGAACGTGGCACGTTTTGTGGATTGCACAGCTGCTCAAAGGATCCCAAATCAGGAAAGAACCTGGCACCCACTTTCTGATCTTACAAGCCCGCAAAGGATCCCGGAAGAACCTGGTGTCCCTCTGCTGGATCTCACCCCTCCCAAAGGATCCCAATTTGGCAAAAAAAACATGACACTTGTTTTCTGGATCATACAGGCTCCTAAAGGATCCCAATTCAGGGAAAAACATGGCAGCCATTTTTTTGGATCACACAGGATCTCCAAAGGATCCCACTTGCAGGAAGAACAATGCCCTGCTGAAGGATCCCACTGGGGGAGGGGGGGAAGCACGGGGCTGGATCACACCAAACCCCCCCCAAAGGATCTCAATTTTTTCAAAAAGCAACCAATTGCCAGCTGGTGACAAAACGGGGGATCGGCGCACGCACTGAAAACTTCTCCACAACTAAAGGGGTTGCAATCTTTTGGGGGGGCAGGGGAGAGGGAGTCTGGGGTTGCCTATGGGAAGCCCCCCTCCCCAGCAGGGTCTGGCCTCCAACCCCCCCTCCCCCAGCTTTTGCCACTCTCCAAGATTTGCATTGTGCACTTTTGGGGGGGGCGGTGTGTGGGGGGTTCTGTGAGTCACCCCACGGGGCCGGCCACCCTTTGCCTACAGGAAGGCCCCCTCCCCAGCAGGATCCGGCCTCTGGACCCCTCCCCCTGGAGATCTTGTCACCAACACCCCCTCCCCTTCCCCTTGCCACCCAATCCTTGCAAGATTTTCATCGTGGGTGTTCCCGCCCAGACCGGTTTTCTCTCTCCCTCTCTCTTTTTGCCTGGGGATTCCGATGACGTCAGCCTCCCTTCACCTGGCTGGCTTCCGGGAGAGGGGTGGGTGGGCCGGACTACAAACCCCAGCATGCAACGCGGTTCTCTCTCTCTCTCTCTCTCTCTCTCTCTCTCACCTGGGCAAAAGGGGGGGGGGAAACGGACGAACAAGATGTTGTGCCAAATTTGCAAAGCTCCCTTGATGGACGGGTCAAGGGGAGGGGGCTGCAAATCCGGCCATCTATTCGTACCCTCCTCTTCTTCCTCCTCCTCCCAGGGATGCCCCAAGGTCAACCCCCTCCCTTCCCAACCCGTTGCAAAGCCCCCCACCCCACCCAACCTACCCCGCCCAGAGACCCCTCCCCACCCTTGCAAAAAAATCGAGGAAGGGTCTCTCTCTCTCTTTGCCTCCTCTTCCTCTTCTTCCTCCCTCCCTCCCTCTCTCCCTTTTTTTGTGCATGGGCCACGTGCAAGCCAGGCCGGATCTCCCCCTCCCCAACCAAGGGAAAGGACCCCTCTTCCCCCCTCCCATTGCAGCCCCCTCCCCTTGAAAAAACCCCACCTGGAGCCGTCGCCTCCGTCGCTTCGGGCTGCGCTTCGGGCTGCGGGGGGAGCCGCCGCCCCACGCGGGATCTGCGGCTGTGCATGACGGGGTCTTTCGCCTGCAAAATAAACGGGGGTGGACAAAAAAAGAGGAGGGGGCCAGGGAAAAGCAGAAGCCCTCCCCTTACCCCCGCCTGGAGCCCCCTCCCCACTCAATTGCAACTCATCGTTCCGCCGTTTCTCCGCTCGCTGTCCAGCAAAGCTCAGCCGAGCTGCCTTCTGCTGCTCTCCCACGCGAGGGAGGGAGGGGCGGGCAAGCTTCCAAGGGGAGGGGGGAGGGAAAGCCCCTCCCTCTTGTTAAGCCCCTCCCCCTTTTCTCCTCTTTCCCTTCCCTCCCTTCTGCAGTTTCCTTCCTTCCTTCCTCCTCTCTCCTTCCCTTCCCTCCCGTCGGGCGGGCCGCAGCGGGAGGGTTCGGGTAGGTCATCTAGTCCAACCCTCGCCTCCCTCCCGCTCTTGTGAGAGCAGGAGAGCCTAACCGGATGAGAGGAGGAAGGGACCCGGGAGGTCTTCTAGCCCGGCCCCCTGCTGGAGCAAGGAAGCCTTTGCAGGAGACGGACAGGAACTCAGAGGTCATCTAGTCCAACGCCCTGCTCGGGCAGAAGTGCCTGAAAGAATGAGTGGGAAAGGACCTCGGAGGTCTAGTCCAGCCCCCGGCCCCCACCTTGTGAAGGCAGGAGAGCCTGACCGGATGAGAGGGGGAAGGGACCCGGGAGGTCCAGCCCCCTGTTCGAGCAGGAGATCCTTACAGAATTCGATTTGGAAGGGACCTGGGAGGTCATCCAGTCCAGCCCCTTGCTCAGACAGGAGAGAGAGACCTATAAATACCATTACAGGTTACAGGTTAACAAGAGTTGGAAGGGACCGTTGGAAGTCATCCAGTCCCACCCTCCCACCCACCCCTCACCCAACACCGCGTCCGAAAAACGGCAGTGCAATCTCTTCTTGAAAGCCTCTTCTCCCCCCATCCCCCTTTGGCAGAAGGGGAGGACTACACCTCCCATGTGCAGGAGCCCTCCAGCTGCGCCTGCTGCAAGAGACCTGGAGTGGGGTCAGCGGGAGCGGGGTGTATCTTCTCCCTCCCAGCTGGAAAAAGAGGGGAGAGGTCTTCTGGGATCAGAATTGGACCGCCATTTGTCAGAAATGGTGTAGAGTCTCCCGCTTGGAGGGGGGCGGAGTTGGACTAATCTACAAGGTCCCTTCCAACTGTGTTGATGGGTTATCTGACTGGGTTTGCAAAACACGCTGCTCCTGCAACTGGAGGCTCGACGGGGGAGGCAGCTTTGTCCAATCACCCACCAATCCACCGCTCCGTATGGAAGGGGGGAGGGGGGTTCTGGGGGAAAGGCTCTCCTGCGGGCCGGGCTGCTCCCCACGTTGGTGGAGGGAAGGCGTGGGGGTCTCAGGAAGAGTCTCCTCCCCCTCGTCCTCCAGGGAGGGGATATAGTGCAATGCTGGCAGTGGGGTTGGACTGGATGACCTCCAGGGACCCTGCCAGCTTGGTGATTCTTGTAAGGATCTCCTGCTGGAGCAGGGGGTTGGGCTAGATGATCTCTGAGATCCCTTCAGTCACGGCGGTTCTGTAATTCTGAAATGTTACGAGGGTTCTTGTTCCAGCAGGGGGTTGGGCTAGATGACTCCGAGGTACCTTCCAATTCTCTGATTCTACGTTCTATGTACGGAACATCACCTTCCTCCGCTGTAGCGCCCTCCTCGCACATGCGCAAAGGGGCTCCCCCAGCCTTCCCTCCTCATGGCCCGGGAGACGCAGAGCAACCCGTTTAGGAGGGTCGGCTGCAGCGATTGGACACGGCCGCCTGCCAATCACTCCTCTTCCCGAAGAGCGTAGCCCAAGCGGAAGCAACGTAAATCCAGGCGGCGGCTGGCTATTGGCTGGTGTCCTCAGCGTCCCTGGGATAAAGACCGGCCAATCCGCACGCAGCAAAGAGGTTCCACCCCTCCACTTTACTCTTTTTAACCCCCGCGTTACCGAGGCAGAGCGAAGCCCAAAAAAGGGACGGGAGAGAGCAGGAATTATTTTATTAATAATTATTAATAAAATAAATAAAAAAGACAGCCCGGAAGCCCCTAATAGAGTTGGGAAAGGAACCCTCGAGGTATTCTAGTCCAACCCCCTCCCCTGTTCTGGCAGGAGAGCCTATACAGGTAATCCTCAATTTACAGCCATTTACGTCGCTAAGTGAGCGGGTGGTTGGATGAAGGGAATTTAGCCCCATGTGACGTTCCTTTCTTGTGGCGGTTGTTTAGTGAGCCTCTGCAGTTCATAAATTGAATAGAATAGGGAATAGAATTAAATAGAATAAGATAAAACAGAATAAAATAGGATTAGAATAGAATGAGCATAGAATTAAATATAATAGCAGAATAGAGTTAAATAGAAAATGAGACTATAATAGAGACTAGAATTGATGAATGAGAATAGAATTAGAAATAAAATAGTTAGAATGGAATAGAATTAAAACAGAAGAATGAGAATAAAGTAGAATTTAATATAATAGAATGCGAATGTAGAATAAAACAAAAGAATAGAATCAGAATAGAATAATAGAAATAGAGGCTAGAATTAAATATAATAGAATTAGAGTAGAATAGAGAATAGAATTAAATATAATTGAATTAGAATAGAATAGGAATAAGAATTAAATAGAATTAGAAAGAATAGAGTAGAAAAAGACTATAGAAGAGATTAAAATCAGAATAGAATCAGAGCAGAATCAATAGAATAAATTAAATGTAATTAGAACAGAATGAGAGATTAGAACCAGAATATAACAGTAAAATAGAGAATAGAATTACATATAATTAGAATAGAATAAGAATAGAATTGAGAATAGCAAGAGAATAGAATCAGAATAGAATAACAGTAGAATAGAGAATAGAATGGAATAGAATTAAATAGACTAGAATTAGAATAAAATATAATAGAATTAGAATAGAATTAAATAGAATTAGAGTAGAATGAGAATAGGGACTAGACTAGAATTGTCTAGAATAAAATTAGAATGAATAGAATACAGAACAGAACAGGAATTATAAGCAAGTGTAGGCCAGGCTTTTAAAAGTAACATCTACCTCTTTATTTATGTCATTAAAAAAAGAAGTGTGTACGGTAGGAAATTGGTACAAATGCGAACTAACACGCCGCTTTTCCAGCGTGGAGCTACCCCCTCTGTGGCTGTCGGCCAACATCGGGAATTGGAAGCCTACGATCCAGCCTCTTCTCACCCCCTTCCGACAACCCAAATTTTACTCATTCTATAAATAGGGAAATCACAAGAGCAAGTGTGCCGCACAACAGTCCAACTATTGTGGTGTGCAGGGGCTCGAACGATGCGGGTCTCCGGCGGTCTCTGGGGGGCCTTGGGAGATGGACCAGAAGACCCACCTCCGTGTCCCCCCACTGCGCATCTTTTGAAGCTGTACGTTTTGCCCGGGGTTTGAGTCCCGTATGAAATCCAGGCAAAAGTGAGTCCCCGTACGAGCGCACCATTTGTGGAACCTGCCCTACTCTTTTTTAAAAAAAAAAATCCGTAGTCCTTCTCCCTCCCTGAGGGACAGCCCTTGGAGACCGGCAAAGGGTTAGTGCCGTGAGGGAGGGGGATAAGCCACATCTCCCGTTATGCGCCCCTTTACTTGGGACTCTTCGGTGAACGATTCTGCCTATGGGGGAGGGGGGCGTTCAACCCCCATTTTGCTCTACTCCTGAAGTAAACAGGACAACCACCGAGGTCACTTCCAACTCGGTTGTCCTGAGCTCCAAACACTTTTCATGCCATGGCTCTTGCTGAACACCGGCGAAATCCTACCAAGCGGTCATCGTCCCCTTGCCAGTTCCTCAGTTCTTGGAGACCCCAGGGCAAGGTGCTGTAGGGTTGAGGGTCCCTCTCAACACTCCCGCCCCAATACAAAAACTAAGAGACCTTCTGCTAGACACACAGAGCATTGGGGACAGCCCTTGGAGGCAGCAGGGACTTCTGCATCGATTTTGCGTGCCCCCTTGTCTGAGGAAAACATGGAACAGAGGGAGAAAAGCTGAGTCTAGGTGCATGGTGGTAGAAAGACAGAACCTCCCCTTGTCTAATTCGGTTGCTGAATCTGTTGGGATGGGTATCCTGGGGCCAGCCCCCCCTCCACTTCTGCCCCAGTCAGGTTCCGATGGCTGCGCTGATGCGCCCGCATGTTGGAGCCCTGGCTGAAGACACGCGGGCAGAGCGGGCAGGCGTAGGGCTTCTCGCCCGTGTGCAGGCGCTCGTGTGAGACCAGGTTCGACTTTTGGGAGAAGCGCTTGGGGCAGCGGCTGCAGGCGTACGGCTTCTCCCCAGTGTGGATCCGGATGTGGGCCACCAGGTAGGGCTTGCAACGGAATTGCTTGGCACACACTGGGCACACGAAGGGACGGTCCACTGCCGGCTGCGGGGAGGGCGGAGGGAGGTTCCCGGCCAGGTGAGGCAGCGGTGTGGTGCCCTGAGCGCAAGGCAAAAGTGCATCGACAGCTGGACGGGCGGGTGAGAAGGCGTCCAGGCCGAGAGATTCAGGCGCCGGGCGTTGCAGGCTGGAGAAGGCTTCCCCGTTGAAGGTCTCGAATGGGTGCGGGCCGCCGTGGGCGAGAGGCTCCCGCGTGTGGATTTTCTGGTGGGAGATGAGGTTGGGCTTGTGGCGGAAACTCTTCCCACACTGGCCGCACACATACGGCTTCTCCCCAGTGTGGATGTGCTGGTGGGAGGCCAGGTATGCCTTGCTGCCAAAGGACTTGCCGCACTCCTGACACTGGTAGCGCCGCTCGCCCGTGTGCACCTGCCGGTGGGCCAGCAAGTTGGGCTTGTGGCGGAAGCTCTTGCCGCACTGCGTGCAGGCATATGGCCGGTCAGTGGCCAAGTGTGCCAGCGCCTCCGCTTTGGGCACCGAGCCGGCGATGCCCTCAGCAGCCATGTGAGCCATCTGGTGGGTCACCAGCTCCTCCCAGCCATGGAAGCTCCACCCACACTGGTCGCAGATAAACTCCCCGTTGCTCGGCAGGCCGGGCGCCTGGTGGCCTGGCAGCGGTTGTGGCCCATAGCCGAGCGCCCAGGGGTTGAAGCTGGCGGCTGGCAGGCCCTGCTGATGCAATGCCATCTCCGGCCAGAAGGGCAGCGTGCCCTCACCCTGGCTGCTGGGGAAGGGGCTGGCTCCAGTGCCCATGTTGCCCAACGTGGGGCCGGCCAGCTCTGGTGCGTAGGGGGAGCCTCCGGCCGCTTGGGGGACAAGCCGGCGCCACTTACGAATGTGGAGACGCCGGTGGGCAGCCAAGGCAACACGTCCCAGGAAGCTGCGGCGACACTTGGGGCACTTGTAGGGTTTTTCCCGTGTCCGAGGGCTGGCTTTCGACTCTGGAACGCCGCCCCCTCTTTCGCCTGCAGCAGGCGCTTTTCCTGCAGGCTGTGGAAGTGGCCGTTTGGGCTTCTTTCCTGGTGCGGAGGGATGGGGGAGAGGGAGCTTCTTCACACGCTTGGGAGGCCCTTGCAACTCCTCGGTGCTTTCGGCCACCACCTGCTCTAGACTCACCACTGCAAAGAGACAAATTAGTTGCAGTGGGGGTGTGGGGAGTTTGAACCCAGGACAATTGGGGAGGCTCTGCCCTCCCCTTCATCACCTCCCTCTGGAGCTGCTTCCAGGGTGGATTTGAACCCCAAAATATCCCTTTTCATTTGGGGGGGCTCATCCCCAAAAGGCCCCCCGGGGACATTTCTCCTTGCCCGGGGGAAGGGATTTTTTTCCCTGCCTTTGTCTTTTCTTTCTTCCCTTCCATCCTTCTTTCTTTCCTTTTTTGCTTCCTTCCTTTCTATTTTTCCTGTCTTTCTGTCTCCTTTCCTTCTTTTCTGTTGTTTTATCTATTTTCTTTTCTTCCTTTTTCTTTTTAATCTTTTTCTTAGTTTTCTTCCTTTCTATCTCTTCCTTTCTTCCTTTTGTCTTTCTTCCCTTCCCTTCCCTTTTCTTTTTAACTGTTTTCTTCCTATCTTTCTTTCATGCATCTTTTTCCTTCCTTCCTTCCATCTTTCCTTCCATCTTTTTTCTTTTTTTTCTTCCTCTTTCTTCTTTCATCCCTTTTTCCTTCCTTCCCTCCATCTTTCCTTCCTCTTTTTTCTTTTTTTGTTTCCTTCCTATCTTTCTTTTTTCATCCCTGTCTTTTTCCTTCCTTCCTTGTCTTTCCTTCCTCTCTTTTCTCTTTGTTTTCTTCCTATTTCTTTCTTCTTTCATCCCTGTCTTTTTCCTTCCTTCCTTTTTTCATTTTCTTCCTATCTCTTTCTTTTTTCATCCGTCTTTTTCCTTCCTTCCTTCTGTCTTTCCTTCTTCTTTTTTCTCTTTCTGTTTTCTTCCTATCTCTTTCTTCTTTCATCCCTGTCTTCTTCCTTCCTTCCTTCCATCTTTCCTTCCTCTCTTTTCCTTGTTTTCTTCCTATCTCTTTCTTGTTACCTCCTGTCCTTCTTCCCTTCCTGCCTTCCTTCCTAACTCCCTCCCCCCCAAAAAGGTTTATATTTTTATCTTTTACAAAGATCTCTTTTGGTGAACAGCGTGATTCCTCGTTTTTTACATTTCCATACAAACATGACCATAATTACATATCTATGTTTCATATTCAGTTTCTTTCCCTTCCTTCCTATTTGCCTCTCAGGATACCAGATAGCGAATGACCCAATCGAGGCCGAATCATCCCCCAACACCCCAAGCCGGTGCAGAGTGGGAGACCCCCCTCGTGCCCTGCCCAGAACCCCCTCCCCCTTACCCTGGCATTCCTCGTCCAGCCCTGGGAGTTGTCTGGCACCGATCTGGGGCACCTCTCCTTGTGCCAGCTGGGACAGCAGGTCAGGGATGGCCAGCAGGCATTCTGCAAAGGGAAAGAAGAGGGTTGGACTAGAAGGCCTCCAAGGCCCCTTCCGACTCTAATTCAGTAAGGGTTCTCCTGCTCGAGCAGGGGGTCAGATTAGAATGCCTCCGAGCTCCCTTCCAACTCTTACCCAGGGAGGAGACTAGCTGGAAGGTCTCGGCCATGACGTCACGGTAGAGATCCTTCTGCCAGCCGGCTAGCTCTGCCCATTCCTCGGCCGAGAAGCAGATAGCCACATCCCTGAATGCCACCGGCACCTGTAGGGAGGATGGCAGGTGAGGACAGGGTGGGGGAAGGGCTGGAGGGAGACCTCCCCTCCTCCCCCAAAAAACTACACAGAACTTCCCCTCTCCTTTTCCCCGTTTCTCCCTTCTTTCCCTTTTCTCCTTTCCTTTCTTTTGTTTTCCTTTCATCCTCTCTTCCCTTTTACTTCTTTTCCTTCCTTCCTTTCTGGTCTTTCTTTTGCGTCCTTCCTTCTCTTTTCCTTCCCTCCCTCCCTTTCTCTCATCCTTCATTGTCTTTCTTTTTTCCTTCCCTCCCTTTTTCCTTCCTTTCCTTCCTTTCTTAACTCCTTCCCCTTCTTCCTTCTCTTTTCCTTCCTCCCTTTCTTTTCTCCTACCTTTACTCCCTCCCATTCTCACTTTTTCTCCCTCCCTCCCTTCCATTCTCTTCTTTCCTTCCTTCCTTCCTCCCCTCCCTCTTTCTTTCCCTCCTCCCTTTCTCTTTCTCCTTCCTCCCTCCTTTTACCCCATTCTTGTTTTTTTTTCCTTCCTTCCCTCCCTTTCTTTTTCCATCCTTTCCTTCCTTCACTGCCTTTCTTTCTTTCCTTTTTTCCTTCCTTCCTTCCCTCCTATTTTCTTTCCATCCTCCCTCCCTTTCTCTTCTCCTTCCTTCCTTCCCTTTTCCTTTCTCCCTTCTTTTACTCCCACCTATTCTCTCACTCTTTTCCTTCCTTTCTTTTTCCATCCTTTCCTTCCTTCACTGCCTTTCTTTCTTTCCTTTTTTCCTTCCTTCCTTCCCTCCTATTTTCTTTCCATCCTCCCTCCCTTTCTCTTCTCCTTCCTTCCTTCCCTTTTCCTTTCTCCCTTCTTTTACTCCCACCTATTCTCTCACTCTTTTCCTTCCTTCCTTGTCTTTCTCTTTTCCTTCCCTCCTTCCTTCCCTTTTTTTCCCTTCCTTCCCTCCCTTTTATTCCCACTCATTCTCTCGCTCTTTTCCTTCCTTCCTTCTTCGCTCCCTCCCTCCTTCCCTTTCTCTTTCCTTCATTCCCTTTTACTTCCTTTTACTACCCCCATGCTCTCACTCTCTTTTCCTTCCTTCCTTGCCTAAATGAGGAGGGTGAGGGATTCTTCGAGAGCCCCAAGCCAACCGGAGCAAGCCGGCTGCGCCCCCTTCTCCCCCGAGACACCTCCGTCCCCGAAGCAGAAGCTCCCAACCCCAGCTGCCAGCTTCTTCTCTCTCATTTTGCGTGCAGGGGGTTCAAACGTGCGGGCCGTTTGCACGCAGTCTCTCCAATGGTCATCTTCGCATCTCCGCAAATCAGCTGTGAGCTGCCCGCCCGCTCCCAGGTCCCCGGGTAGGTGGGAGGTCCCACAAGAAAAGCGCTTGGGAGTGGGGAGGGGGAGGCGGCCTTCCCTTTGCAAGTCCCGGACGGGGAAGAAAAAAGAGGAGGGGTTTTTTCCTTCCCCTCCCTCCAAAGCCGTGCGGCTCCGAGCCTTCTTCTGCAAAACGCGTACACAGGGAAGCGATGGGGATGTGTGTGAGACGGAGCAAAGCAATTTTCCTTTTTCCACCTCTCCCCACATCCCTTACCCGCCGCTCAAAGAGGGGAGGGGGCGACAGGCAAGAAGAGAAGAGAAGGGGGTCTTTTTCGGCTCCCTAAAAGCCGAACATTCCCCCCCCCAGCAATGTGTAGGTGGGCTGTGGGTCGTTCTTGGGTTGGGGGATCAGAATCAAGGGGAGAGGGAAAGCCGAGGAGCAGCTTGGCCCGGAGGAGGAGCAGGCGCGCGCCCGTGTGTGCGCGCGCGTGCAAAGGCAGGGTTAGACAGAGGTTGGGGGGGGGGGTCGTTTTTGGATCCGAATTAAGGGGAGGCGGCAAGCCGAGCAGCAGCGCCGCCCCCACGCCCGGAGGAGGAGGAAGAGGCTCGGTGTGTCTGTGTGTGCGTGCGTGTGCAAAGGCGGGGATGCACAGGGGGTAGGGGAGACCCGGGCCCACTCGGCCTACCTGCGCGGAGGTCCCTCCGGCCATGGCTCTAAGGATTTGTTTTTATTTTTTATCACCCCACCCCACCCACTCTTTCCGCGGGCGAGGCTGAAGGAGCAAGCGCGGCTCCGGTCCTCCTGCGGCCCCGTATTGCCTACTGCCGGGGTTTCGCCGGTGCTGCCGCTGCTGGCTTTGCTCTTTTGTTAGCCTTTGCAAGATTTACACTCGGTTGGAAGAGGAGGAGGGAGGAGGAGGTGACAAAACAGCTGCACGCCGGGAAGTGTAGTTTTCTGGTTTTGATTTTTTTTTTCCACGCCCCGCCCGGAGCAGGAGGGCGGGGGCAACCCGGACCCACGACCCTCTCCCCTTTACAAAACCAGTCCCTTCTCCTCCCGCCCCCCGTGCCCAACGTAGCCCTCCAGCCATCCGCGCTGTTGCAACAAGACATCAGCCGTTGCAAGGAAGGGGCGAGGGGAGAGGGCGAGTCGAAGAAACCCACCTCCCACCCCTTTTTGTACTCCTCCCCCCCCAAAAAAAAGGAGGATGGAGCGCGCAACAAGGAAGGTTTAAAGGAAAGGCGGACCCTTTCTCTCCACCGCCCCCCCGCCTTTTCCAAAAAAAGGGGGAGGGGTCTTACAGCTGGATGACGACTCCCCTCCCTCCCGGCTCTTCCCAAGATCCCACCCCCACCCATCTTGCAGTGGGAGGGGGGCATTTAGAGATGCTGCAGGTCTAGCCACTCGACTTTCCTTGTGGGAAAATGGAGGGGAAAGTTCCCACAAACTTTTTTTGGGTGGCTTCAAACAAACCCCTCCATCCGCCCCCCCACAAGTCCCCTCCTTCCAAGTCCCCTCCCCACTTAATTTCCAGAACTTTGTGGTCGGGGGTCTCTGGTCCAAAGGGGGGGCAAATGTTTCTGAACCTTGGGGCAGGTGAGAAACGAGTGGCCCCCTCCCCTCTTGTGTGCTCCCTCTCCCCCTCCCCAGGCAGCCGGGGCCTGCTTGCTTCTTCTAAAGTTCTAAATTGGGGAAGGGGGTGGGGGAAGAGAGAAATTCCTGTTGAATTCAAGAGACAATCGAGCTGGAAGGGATCCTGGAGGTCATCAAGTCCAACCCCCCCATCCAGCGGGAGACCATCTACCATTCAGAATAAGAGAATTAACAGAGTCGCAAAAGGGCTTGAGAGGTCATCTAGTCTTTTGTACCTCAGGGACCACCAAACTCATAATTCCAGGGATCACTAATGGTTATGTGGGTTTGGCCTAATTTGTGGGTGTGGCTTGGTGGTCATGTGACTGCCTGGGCATGGCTTGTATGTAAATATTATAAATATTTATATAAATATTGATTTTTTAAATAAAAGAGCAACTTACCCAAAATCGGCCAAAGCAGGCAGGCAGATTGAGTTGCTCACAGAATCACAGATTCATTCAGAAATCTATGATTCTTCCATTGGCTAGCTCAGTCTGTCACATGAAATTTGTTTGCAAGCAAACTCATATGAAAATATTGAATTTTTTATTAAAAAAAGAGCAACTTTTATGCAAAATCAGGCAAAGCAGGCAGATTGAGTTGCTCACAAAATCATTCAGTGATCTATCTATCTGCCATCAACTAGCTCAGTCTCTGAAATTTGCTTGCGGTGAGTCTGCACTGAATTTGCTTGCAAGCAAACCTTCAGTCCTAAAGGAGGTTCAGCTGTGCTTAAAAGCAGAGCTGAAGATCTAAAGATTTCTTGCCTAGAAAGCAAGAAATCCAACCATTTTCTGCTTCCTAGCTAATCTAAATATCCCGGCACAGCAGAACCAATGATGGTCGGGAAAAGGAAAAGCAGACAAGTTTACTGGGTAAGAAGTGAGTGAGTGGGGAGGGTTCCCGCGGGCCATGTGTGCTGAGCAGCCTGGATTAATTGCTTTTGGGGGGGGGTGCTCTGGGGGTGAGATTTCACTGCTGCCCACCAAAATTTTCTCATGGCCCACGGGTTGGCAACAGCTGTTCTAGTCCAACCCCTTGCTCAAGCAGGAGACCCTTACAGAATTATAAAATAACAGAGTTGGAAGGTACCTCGGAAGTCATCTAGTCCAACCCCAGCCCAAGCACAGACGCTAGACCATTCAGAATAACAGAATCAGAATTTAAAGGCACTTTAGAATTCTCCTAGTCCATCTCCGTTCAAGAATCATAGAATCAAAGTGGGAAGGGACCTCAGAGGTCATCTAGTCCAACCCTCCCACTCAAACAGGAGACCCACTACCATTCAGAGAAAGAATCACAGGGCTGCAGGGGGATTTGGGAGGTCCTCTAGTCCAGGGGTCACCAACCTTTGGACCTCAGGGACCACCAAAGTAATAATTTTAAATCCCGCGGACCAAAGACCCTGGAAAAATCCCAAACAAATTTTGCAGGAAAATCCCCCACCCCTACCAATCTATCATTCTTTATTTGGGATCATAGGATTCCGTCTCCAGTTCCGTTCTCAGGGGGAGAGAGACTTTTGGCTTCATGCAAGGAAAGCAGCAGAAGTCTGTCTTTCTCTCCCCCAAATTCCGTCAGAAATGAGTCTTTGCCAGCGCAGCCTCTTGGAACAGGAGGCCTTGCAGGGTCCCCAAGACTCATTTCTGGCAGTTTGAGGGAGAGAAAGAAAGACTTTTGCTGCTTTCCTTGCGTGCAGCCAAAAGCAGGAAAAAGAAATGGAAAGAAGCAGCCCGGTAGCCAGGCCAGGCATGTGGAGCAAGTCCCTGCCTGCCTTTTCCCCCATCCCCTCACGACCTTATGTTGTTCACAATGCGAGCGATGCAAGCCTTGTGTTCCTACACAGCCTCGATTAATTGCTTTGGGGAAAGCATTTCTCTGCGGACCACCAAAATTTTCTCGTGGACCCCCAGTAATCCCTGGCCCACTGGTTGGCGACCACTGCTCTAGTCCAACACCCGGCTCAAGCAGATCCTTGCAGAGACATTGAATAACCTGAGTTGGAAGGGACCCTGGAGGTCGCCAAGTCCCACCTTTGCTCAAACGTGAGAGCCTACACCACTTCAGAGTTAAAAAGAAAATCAGAAGGGACCTTGAAGGTCATCTAGGCCAACTCCCTGCTTGAGTTGGAGGCCCTCTTACTATTCCACACCAAGAATCTGCCCGGTCTCTTCTTCAAAGGCTTCAATGATGGGACTGCTTCCAACTTCCAGTGGTGAGCAGTTCCACCGGTTAATCATCTTTCACCGTTCAGCTTTCTCCTTTGTTCCAGCTTGCTTCTCTCCTCTGCAAGTTTCCATCCAGTGCTTCACATCTTTGCCTTCCAGTGTTTTGTGGAAAAAAATGGAAACCCACCCCCTTATACTGGATTCTTTCTATTGTCCTTTTTTTCATTCAATGGGACATATCCGAATCTGCCATTGTGGGTTTTTTTGGGTGGGGGTGTACATTTTCATCTTCAGGCTTGTTGGCCCCGTCGTTGCTCTTCTCTGCATGTTCTCCCCCAAAAGAACAATCTCAACATGCTTTGGGTGGGCAATCCAGCTTTCCTTGCCATTGGGCTATTCAAACTGGGTTAACAACTGATTTGGGGAGCACATGTGTGCATGTGCTCTACGTGTCAACTAAAAAAAAAACCCTCAATCTTTTAGGGAGTGGGGGGGAAAGCAGTGCATTCCTTAAATGCCGCAGATAATTGCTAGGTGGCCAAAGCTGTTGGCATGCAATATTATTACCGGAGAGTGTGATGGATGACTCTTGGCTATGGATGTGTTCCATTGGAGAATATACATCCAGAGGATAGGGGAAATTTGTGGATTTCATTGGATGTATACTGTGTGTGTATGTGTGTGTGTATACACACACACACACACACATACGACAAGAAAAATAAAAAAAACAGATTCAAGAGTGAAATGATGTGCCTCAAAGTTGGCTGCACCCAGAGAATACCATCATGGTCACTCCTAATAAATCATTTTTTAAACTATTGAGACTTAGGATTGGAATGGAGGTTGGACTGTCGGAGCCCTGACACATTTTTTTTTAAAAAGCTCTTTTTAAAACTGAATTACTTACCTTCTACTGCAGCCCCACCCCACTGAACTCAAACAGCTGAGGAGCACAAAACTCTGCCGTGTGAATAAGCTGTGCTAAGAAAAAAAGCCATAGGAAATAGAGCAGAGGAAAGAAGAGGGACAGGGACAAACACTTATCGGAAGAACAACCAATTTGCACAAACCAATCAAATCCCACCCCTTGGTTCCGTCCCTTTCACACTTACACCACTAAGAACATACACCCCCCGCAACTGTAAGAAAGCCTTTATTGCAAATAAACATAGCTCAAGAAAATAATAGACATAATTATCATCATCATCATACATCTGGAATAGGCCCTTACAGGCCCCGTCGGGGTTAATGGAGGCATGAAGTGTCTTTCGGAGGCCACTTGCAGAAGGGGATGCAAGCGGGGGGGGGGAGATGGGTTGGGATGGAGTCTCCTGGCTTGGGGTTCAAGGGGCAGGCGGGGGGGGTTGGGGCAGGGGGACAGCAGTCTCTTTTCTGTCCATTGTCAGGCCTGACCATCTCCTATCAGCGTTCGTGAGGGGCCCAGATGTGCTTGGCAGAAAAAAATTGTCAGTTGCAGGAGGGAGAAAGTGGGTGGGTGAGGAAGGAAGAATCCCCCTGAACCCCAATTCTTGTACCAGATCCTGAACACCAAGCAATCTCAATGTGCCAAGGAAGTCCGGTGTAAACAAATGATGTCGGCAGTGATGGGCGTTGTGTATTTATCGAAAGGCGACGTGGTGGTGGGAACTGCCATGCACAGGGGGGACCCCCAAATGTTGGGAGGAAAAGGGGGAGTGGCAACAGAGAGGGCAACCCCCTGCATGCTCGGGGGCACAAGCAATTGACTGGCTGCTCTGGACAAGGGGAGCAAAGATGTCCTTCCTTCTGTCGACCCAACAGCTCAGGTCCTGGACAGACGCAGAACAAGGAAACTTCTGCCCACCCAACCTTTGACCACCCTTCCCCAATCCTGCCAGGCTCGTCCCATTCTCAACGATTGAGGGGGGAGTCCTGCCATTCAGAGCGTTTGCCGCCTCTGCAAAGTATCACTGCCTCTCCTCACCCCGAAGGACTGGGACATGTACGGATGACCTCACGGCTCCCTCATTCTGAAGGCGGCTTTGTTATGCATCCTGCTGAAGCCCGCCAACCTGAGCCCACAAGAAGTCCCTTTGGATCCACTTTTATTTATTTTTTTGGGGGGGGGGACAGCCACAGTTGTTTTAGCTGGCCAGTTAAGAGGGCAAGGGGTTTCCACAAATGTGAAGCAGCTCCGCGCAGGTGCAAATAGGCAAAATATAAAGGAAAGGGGTACCGGGAGCTCAGGATTCTCCCCCCAATTCAAACATCTCTTCCGTCCCATCCACCTTCTCCCCCATATATTGGGGCAATGGTGGATAACTTTTGGGGCTCCTGTGCCAAAAATTGTGTGCGCGCTTATGCGCTCACATATCAGCACCCAGAAGGCAATACACACACCCCTCCATGCCTCCTGCACATGTGCACACAATCCCCACCACCACCCCCTGACCTACACTGCACCTCACAGCTGATTTTTTGGCTGCTTTGAGGCCTATTTTGGCCTCCCAGGGGCTTGAAGAAAGCCTCTGCAGGCTGAATTATAGGTCCGTATTGTCACATGAGCCTGTTATTCGGCCTGTAAAGGCTTTCTTCAAGCCTCTGGGAGGCCGAAATAGGCCTCAAAACAGCTGAAAAATCAGTTGTGAGGTGCGCATATGCACAGTGAGGTACGTTTTCCTCCAGCTCGTATGCCACATACATTCACCATCATGGTATTGGGGACTAAATAACCAAATTTCCGGGAGTTTCCCACAAGGGTTGCTAGATTTTACCACTGTTTCCCTCAGCATCTTTGCAGAGGACATATTTGATCTGAACAAAAAATTATGGGGTCTTTCCCCACCAGCAGCCCAAAAATTTACAACCTCTCAGATAAGATGTTTCAACTTGTCAACCTGCCTTGGCACACCGGGAGGAACATTACCAAAAAGCCTTCAGGAGGGTAGAACTGTGCCCGTCTTCGGCAAGCAACATTATACGATCCACACTGTTGCCACCCGTACACAACCATGCCCAGCCAAAAATGACGACAAAGGGATTACAAAACCATATCACACCCGGCTAACGCGGGAAGGGGTGCTACACTTGGCCTCCTGGCACCCTGGGGAATAAAGGGGAGAGGACAGCTGGTTCTCTCTCTAGGGCAGTGGATACCAAGATTTGGCCACTGTGCAGAACGGTTCCATATAGGACGGTTTCTCTGCGGACCAGAGGAATGGGATTTTGTGTATTTACTGCATCCCACGCGTGTGCAGATGGGTTCTGTGCACAGACCAGGTCCCGGCATTCTGCAAACTGAGTGTCGGTACACGGACCAGGATTGGGGAGCCCTGCTCTAAGTGTCTACTTCCAGGCCAGCTACAGAGTTTAACCGTTCCCGAACTTTTGTTGCTCGCCCGTCTCTCCCTTCAAGCATGTAAACTTGAGGCCAGAATTTGGAGGCTGTCCCAGCAGCTGGCAGGGGCAGGGCTGCCTGGTTCCTGGTTTCACCGGGCCCGGCCAAAGGCCGGAAAAGCAGCCATACATTGGAACACTGTTTTCCCCAGCATGGCAACTCAACAAACCCAAGTCACGGCTCTTCCCAAAAGGAGGGACCATCCTTGGGCATAAGTCCCAGATGGAGGTTCTGGGCCTCTTGAGCTCTAGGATCAGCCATAGGGCATGACTACAGCTGGCCTTGCTTCGGGGGCTGCCCCATGCCAGTCAAGCTACCCATACAAGACTGGACACTGCTGCCCTAGCCTGGAAAAGATGGGATCAAGTTGCCTCAGCTCGGCCAACTTGCCCGCACTGGACCACAATTCTTTCTTTCACTCCTGTTTTTTTTGGGGGGGGATAGGGTGGGGTGAGCTCATCTGTTCCTCCACGATGGGCCAAGCTCTCAACAAACTGGCACAGCTAATTTCGCCAGCTTAAAAATAGGGGGGGGGG
Organism: Hydrophis major; assembly: GCA_033807585.1. Lineage (NCBI taxonomy): Eukaryota > Metazoa > Chordata > Lepidosauria > Squamata > Elapidae > Hydrophis > Hydrophis major. The sequence continues at coordinate 75,020 of JAUCBL010000042.1, forward strand.
GTTCCACCCAACATCTGGGTGGTTTTTTCGCAGGATTAGGACTTAGTTAGAATGTACCCCTCAAAGCCCACCGGGAAAGAGCCCCTGAGGAAGGATGCTCATGTTGGAGGGATGGATTCTTTCTCCACAGCTGCTGATGGGAGGCACCCTCCATCGACCCAGGCTACGGACTGTGGGCAGCCCGCTTGCGCCAATCAAATTTCCCAAAAACCCCTCACCATCACAACCCATGCACGGTGTGTGTCCCTTCATGGATTTGCGCCCAAGTAACTGGTTGTCGCACGCCATGGTTTGTATGCTCAACGCACTCACTGCCGTCGATACCTCTTCCCTGTTGCCCAGATACAATCCGTGTCGTCTCTGGGCCCCTAAAATCAGCCTAGCTGAACAGGCGTCGGATGCCCAGAGGAGCTGGGATAGGGAAGGCGGCCCAAAGTCCTCCTACCGCCCCTACTTTGCATCCTTGGCAGACTTTGGCGGGAGGAGGGGAGGCCGTCGCCATTCCTCCTTCCTCCCTGTCCTAAGCCCAAACCCTTGGCGTGTTCGCCTTGGAACATTTAACCATCTTCGCTCTGGGAAGGCTTTTCAGCTTAAGGCACAAACCCCTCATAACACAACACACAACTTCTGCTTTCTCCCTTCCAGCAGCCCTGTGCAAAGGTTCCATCCCATGCGAGAGAGGAGGGAAAATCCAGGGGCCGACAGGCCGTTCTAAAGTGCTTCTTGTTCGTTCTGGGGCCTCCTCTCTCCTTATGTGAGGACCCCACCCATCTTTCAGCCCCACCGCAATCCAACCTCTTTGGTGTCGGCTCCCTGAAAGCGTCAGATCATTGTAGTCACAGCTGTTGGGAAGAGGGGGAGCTCCTTTGTGGGGAGGGGGAGAGGAACAAATGTGTCTTTTCTGGCCTGGAGACTGATTATACTTCTAAGAACTGAATGCCAGGCAGGGCCCCCTCCACAATGTCTTCAAATCTGAATCCTTCCTGCTCCCCGAAAAGTTCTGCATCACCATGATGGACTTCTACAGGGAGCCAGCTGGCCTATTGTTTGGCATGAAGCTGGCACTCACCAGGCTGGCAAAGAGTTCGGCTGTACAGTTTGTGGCATGGCGGCCGCGCGATGCCAATGGTACATTTCCAGAACAAGTTCATTTTTCCCCCCCTTTCTTAGGAAAGCATGAGGGGGGGAGTGGGGGGGTCTCAGGAACCTCTTTGTAAAGCCATGGGGGCCGGCGCCTCATCGGGGGATGTGCCAAGTTGTGTCCGGGCACAAGGAACTGCCCCCCAACCAGGGTTTATTGAGGGGTTCCGCCCTCAGTCAGTTTTCCAAAACGGGTGGCACTCTTCCATCTTCATTGTTTGCACTGCTGCCAAGTTCTTAGTCTTTCCTTCCATTGTTTGGGAGTAGATGAGGGGCATCCAGGGAGATTTGGCAGGAAGGGCTCGGTGGTAAGACGAGCTGTGGCCATGGTTTTGGTCCTGCTGCCATGTTGACACTTTTTTGAAGGTGGGGAAGAAAGAGTGCCTTTGCTGGAAGGATGGACTGGCTCTTGAGACAGGTGGGTTCGATCCAAAGAGAGTCCGTGTGCTTCCGTAGAGCAGGAGGGTGGGGCAGATGGGGGCTTCCTGGTCCAGGATACATGCATAAACCCCATGGTCAGCCCTATAGGGCGCAGCTGGAGGGGGGAAGGAAGGAGATCCAAGGGAAGTCCAGCCCCGGCCGATCGGTGCTTGCCCCGTGCACGGGAAGTTACCGCAAAGAATCGGGAATTGAACATAGTCTGGGATTGGGGGCGGCCGGGTGCGTCTGCCCGCCCTGCTGGAGCTGAAGGGTACGTGTCGGGCAGGGGAGGCCCAGCCAGGCACGGCCAGGGGCATCCCGGGTGCCGGGCTGAAGTTGCCCCAGATGTGGTGGATGCGGAATAACCAAGGAGGCCCGGCCGGCGTGGCAGAGGCAGTGAAGCATCTCGCTTGGGGCTTCCACGGGGGCAGCGGGCCGAGGGGCTGCCGACAAACCCTTGGGCTTGGCGGTGACGGGCGGGGGTTGCCCCAAGGGCACAACCGAGTGGGTGCTGGAGCTGGGCAGCACTGGCAGGCCCAGCCGGCGTTGGCAATGGAGCATCTCCACATGGGGATCCAGGAGGGCGGGCGGGCCACTCAGCTTCGGGCCTTGCTCCGGGCCGGAGGCCACCCCTTGGAGGTGCCCCGAGGGGCCGGCCGGGTGTTGGCCAGGGGGAGGTGGGTCCGCGGGAAGATTCTGCCCATGAGGTGCCCCATGTTGGGCGGCCGGGGCTGGGCGGTGGACGCTGGGAGAAGGGTCTCCGGGAAGATCCGGACGAGGGGCCGGTGTGGCTTGCTGCGCTGCCGAAGTGGGGTCCCCAGGAAGGGCTTGTTGTAAAGCTGGTGTGACCAGGAGGGTGCTAGTCAGCGGATCGGCCCCCAGCACCTGCCGATGGGTACGCTGGTGCGCCCGCAGCGCCGACTCCCCCTTGAAGCGCTTGGGGCAGCAGGAGCAGGCATGGGGCCGCTGCTGTGAGTGTGTGCGCTGGTGGGCCGCCAGGTTACCCTTCTGGCTGAAGCGCCGCCCACAGGTGGCGCAGGGGAAAGGCCGCTCCCCCGAGTGGATGCGCCGGTGGGTGATGAGGTTGGCCCGCTGGTTGAAGCGCTTCCCACACTCAGTGCAGGGGAAGGGCTTCTCGCCGGTATGGATGCGCTGGTGGGTGATTAGGTTGGGCCGCTGGCTGAAGCTTTTCCCGCAGACACTGCAAGGAAAGGGCTTCTCCGTTGAGCGGCTGCCACGCGGCACCGGCACTTTGGGCTCTGGGGCAATCAGCCCCTCCTGCACAGCGTGGGTGCGCTGGTGAGCCGCCAGGTTGGCCTTCTGGCTGAAGCGCTTGCCACAGCGCAGGCAGGGGAAGGGCCGCTCACCGGTGTGGACCCGCTGGTGGGTCAGCAGGTTGGGGCGTTGGCGGAAGCGCTTGCCGCACTCCAGGCATGGGTAGGGCTTCTCGCCAGTGTGGATGCGCCCGTGAGTGATCAGCCCTTGCTTCTGCCGGAAGCATTTGCCGCACACCACGCACGTGAAGGGGCCTGAGCCCAGGCCTTGGGAGGGGCGTCCAGGGCCCCCCAGACTGGGCTCGCAGGAGGCCGCTTCCTCCTTCTTGACCCGGGGCTGGGGTCTCAGCTGTCCGGGGCTGGGGGCCAGGAAGAGACCAGCCCGGGAACTTTCGGGGAAGAGCTGGTAGCGTTCCAAGCTGGCCACAAAACCCTTCTGGCCACCCTCTTCTTCCTTGATAGCTTTGCTCCTCCCGGCAGCTGTTCCAGAGAGGACAAAAAAAGGGAGGGGTGATACAACAGAAAGGAATTAAATAATGCAGGGGTCCCTGACTCCTAACACACTACTGCGCCATGGCCCATTGAGAATCAGGACACAAGTGTATATACAGGCTCACGTGTGCAGCTTCTCTTGTCAGCGATGCGTGCTCATGCGCCTGTCACTCAGACAGAATATCTTCTCTTCCACCACCACCCCACACCGGGCCACCAAGACAAGAAGTGTATTGACGTTCTGTTTTTAATTTTCTGTGACTTTGTGTCTATGTAAAAGGTTAACGGTTTCCCCCGTCCACTCATTTCTGACTTGGGAAACACGACGCTCCTCTCCATTTCTTGGCAAAGGAAGCCAATGTTGTCCAAAGACATTTCCATTGGGTCCCGTGGCCAGTATGGCTATATGCCAAAGGCACACGGAATGCTGTTATCTACCAATCAAACTGGTACCTATTAATCTGCTTACACTTTCATGCTTTCAAACTGCTAAGCGGGAGCTGGAGCAGTTAACAGGAACTCATCCCATCGGAACAGCTCAGGTCTCAAACCGCTCGGCCATAATACCTGAATCCATCTATCTCTGGATATGAACCCGCGGTATGGCCTTAGTACAGGTAAAGTCTTCAAACTTCAGGGACCATTCAAAGTTGCAATGGCAATGGATGAAGTGACTTACAACAGTTTTTTCCACCCTTCAGAAGTAAACTGGGGCAAAACTGAACTTGTCTTGCTTTGCGCGAGAAATTTTCAGGTCCATTGTGGTCGTTACATCGAAGATGCCCCTGTACTGTTAATAATAATCCTTTTTATTATCTTATTAATTTCCCACTTGTTCTGGTATTATATTCTTTTCTCTATTGCTTTGCATGTGCACTGATTTGCCTGTGTACTGGAGACCAATTCCTGCATTTGCTCCACACTAAAACAAGGCGCTCCTCGACCTTCCATACCTTGGCAGGCACCAGCGCAGAGTTTTCCTTCCTCCAACTTCTGACGGTCGGTGACTCCAAGTTCCTCCCACCGCTCAATCCAAGACAGGCTCTCAGGTTTGAAGAAACGGTAACCTGGGGGCGGGGGGAAGGAAAGAGATCACAAAAGCAACAGGTGAGTCAGTGAATTCTTCCTGGAATTTTCTGGAAGGACGGAAAGAGATGTGCTTTGAGGCAGCTCATCTCCCCGGTACCACCAAGCCCATAATACAGCCCTGATTTGAGACATGTCTGTGAGGTGGGGCTGGGCTGGACTGAGAGAGAGGGACTGGCCCAGTCACTCAGCAGGTTTTCGTGCTGAAGGTGGAACTAAAACTCCCACTCTCCCACTGGTGATTGGCCCAAAGTTACCCAGCTGTCTTGCATGACTAAGGAAGGACTAGAACCCCCAGTTGTCCTGGTTTCTAAGCCAGCACCTTCACCCCTACACCAAGCTAACACAATGATCAAGCTAGCCTTGAATTCAACTCAATCGAAAGATGGGTGCGGGCTTTTGGGAGCAGAATTATAATATTTATAGTACTTTGGATTCTAATTGTACCCAGTTTCCCTGAAAATAAGATCCAATTGGAAAATAAGGCCTAATGGGTCTTTTGGAGCAAGAATTAATATAAGACCCGATGGTCTTATTTTCAAAGGAAACCAGAACTGAGCCAAGATGAGGAAATACTCTCCCAAAGTGTCCACAAAGGCTCTTCTTGGCCAAAGAAGGCTATCCAACCCCCCCAACTTCCAAAACGTTGCGTCACTCGACACCCCCGAAGAGCCACAGTGTGTCACACATCAGCAACCAGGCTCGGCGCGCAGTCAGGAAACGACACCTTGAGGAAATGAAACATAATTGTGCTCTCCGAACCCTGGACAGCACAGGTGCGTGCGTGTGTGTGTGTGGGTGTGTGTGGGTGTATATAGGATCAGCCATGCAGACATTACCTGGACATGGATCAGTGGGAATCCCGCGGGTGGAATCCAGCTGGTCGCCCACGCACGGCTCTCCGACCCGCTCGATCCGAGACAGGATATCGGGTTTGAGAACCGGATAGCCTGGAAAAGATTCGACATGACGGGTCACAGGTGGGGCAAGACAAACCAGCCACGGGTGGGTTTCCATATTTTTTTCCTACCGGTACATCAGAACTGGTCTGAACCGGCTAAATCCCACCTCTGGAACCAGCCCTTTATCCCTGGCAGCTGGTCAAAGGGAGACCCCTCTTCCATGGGGCTCAGGAGGGAGGGAATTGGCTTTGTTATCCAGCTGCCCCAACTGAGGAGGAGGATTATGGGGTGCTTGGTGCTCTCTGAGTTGGGTCATTTCCTGGCAAGCATTTCATTACCAAACTAGGTAACATCATCAGTGCATGAGAGGAGGAGGAGAGGGAGGGAGGAGGAGGACTGTTGCGTCCTGGTGCTCTTTGAGCTTGGAGACATTTCATGACCCAACTACAGAACATTATCATCAGGTGGGATGTTCTTCTTGTGTCCCTTCCCAGCAGCCCCCTCTTCAGGAAATCCCTCCTCCAGACACACCCATGGTCCCAGCACAGCTCTTACCAAGGGAGGTCACCAGCTCGTAGTTCTCCATCACAACATCCAGAGATGATGGAAGTTGTCTGAGCTCCTTGGGGAAGAAGGAGGAGGAGGACAACCAGCTGAAGCGTCACCTGCTGGGGGGGAAAAAAGGCACACACACCTACATCCCTCTGCTGAAACCAACCTGGAGCCCAGAACTACAAAGCCCATCTTGGGGGGCCCAGAATGCAGAGCTGGAAGGGGTCTTGGAGGTCATCTAGTCCAGCCTCCTGTTCAAGGAGACCCATCCATCCAACTGCAAGAGATGCTCACGAGGGACCTTCCCAGTTGGAGAATTTGATGCATAAGAGCTCCTTAATCTCCTTTGACGGCTGGCCCTTTCCTCACTGTTTGTCTAGGGATGGTTTGCTGTTACAACGGGACTGAAGAAAGTGACCGAGGAGGGTTTTTCACGACGTTGCAGTGATCAAAATTCAGGTGTTCAGCATCAGGTTCCTATTTACGATGGGGGGTGGGGTGGGATGGGAGAGCACGCAATTTCCTTTTGTGACCATCTGACGAGCAACGTCAAGAGGGAAATTAGTTTCCCTTCGTAAGCATGGGACTCGCTTAACAATGGTAGGGATTCGCTTAATGACCGGGGCCAGACAGATTGCCACATAGGGGCAAAACTCAATCAGGGTCTCGCTGAACGACATGTTCCATTACATTGGGATCGTTAACTCACCTAAGAACTGCAAGGTCTGCTTAATGACCGTGGCAAAAAAAACCCTCATCCAATGGGGCAAAACTCACTTCACCAAGATCTCACTTAATGACAGAAATGAGGGGCTTTTTGTGGTGATAAGTCGAGGATTGCCTGTATACGGCTGGTATTCTGGCTGGGAGAAAGACAGACAATGGATAGATGGATGGATAGGCAGGCAGGCAGGCAGATAAATAGGTAGGTAGGTAGATAATATAGATGATTTATAGATAGATAGATAGATAGATAGATAGATAGATAGATAGATAGATAGATAGATAGATAGATATAGATGGATAGATAGATATAGATTAGATAGATAGATAGATAGATAGATAGATAGATAGATAGATAGATAGATAGAGATAGATAGATAGATAGATAGATAGATAGATAGATAGATAGATAGATAGATAGAGATAGATAGATAGATAGATAGATAGAGATAGATAGATAGATAGATAGATAGATAGATAGAGATAGAGATAGATAGATAGATAGATAGATAGATAGAGATAGATAGATAGATAGATAGATAGATAGATAGATAGATAGAGATAGATAGATAGATAGATAGAGATAGATAGATAGATAGATAGATAGATAGATAGAGATAGAGATAGATAGATAGATAGATAGATAGATAGAGATAGATAGATAGATAGATAGATAGATAGATAGATGATAGATAGATAGATAGATAGATAGATAGATAGATAGATAGATAGATAGATATAGATGGATAGATAGATATAGATTAGATAGATAGATAGATAGATAGATAGATAGATAGATAGATAGATAGATAGAGATAGATAGATAGATAGATAGATAGATAGATAGATAGATAGATAGAGATAGATAGATAGATAGATAGAGATAGATAGA
>JAUCBL010000042.1:85000-295000 GCA_033807585.1 Hydrophis major
ATGGATGGATAGATAGATAGATAGATAGATAGGCAGACAGAGATAGAAAGAGATAGATAGATAGATACATAGATGGATGGATGGATGGATGGATGGATGGATGGATAGATAGATAGATAGATAGAGATGGATGGATGGATGGATGGATGGATGGATAGATAGATAGATAGATAGAGGATGGATGGATGGATGGATGGATGGATGGATGGATAGATAGATAGATAGATAGAGATGGATGGATGGATGGATGGATGGATAGATAGATAGATAGATAGGCAGACAGAGATAGAAAGAGATAGAGATAGATAGATAGATAGATAGATAGATAGATAGATATGCAGGGATAGAGATAGATAGATGATAGATAGATAGAAAGATAGATAGATAGAAAGATAGATAAATAGATAGATAGATAGATAGATTAGATTAGATTAGATTAGATACCGTATTTCTCACAAAATAAGGCTGGGCCTTATTTTTTTTTGACCCCCGAAAAAACAGCTAGGCCATCTTTTCGGGGGTGACTTAATTCCCCCCCCACTTGCATCCTCAAGTGGGCAGGTGGCGACAGCTTGGATGTTCGGGAGACCTTCCGCCACCGTTGCTTTCCATTCTCCCTTGCTGCCGCGGCGTTACAGCAACACGCGGCGTTTGGCGCAGCCATGCACGGCCATTCAGGGCTTCTCCCTGCAACCGGAGCCCGGTGGAGACACTCGGCTTCAGGCGCTCCTGTCATCACCTTCCCTTTGCCTTCGAAGGTAAAGCGAATTATTTTAAAAACGACACCCTACTACAACAAAGCCTCCCTTGCCCGAGAGGGCAGCCCAACCCCACGTGGGGAGGCGAATCTCCTGGGGCCGCAGCACAGCATCGGCCCACCCCGGGAAAAGCACCCAGCTGCCATCCCTGTGGCACCGGGCAGAGCGTGAAGAGCTTCGCCTAGGGTGCCCAGCACAGCTGACAGGCGGGCCCTCCTGCCCGGTGGAAGAGCTCTCACCAAAGCAGCGAGCGCCTCCCCGCCGGGCACTTCGCTCATCCTGCCAGGGCCGTGCCGGAGCCGTATGGGCTGGGCAGAGCCGGGAAAGCGAGCCACAGGTGCGCACCCGCCTGCCAAACAAAAGAGCCGGGCCGACCTGAGCTTGGCTTCCTTCCCAAGTCCCTCCAGCGCAAACCCAAAGGGGCCACCGGGAGAGGCCACCCTAGGCAGTGATAGCGCCCACCCATCCATGGACAGGGAGGCGAGGTGATGGCAGTGCTGCTTCCCTGGCCGGCAGAGAGCCCGAAGCCCCCCGTCATTTCCACCCCTCGCCTAGCCTGTCGGGTATCAGGCAGAGGCACTGACTCAGCGGGTTTCAGCTTGGAGGAGGACACGGCGCAGGCTGTCGCCTTGCCTCCCTGTCCATGGGTGGGCGCTATCACTGTCTCGGGCGGCCTCTCCCGGTGGCCCCTTTGGGTTCGGGCTGGAGGGACTTGGGAAGAAAGCCAAGCTAGGGTCAGCCTGGCTCTTTCGCTTGGCATGCAGGCGCGCACCCGTGGCTCGCTTTCCCAGCTCTGCCAAGCCCGCAAGGCTCCGGCACGGCCCTGATGGGATGAGCAGAGGGCCCGGCAGGGAGGCGCTTGCTGCCTTGGTGAGAGCTCTGCCACCAGGCAGGAGGGCCCACCTGTCAGCTGTGCTGGGCGCCCCAGGCGAAGCTCTTCACACTCAGCCCGGCGCCAGGCAGGGATGGCAGCTGGGTGCTTCTCCTGGGGTGAGCCGATCCTGTACTGCGGCCCCGGGAGATTCGCCTCCCCACGTGGGGTTGGGCTGCCCTCTCGGGCAGGGGAGGCTTTGTTGTAGTAGGGTGTCGGTTTTAAAATAATTGGCTTTACCTTCGAAGGCAAAGGGAAGGCAGCGACAGGAGCGCCTGAAGTCAAGTGTCTCCGCAGGGCTCTGGTTGCAGGGTGGAGCCCTGACTGGCCGCGCATGGCTGCGCCAAACGCCGCGCGTTGCTGTAACACTGTGGCAGCAAGGGAGAAGGGAAAGCAACGGTGGCGGAAGGTCTCCCGATACGAAGTGCCCCACCAATGCAGGCAGCACCATATCCGGGCATGCAACAAAAGTACTTCCTAACGGCAAGCCCCCCCCTATTCTTCCCCCCCACTTTGCATGTTTAATATGGGCCTTAATTTGGGGGGAGGGGCTTAATTTGGTTTTATGCCAATAAAACATGGTGGGGCTTCCTATTGGTGGAGGCCGTATTGTTGGAGAAACCTGGTAAATGATAGATAGATGATAGTTAGCTAAATAGTTGATAGATACAGGATATAGATATTAGATAGATGACAGATAAGAAACTTAGATAATAGAGAAGATAGATATGATAATATTTATATATATAAATTATATATGTTTTCTTAAGTTTTTGCGGGTACTTACATGTATAGTATTCAGCTTTGTTCGGGTATTTTCCCACATCATTATAGTTGTGCTTTTAAAGTTGCAGCAACGTTTCGGCAGAATCTCATCTGCCCTCATCAGGCTTCTGTATAGTGTTCGTCAGTGAGTCAGACTTTTACAGCTGTTTCTGTTTTGAATCTGGTGCTAGCCTACTAATGTGCCAGAATGGTCTTTTCTTTATCCTGACTGGTTGGGAGTCTTGGTCTCTGTTTATTGGACTTGGAGTTTGCTGTGTTCTGCTTGATTGGTGTTTTACACCATTGCTACAACTTTACATCGTTACTACAACTTTAAAAGCACAACTATAATGATGTGGGAAAATACCTGAACAAAACTGAAAACCATATATATAAATTATATATATATATATATATATATGTATGTAAAAATTAAATATATATATATAAATTTTATATATATATATTACACACACACACACACACATATCAAAAGTTTATGACCACAATCAAGCCCAAACCTTATGTTGCTAAGTGAGACGTTTGTGAAGCGATTTGCTTACTGCCCCATTCATGTTCTTGCCATGGTTGTTAAATGAATGCGGCTTCCCCATTGACTTTGCTGGTCAGGAGGTTGCAAAAGGGGATCGTATGAAACCCACCCACCCCCCGGGAGGTTGCGAGCATCGTAATTGTGAGTCAGTTTTCAAGCGTCTGACCACTAGAGATGCTGCAACAATCATTAAGTGTGTGTGGGGAAAACGAGATCCCTTTGTCCAGTGGCATCATAACACCGGTCATTCAGCGAACCATCATAAGGCGAGGACTAGCTGAATTAAGACACACACTCCCCTCCTCTGAAGATAGTTTTCTGATTGAATGAAGACGAGAAAGTTTCTAACATCATTCTAAGACCGCGTTTCCCCCAAAATAAGACCTTTCCAGGTCTTATTTTCAGGGGGATGTCCCCAGCTGACTAACCTCACTTGCGTGCGTATCGCCCCCAGCCTCCTTCTGGAAGTTCTTCTTCTGCAGCCAGCAAGGCTTTCCTGAAGGCCTCTGCAGCCGAGAACCAAGCTCCGGATCGGTCCAGAGGCCTTCCAGAAAGCCTTGCCGGCTACAGAAATGGGGTATGGAAGGCCTGGCTACATCTGTCCAAAGATAAGTAGTAGGGGCATCTCCACCGCCATCTCCCCATCCTAGCTTAATTTTTACCCGTCCACTGTGGAGTGGGCAGGATCGTAATTAAGACTTATTTTAGGGGTGGGACTTATATTGGCTGCATGTGTCAAAACCATGCGAGGACTTACTTTCAGATTAGGTTCCATTTTCGGGGAGACAGGGTAATTTATTTGGACCCCTTATGTGAAAGGGAGAGGAATTGATGGTGGGGTTTTTAAAAATTATTATTTTTCTTTTTAGAAAAGAAAAGTGGATCTTTTATTTTCTCATGTTTCGTGTCAGACATTGGGCTCATATTTTTTTCCCTTTTACATACACACACATATTTTTTTGGCTTTTTTCTTTGCTATTGTTACTGTTGGATGTGTGATGTTTCCCCACCCACCAGTTTGGTGTTTCTTTTTGTATTTTTATTCCTATTGATAAAATATTTTATTTATTTACACACACACACCGTGTTCCCCCCAAAATAAGACCTACCCCAAAACAAGCCCTAGCCCGATTTTCACATCTGCAACTAAGTCCTATCTCTAAAGTAACACCTCGTTAAGCCGCCCTCACCATCTGGTTGCATGAGGTGGGGCCCAGCGCAGGTGTAAAACTCATGCTAGGCTGGGAATGGGAGCAGTGGAGGGAGCTGCCCTATGTGCCCTGTACCTGTGTCAGGGCGTGGGAGGTGGTCCTAAAATAAGTGGTCCTAAAATAAGTGGGCAAGACATCCCCCCAAAATAAGACCTAGAACTTATTTTGGGACCAAAAAGAAGATGGGGTCTTATTTTGGGAGAAACACGGCACGCACACACACATTTTGTATTTTATTGATGTGTATATGTGTGTGTGTATGTATATACGTGTGTGTATACACACACACACACACATATATATATACACAAACATATATCAAAATAACACTAGGTCTTATTTTAGGGATAGGGCTTATATAAGTTGCAGGCGTGAAATATATTTCATTTTTATCTCTATGTGTGTATGTATGTGTGTGTATGTAAATTGTATGTATATATATATATACACACACACGTTTTGCATTTTATTCTTGATAAAACTATATATAGTTTTGTATTTTATTCTTATTGATAATTTTATACCGCTGATAAAATGTTGTATGCATACACACATACATTTTGTGTTTTATTGTTGTAGATGTGAGTCATATGTGTGTGTGTAAATGTGTGTGTGTATGTATGTATGGTATTCAGCTGGTATTTTCCCATGTCATTATAGTTGTGCTTTTAAAGTTGTAGCAACATTTCGGCAGAATCTCATCTGCCATCATCAGGCTTGTACACAGTACACAAGCCTGATGATGGTAGATGAGATTCTGCCGAAACGTTGCTACAACTTTAAAAGCACAACTAAAATGATGTAAGAAAATACCCAAACAAAGCTGAATACCATATATGAATACTATATATATATATATATGGATCTTTGGTTATTCGGGTTTTCTCCCGCGTAGGATTGGAAGTATCTAGGCAACGTTTCGATGAAGTCTCATTCATCTGAGAAGCACAGAGCTGAAGACCAAGCCTGAAGATGATGAATGAGACTTCATCGAAACGTTGCCTAGATACTTCCAATCTTACGTGGGAGAAAACCTGAATAACCAAAGATCCACATATAAATACCCGCGAGAACCTCAGAAAACATATATATATATACATACATACACATAGACATATATACATACACACACATCACATACACACAGACATATATATATAAACCAGGTCTTATTTTAGGGATAGGGCTTATATTAGTTGCAGGCATGATATATATATATATATATATATCACACACACACACACACACATACACACACAAACATATATATATATATATACATATACAGTTTGGTATTTTATTCTTATTGATAAAACACACAACATAAACACATTTTATTTTTTCTTATTGATAAATTAGTTTGATATTTTATTCTTATTGATAAAATTATACGTGTGTTATTGATAAAACATTATATGTATACACACACACATTTTGTATTTTATTTCTATTGATAAAAGTTTTGTATTTTATTATTGATAGAACATATACACATGTTTTGCTTTATCATTGATAAATTTATAGCTTTGTATTTTATTCTTGATAAATTATATTTATATAGTTTTGTTTTTATCGATAATTACACACACACACGTTTTGTATTTTATTCTTGATAACTGATACACACATATGCACAAACAAACAAGAGAGGAAATGCTTGAGGCCACCATCAAAGAAACACCTTTCCAACTTACCTGGCTAATTTGCATCCATGGGGAGAATTTTCCAGGAAATAGTAAGCAGTTTTTTTTCCTCACAGTGTGGAGCAATCAATTTTATTTTATTTTATTTTTCAATCCATTTCTTTTGAGCTTTTTGGGAAGTCCCTGCCGAAATCAAGAAAACATATATTATTTTCAAATAGGAAAAATGAACTTGAGAGAGGTAAAGAAAGCTGATCATTTGTCAGCTCTTTGGTTGTGACCCTAAGCCAATCTTAATTTTTTCCCTTTTAACATAGTGGGGGAAAATAATTCTTCTGGGAACCAAAAGTTGAAATTGGGGACTAATTTAGTCTAGTAAAAAAACAAAAAGTTTAGTTTAACCTATTTTTTTTTAAAAAAAGGACCAGGTGGGACATGAAAACAATATTCCAGTATTTGAGGGGCTGTCCCAAAGAACAGGGGGGGGTCAATTTATTTTCCAAGGCAAGAAACAATGGATGGAAATTAACGGGGTTGGACTATAAGATCTCCAATTCTATTCCAATTGACTGACTGATGGAATCAGCCAGAGGAACTCCTTGCCACCAGAAGTCATGAGTGCTCCATCCTGGAAGGTTTTTTAAGAAGCCTTTTGTCTGAAATGGTTTGGGGGTCTCCTGCTCAAGTGTGTGTGGACTGGAAGACCTCCAAGGTCCCTTTCAACTTTCTCCTCCTGTTATTCTGCTGAAGTTCAGGGTTCAATCCCGGATTGAATTTGAGGGAAACCAAGACTGGGTGGAAACCAAGATACTCTCTCTCTCTCTCTCTAGTTCTTTCCCATTCTTTTTTCTCTTTCATTCTCTTTCTCCTTCTCTTCTATCATTCTCTTTCTCTTCTCTCTATCTTTTATTCTTTCTCCTTCTCTTATTTCTATTTCCCTTTCTCATTCTCTTTTCTCTCCTTCTCTCCCTGATTCTTTTTGTCTTATACTCTTTCCTCCTCACTTTCCCTTTCTCATTCCCTCTTCTGCATTTGTCACTTTCTCCTTCTCTTCTTTCTGTCCCATTCTTTCTCTTTCTCTCCCTCTGATTCTTTTATTTCTCTCTCATCCTACCTTTCTTTCTATCTTTCTCATTCTCTTTCATCCTTTCTCATTCTCTCTCATTTGCTCTCTCCTTTGTCTTTTTCTCTTTCATCCTCTGCTTTCTTTCACTCTTTCTCTCATTCTTTGTCATTCTTTGTCAATTCTCTTCTTTCATTCTCTCTTTTCTGTCATCCTTTCTCAGTCTCCTTTCTTTCATTCTCTCATTCTCTTTCTTAATTCTCTCTCCTTCCCCGATTCTCTCAATCTCATCCTTTCTCATTCTCTCCTTTCTTTTTCTCTCATTCTCATTTCATTCTCTCATCTCTTTCATTCCCACTTTCTCATTTTTTCTCCTTCCTTCCTCCTTCTCTCTCTCTCTCTCTCTTCCATCCATTCTCTTCTTCCCTTCTTGTCTCTTCTCTCTTTCATTCCCATTTTATCCTTCTCTCTCCTCCCTTCCTCCCTCCTTCTCTCTCTGTCATTCTCTTCCATCCCCCTTCTCTTCTTCCCTTCCCTTCATCTTTCAGTCCTTTCTCTTTCTCTTTCCTTCCTTCCGCCTTCTCATTCTCTCTCTCATTCTCTCTTCCATCCACTTTCTCATTCTCTCTTTCCATCCTCCTCCTTCCTCTTCCATCTACATTCTCTTCTTCCCTTCTCTCTTTCATTCCCATTTTCTCCTTCACTCTTCTCTGTCTCGTTCTCTCCTCTTCCCTTTATCTTTCATTCCCTTTCTCCTTCTCTCTCTCCTTCCTTCCTCCTCATTCTCTCTTCCACTCCCACTTTCTCATTCTCTTTCCTTCCTCCTTCTCCCTCTCTCATTCTATTCCATCCACATTCTCTTCGAACCTTCCCTTCTCTTTCATTCCCACTTTCTCCTTCCCTCTCTTCTTTTCTTCCACTCTCTCTCATTTTCTCTCTCTCCTCCCCCCCATCCCAGACCCCACCATAGCTTAATGCTCCCACCCCGAAGAAAGACTCCAGGGGAAGGGGGTCAGAGGCGTCACTGCAAGGCCAGATCTCCCCTTCCTCAAAATGGGAGCCCTTCCTCCCTTGGGGGACGGAGGGAAGGAAGCAGAACCCCCGCCTCAAATCCAGCTCTCCCCCCAATCCAAACCCACCCCGTCCTGTTACGCCCCCTCCTCTTTTTGTTGGAGGGGGGAGGCGAAGCTTCCTTCCTTGGCTGGATTTGAGGCGGGGATCCTGCTCCCTAAAGCCCCCTCCCTCCCTGGCCCGATGCCCCTCACCAGTCCAACCGTCGTAGGGAACCCCACCCGGGCCTGGCTTTTCCTCCCTCCCGCCACGTGCCCCCCCCACACCACGGACCCACCCCGCCCCGAGACGCCAGTTCACCCCCCCCAGCTCACCAGGCCGCACCATGACCCCTTGACCCGGCGGGCGGGGTCGCCATAGCAACAAGGGCTACGGTCCGGGCCCCGTGGCGGACGCGTCGCGCGTCAGCGACGCATCATCGGGCCGAGACGCTGACCTCACGACGTGACGCCAGGCGAGCGCGCCCTTTCGCCCCGCCCGCGCCTGCGCCCTCTCACTCACTCTCTTATTCGGCCCGAAGAGGCGAAGCTTTTTTTTAATTTTTTTTATATGTATATATATATATATATATTATATATATATATATACATATGTACACACACACACATATATAAATAAATAAAAATAAACAAAATGACCCGGATGAAGGAAGCAGAAGTGACGCCTCGAGATAGCGCCTGCCTCGCCTTTCGCTTGCGCGCGCATCGGATTCCGTTTAGAGCACGGGGCGAGGGAGGCGAATGCCATCATGTCATGTGACGTCCGGCGAGGTCTCGCGACATTTATTTACTTTTTGGTCTTCGCGGAGCCTTTGCGTCACGCATCCTGCCAGTTTGACAGGCCTGCTCTTTCGAGGCATTTCCCCCCACCCGCCACCCGCATCGCCTGACGGGAAAGAGAGTTCTTCGAATCGCAAGAGCGGAGAACCTCTGCTCTTTGGAGATTTTTCTTTACAGACAACTTCTTGCCCTTCCCCGTAGCTCGGAGACAAATCTCGCGAGAATTGCCCGGCGAGTCCCGATGGCTGTTTAGTTTACTTGACCGCACCCCCAGAAAAGCTTTTCACCGCGCGGTTCCTGGGAATTGGAATTCGGCGCTTAGAAAGCCGCAGGCTTCCCAAGTGAGGCTTTGCCTTGGATTGCAGGCCCCATGAGGCCGCGTCACCTCGATCTGTGGCCATCGAAGCGGGGAATCATGGGTTCTGTAATCCAAAGGCTGCTCCATGTAGCTCAGTTTTTCTGTTGTGTTTAATGGTATATTTCACGATTATAGAGCCTTTAAGATGGGAGTGTATGCCACAAATTTCCAAAATCCCCCAGCGGTCTGAGGCATTCTGGGAGTCAAAGTTCACCCATCCTGACTGAGGGATTCTGAGAATTGAAGTCCACCAGCTGGGGATTCTGGGAGTCAAAGCTAATCTATGCTGGCTGGAGATTCTGGGAGTTGGAAAAAAATCCACCAGCTGGGGATTTTGGGAGTCGAAGTCCATTCATACCAGTTGAGGGATTGTGGGAATCAAAGTCCATGCCGGCTTAGGGATTCTGGGAGTTGAAGACAAGTCGAGTTGAAATCCAGGTGGGCATTCTGGGAGTCAAAATCCACCCACATGGCACTAAGGAAGTCACAAACTCCCATTCAGCTGGGGAATTATGGGAATTGAAGTCCAGGCTATTTCCCTTGACCCCAGTGGATTCTGGGAATTGAAGTCCTCCCTTTCCTTAAAGCCTGGGAAAGGGTGGGGGGGACCTCAATTGACAGTCTTTGGTGGCTGGATACTGGTCCGTCCCGAACCTCAAACCCAGTCCGAAACGCTCCTACTCCTCCCCCCCCCGTCGATTGATAGAGAAAGGCAAGCTTCGTTACAACTTCCAATTCCCCTCCCCGCTTCCCCCCCCACCAGGGGAGGGGGCGCCTGCCCCGGACATTCGTGGGGGGGGGGGACTCTAACGAACTCCCCTCCTCCTTCCAGAACGAGTCACGCGAGAAAACTCTTTCCCCGAAACGGGCTGGCGAGTTTCGGAAAAGCCCAGCGGAGATTTCGCAACTGGGGGGGGGGGAGGATAAATAAATAAATAACATTAAATTAAAATTAAATTAATAAAATAAAACAATTAAATTAATAAAATTAAATTAAATAATAAAATATAATATAATTAATAAAATAAATGAGCAAATAAATTTAATAAATAAATAAAAGCCCAGTCAAACGGAGCCGAAGGGGGCGTGGAGGAAGGGGGGCTGGGCGATGACCCACCTCCCCCACCCCCCGAAGCTCCAAAGGGAGCGGGAGGAGGAGCTCAAGGGAACCCCCCGGACAAACACAGACACAGACACAAAGATACACACACACACACCCCAGACGGTTCGCGATGTCCCGTTGGTCTCTGCCCTGCGCGTTGCTGCTAGTCCTCATTGAGGCCGGCCGGCCTGCCGCGCCGCCAAACGGGCTGGAGAAAGTCCTGGAGGATTTCCACGGGCGGAATCTGGTGCAGGCGGCCTTCCGTGGGGAGGCCGTCCGAGAATTGGTGGAGGTCAGGCGGGCCGGAGTTTGGGGGGGGGGGGGGGCGGAGGGCTTCCACGGGGGAGGAGAACACCCGGACGGCGGTCCCAAATGGAGACTGAGAAGCTGGTGGGGGTTTTAGCCCTCGTCCCACGAGTCCGGTCCGTGGAGGTTGCTTAGCACGCGTGGGGAGCCCCTAGAGGACTTCCACGGAGGAGACGGCAGCCCTGTCCGGGCGGACCGCCGGGGAAGCTGGAGGGAGGAAATTAAGCCGCTGTGGGGAGGGGGCTCTCCGTGTCCGCCCCCTTCCTGAGCTTCACCCGCGGAAGGTCCGTTTTTCCTCCCTCGCCCACGGTCCCCCCAACCCAACCCACGTGGCGGGTGTGTGTGTGTTGGGGGGGGGACTTCGGCCCTCCTTAAGCATCAGTCTTGAAATTGGGTTGATTGACAGCCCGCGCGGCTTGATTGACAGCCCCCGGGCTGGCGGGGCAGGGAGTGGGAATAGTTTGGAAAGCTGGCCTTTCCAGAGAGACACTCGTGGGTTTCGTTTCCCCCAGATCGCCGGGCAACGCCCCGGGGAAAGTCCCCGCTGGAGGGAGGGGAGGGGGGAACCAAGTGAGTTGGGCCGGGTGTGTGTGTGTCAGATAGACTTCTGCGATTTAGGGAAGCTCCATTTAGGGAAGCTGCAGCTGTTGGCAGCTGCTCTCATTGAATGACAGAGTTGGGGGGACTGTGGAGGTTATCTCGTCCAACCCGTTGCTCAAGCAGGAGATTCTTGACAGGATGCTAGTATAACGGAAAGGAAGTCATGTAGTCATTGGCTTTGAAGTGAATATTTATTGGCTTGTTAATATAAATTTTCATTGGCTTTGAATTTGAATTTTCATTTGAACATTTTGTCTTCCTCCCAGGAGTTATCAATGGGCACCTACATCGAGCTGGAAGTCGACCTCGTCCAAACGGTTTGCAGGAAACATCAATGGAGGAGTCAGAATTGCCAGATCAAAGCCGGTGGCGTAAGTACACAAACATGGACTAACACACACACAAAAGCACACACAAAAAACACACAAAGGTTACGGACTTTGTCCCCTTTCCTGGAACCAAATCTAACACAACAAACGACAAAGCCATCCTTTTCCAAAGCCAAACCTCAAAAAAGACACCCAGGAAACTCTCCTGGAAAAGGGACCTCAGAGGTCATCTAGTCTAACCTGCTGCTCCAGCAGGAGTCCCTTTCAGAATCTTTGAATCATAGAGTGGGGAGGGACCTCAGAGGTCCTCTAGTCCGACCCGCTGCTTGAGCAGGGGACCCTGGACTGTTCAGGACCGAGGGTTGTCCAGTCTCTTCTTCAAAACCTCCAGCAATGGAGCAGCCCGACTTCTGGTGGCAGGCAGTTCCGCTGGTGAATTGTTCTTCTCATAGAACAGTCTGGTTTGAGCCATTTTGAGGCAGAATGGATGCATTTTTCTTTAGGGGGTCTGTTGTGAGCTTAACTATGGTTTGTGTCTCTCTCTCTCTCTCTCCTTTCTTTCTCTTTCTCTTTCTCCTTTTTCTCTTTGTCTCTCTCACTTCTTTTTCTTTATTCTTTCCTTTCCTTCTCTTTCTTTCTCACTCTTTCTGTTTCTCTTATCCCTTTGTCTCTCCTTTTTCTTTGTCTCTTTCTGTTTCTGTCTCTTTCTCTGTCTTCTTTCTCCCTCCTCTTCTTTCTTTTTTCTCTGTTTTTCTTTTTCTCATTCTGTCTCTTTCTCTTTTCCTCTTTGCTCTCCTTTTCTCTCTCCCTCTTCCTTTTCTCTTTCTCCCTTTTCTTTCCCTCTCTCTCTTCTTTTTCTCTCCATTATTCTTTTTCTTTTCCTCTTTCTTTTTCCTTCTGTCATTCTGTCTCTTTTTCTGTCTCTCTCCTTTTTCTCTCCCTCTTTCTCTGTTTCTGTCTGTCTTTTTTCTGTCTTTCTTTCTCTTTCTTTCTCTTTTTCTCTCCTTTTTCTCTCTATTCTTTTTTTTCTCTTTTTCTTTTCCTTCTCTTTCTTTCTCTTTTTTTCTGTCTTTCTCTGTTTCTCCTTTCTGTCTTTTTTGTCTCCTTTTTCTGTTTCTCTTTTCTTTCTCTTTCTGTCTCTCTCCTTTTTTTCTGCCTTTCTTTTTTTCTTTGTCTCTTTCTCTTTTTCTCTCATTCATTGTCTTTCTCTTTTCTTCTTTTCTCTCCTCTCTTCCCTTCCTTTCTTTTTCTTTCTTTCTCTCTCTCTCTGTCTTTTTTCTTTCTCTCTCTCTTTCCGTTTCTTTCTGTCTCTTTCTCTATCTCCTTTTTCTGTCTCTCTTTTTCTCTCTTTTCCTGTTTCTTTCTGTCTCTTTCTCCCTGTGTCTCTCTCTTCTTTCTCTTTCTTTCTCATTCACTCTTTTTCCTCTCCTTTCCTCTTCTTCCTCTTCCTATCTTTCTCCCCCTTTTCTTTGTCTTTCTTAACTGTCTCTCTCTGTATTATACTTTTTCTTTTACTTTTTTTTCTTTCTCTTTCTGTCTCTTTCTCTGTTTCTGTCTCTTTCTGTTTCTGTTTCTTTCTCTGTCTCTCTCTCCTTTTTCTTTCTCTCCCTCTTTCTTTTTCTTTCTCTCTTACTCTGTCTCTTTCTCTCTCTGTCTCTCTCCTTTCTCTTTTCCCCTTTCTCATTCACTCTCTTTCTCTTTTCCTCTTTTCTCTCCTTCTTTCTTTCTTTCTTTCTTTCTTTCTTTCTTTCTTTCTTTCTTTCTTTCTTTCTTTCTTTCTTTCTTTCTTTCTTTCTTTCTTTCTTTCTCACTCTCTCTCTCTCTCCTCCAGAGGAAGCAGAAATGCCTGGCCTGCTTCAAGTTTGACATCAGCAACCCCGGGAGTCTCATCAGCAAATCTCTCCGATGCTTATCTGAGCACAATCCCCTCTTACCGGTGGGTCGGAGCCCCCCCAAATCTCTGCTACTCGCCAGGGAGACCCAGAATTCCCATTTAGGTGCCATCGGAAAGGTGCAGTCAGGCCTGAGGGGGCCCTGCCCCTCCAGGGACCCCTTGGGATTACCAGCTTCTGGTTTGTCCCTTCCCTGTTGACCCACCAACATTACAAGAATCCTGGCTTGTTTTCCTCCAGGAATGGCCAGGTTTGTGGATTTCGGAAGGAATTCCCACCAAGGTTTGTTTGCGGCTGTGCCATGATTCCAAGCTAGGTACTCGCTTGACTCCTCCCTCCAACCTGCCCGGCCAGCAATGCCAACAGAGAGCTGGTTGCCCTTCAGATAGGTGAAACGGGGGTGGCTGGAGGAGGCAGACAGGCAATGGACAGAATCATGGAAGGATGGAGTAGAAAGGGGAGCCTCGGAGGTCCTCTAGTCCAGCCCCCTGCTCTAGCTTACAGAATTGGAGTTGGAAGAAACCTCGGAGGCCATCTAGTCCAACCCCCTGCTCAAGCAGAAGAGCCTTACAGAATCACAGAGTTGGAAGGGATCTCGGAGGTTATCTAATCCAACCCACCAGCTCCGGGCGGGAGACCCTGACAAAACGATGGAATAACTGAGCATTGGTTCTCAAGGCCTCTCTGTTCTTTCCTCATTCTGTGGGGGGAAGGGGGGGTCTCCCACTCCAGCAGGCGGGTGGGCTAGAAGACCTCCTGAGGTCCCTTCCACCTCTGTCATTCTATATTCCATCGTGAGTTCCTTTTTTGCGCTTCCCCCAAGCTGGCAAAAGGGGGGAGGTCCCAGCCCCCTCTGTCCTGATTTCTCCCCTCCCCGCTCCACACCCAAACAGGAAGTGAGAAGGTGGCAAGAAGTGGAATGCCAGGCCATCAGATCAGCCAATGAGGACCAATACCTGCCCGGAAAGTTTGCCTTTTCTGTCGGACTGCCTTCCTGATCGTTCCTGCCACACCTAGCCAGGTAGGTGCACGGCCTATTGGGGGGGGGGGGGGCTGGGAGGGGGAAACTCCCAGCTTTGGTGGATAGAAGCAGGAGGACGGCAGTGGTGAGATGCTGCTGGTTTAACAACCGGTTCGGTGAGCGGTTGTGCTTAAGTGGCTTGTGTGCAGCTCTGAAAATGGAGCATTTAGAATGGGTCGGCAACTTTAAATAGTCCAAGAGCCACAAAGGTCCTAACTGGGAGCCCCCCCCCCATTCAATTCTGGAACTGACTGGATGTCTGGTTCCCCCACCATAGAGTCTCCTCCTAGCATGGCATCTTTTTTCTTCTACCTGTTAACCGAAAGCCCGATCAATTGTGAAGCCAACCAGTGACCGGGAGCCGCAGCAGAGGGATGAAAGAGCCACATGCGGCTCCAGAGCTGAGGGTTGCCTACCCGTTATAGACAAACATCCCCTCTTGCCGCAGTTTGTATCTGTTCCTCTCCCACCCACGTTTGGGTCTTTCTAGACACTTTGTAGCTTTAATTAGAGAGTTCAGTTCCCCCACCATAGAGTCTCCTACTAGCATGGCGTCCTTTTTTCTTCTACCTGTCTTAACCGAAAGCCCTATCAATTGTGGAGCCGATCGGCGACAGGGAGCCACAGCAGAGGGAGGAAAGAGCCACATGCAGCTCCAGAGCCGCACATTGCCAACCCCTGATTTAGAAGCTTGGCTGCTTTCCTTCCCGGTCAGCTGCGCTAAGTAGGACAGCTGAGCTGAGGGTGTGTGTGTGAAATCAGCGGTGCTACACGATTGGGATGAGCCACAAAAGCAAGAAATAAAGGATAGGGTGGGGCGGGGGTGGGGGGCAGCGGATCGTCACAACCAGTTCGCCTGAACCGTTCTCAACTGGCAGCATTCCCATCACTGAAGGGGGGGGGGGCATCAATGGCAGAAGGAGGGCACCCAAGCGAGATTTTGTGGAGAGATTATCTGGGCAAGATCTGCAGGTCTCGGAGCCGGGCGGTTTTCCCAGCAGACATTTCGTGACCCAGCTAGGGAACGTGATCAGGGTGAGGAGGGAGGGAGGGGTGTGGGGAAGAAGAGAATGGTGTCCTGGGGGGCTCGGAGGTTGGGGGGAGTTTCTGGCTAGACGTTTCGTAACCCAACTAGTTTACGGCAGCAGTGCACGGAGGACGTTATGTGGTTGGGTCATGAGACCTCTGCAAGGAAATTACCTGGCTCAGAGAGCACCAAGGACCCCTTCTCCTCTCTACACCCCATTCCCTTCTAGTACTGATGGTGTTCCCTAGTTGGAATATAAATTTTGAAGGACTCAGCTGAAAACTTTCCTGTTGAGAAAATATGTATGTATACATACATATATACATACACATACATGTACACACACACAATCTGTGTGTGTGTGTATGTGTATTGATTGAAAGGCTCAGCTGAAAATTGTCCAGATGAGATCTATTCTCTATATTTATCTATCTATCATCTGTCTATATCCATCCATCCTTTCTTTATATCTATCTCTCTGTCTATCTTTCTCCCCCTCTATAACTATCTATTATGTCTAATCTATCATCTATCTCGATCCATCCATCTCTTTATATCTCTCTATGTATCTGTTCCTCTGTCTCATGTCTATCATCTATCCATCCATCATCTCTCTTTTCATATCTATCTCTATCTCCCTCTATATCCATCCATCCATCCATCTAGATCATCTATCTATCTATCCATCCATCCATCCACCTATCCCTACTTCTATGTTGCCCTCCCATAAGCTCTGGGGGGGGGGGTTGGGGGTTGGGGGCCTCTTGCTATCTGGGGGGACTGTTGAAGCTCTCCCCTTTCCTCTCCCTCTCCCCAATACAGAGCTGTGCAGACTCGGCGGACTGGCCTCCGACGGGCATCCATGCATTTCTCGCTCTCCGACAGAAGTCCGCCTTCCAGAAGCATCCAGCTCCCGCCTCCTTTTCGATTCCCTTAATAAAATTGCAAGTCGAGTTTTCATCACACCTCTCATTTCTGCTCCCCAGAGGAGTGGGGTGCATCCTCGAGGGGGGGGGGCGGTTTGTCCATCATGCACAATGATGTCGGAAGCAAACGGGGTGTAAGACGTCTACGGAGGTTCTCTTGTCATTCCAAGTTGTGGTTGTGCCAAAAGATGCAACTGGCCTTTCTTGAATTTTTTTTTTTTTTTGGTTGAAAAGGTTTCGCTTCTCATCCGAGAAGCTTCCTCCCTTCTGATTAACAGTTGAGTTCTTCAGTCAGAAGTGAAGAAGCTTCTCGCAACGAGAAGGGAAACCTCTTCAAAGAAAGAACCCCCCTCCCAAACTCTGATTGGATAGTGGAGAACGGAAAGATTGATCCTCCTTGCAGACAGCTGGTTATTTGCATCCGTTTTGGACAGCCATTGAGGCTGCTGGAAGGTTTGTCGCTGTTTGTCGGCGTCTTAAAGGTTAACCGAGTTGCGCAAAGTAGTGCAAATCTTGCAAAGTGCCAAGAAGGCTCCATCCCCATTTGCACTACTCAGGCATGACCCCGAAGATGGCGACAAACCTCCAAGTAACCTCAACAGCTCTCATTGCAAATGACCAGCTATCAATCCTTCTGTTCCCCAACCATCTAATCAAAGCTTGGGTATTTTTTGCCTTAAAGAGGTTTCCCTTCTCGTCTGAGAAGCTTCTTCAAGTTCTGACTGAAGAACTGAACTGTTAGTTAGAATGGAAGAAGCTTCTCGGAAGAGGAGCAAAACCCCTTCAAGTAAAAAAAAAAAACCCTCTCGAAACAAATTTGGACCAAGGGATTACACATACCCTCTGCAATATTGGGGGAACGGGCCAGGCCTATCTATGAGGGGACGGGAGACCAACAACATGCAATGCAGCGGTTCAATGGCCGTGGAGGGTGTGTGGGAATATCCCAGGAGAAAAGTGAGGGCTGTGCAAATGCACTTCGGATAGCAAGGTCTGACTAGGTCTCCTTGCAACATGGAGTTTCCCGTTTGCAAATCTCTGGCCCGTTTTTTTGTTTTGTAGACACCCACCAAAAATTGCCAACGTGCCAAAGTTTGTTTTTAATGGGTTGTCATGTGAAAATTGTGAAATTTCTAGCGGGTGGAGGAGCATCCTGGCCCGGCCCACCCCCAAGAAAAGAGCAGAAGCAGCTGTGCTAGCCGGGCTGTGATTCATAATGCTTGCTTAAGGGGGAAAGCCAAGATTAATCTGGAACAAAGAATCATGGTTACCTTGTGAAGTAGCATTGGGAAAGGGGGCTTTTGGGAGCAGGCCCACCAGGGCCCACATATCCACACATACACACACACACACACACACACATGGAAGCCACCATGCTGCCAAACCAAAGGCCTGCCTGCAGTGGCGGGATGCCAAATTGCACGCTACTGGTTCTGCAAGCCTCGCACACATGCTTTGTGTGTGCATGCACTGCCCTCTAAGGTCATTTCGTGCACGCACACTGCACTCGTGCAGCACTTTGCGCGTGCAGCACTTGAAGATCGCCCTCAGGTGAGCTGGCTTTAGCTCAGCTGAGCCGCTTTGCCGCATGAATCAGCTGAGCTAAAAATCGATAGAAGATAGGATGGGAAAGGGTGGGTGGGTGCTGCCAGTCAGAGGAGGTATTTGCCGGTTCTCCGAAACTGGTCAAAATTTATGTTACCAGATGAATCCCACCTCTGCCTATCTGGGAAGTGACCACAGCCCTTGTGGGGGTGTAGAATGGCATAGGTGTCCTTGCAGGTCCCCCCCAACACTGGCAGGAAGCCGAGAGGAAGAGCCAAGGTAAGGGTCCTCCTCCCTTTTTTGA
Source organism: Hydrophis major (assembly GCA_033807585.1). Taxonomy (NCBI): domain Eukaryota; kingdom Metazoa; phylum Chordata; class Lepidosauria; order Squamata; family Elapidae; genus Hydrophis; species Hydrophis major. The sequence continues at coordinate 103,125 of JAUCBL010000042.1, forward strand.
GGGGGGGTTAAGGAAAAATGAGTTGTGGGCAGAGGGGGAAGGGAAGGGCGGGGCAAGTGTTCCTCCCAATATGTGGTGGGACAGCTCCCCACAGCCCTTCCCCAGTGGCATGGGACAACTCACCGCAGCCAACTCCTTGTAGCCAACTCGGTGTGGCCAATCAGCAGTGGTCAACTCGCTGCAGAACAATTCAACAATACAGTTCTTTCAAAGGATTTACCAATTTGAAAATGATTTTAATTCTTGGCCTTCCCATTTCATTCCGTCCCACCTTTGGCAACCTTTCTAAAGAGTTGGCCATGGTGAGTTGGCCATAGAGAGTTGGCTATGGCTAGTTGGCCATAGAGAGTTGACCATGGCAAGTTGGTTGTGGTGAGTTGGCTATGGTGAGTTGGCCATCGGCAGTCATCCATAGAACCCTCCACCAGCGCATCTGACGCTCGGCAGCCAGCAGCCTCAAAAAACATATGAGTTGGCATCAGGACGCCCGCCAAGTGCCCGCTCAGCCTGGTTGATGCTGTGGTCAGCCTGCTTGCTCAACTCCCGGCACTCCAGCAAAGCCTCACTGAACTGCTTGTAGGCCTCCTCCATGATGGAGCTTCTCCTGGCTGGTTGGACCTCCCAGTAGCCCTCTTCCACCCAGGGCGGAGCCCGGCTGGCCATCTCGCTAAGACCCCTACTGTTGTTGCAACGCTGCAGTGAGCGGTCCAGATCCTTGCAGAGCTGGTAGAGCTCACTACCCCGCCCGGACACCCTCTCACCGTCAATCACTTTCACCCGCGGAAACATTTCCGCCAGGACAGCCGGGTATCCAGGGGTGGCACAGAAGGGGTTGCTGAGCCGGGCTGGGCCGTTGTGGAAGCGCACGTTGTCCAAATGCCGCAACCCGGTCAGGCACTGCAGCTGTTGCGGGTTACGCAGCTGGTTGCCGGATGCATTGAGACTCTGCAGGCTCTCACAGCCACTCAGCGGTTCCAGGTTCGAGATACGGTTGGCGGCGACATTGAGCACGGTCAAGGCTTTGAGTGCAGCGAGGGGGCCCAGGTGGGTTAGGCCATTGCCCGACAGGTCGAGCCACTCCAAGCTGGCGCACTCGCCGAGGCAGCCCAGTTCCAAAATCCCCAGACCTCTTAGTTTCAACAGCAGGATGGACTCGAGATCGAATTCTCCCGTCCGGCTTTTTAGCAGCTGGACGGTGATCTTGCCATTGTGGTCCAAATCATCGCTTTTCTCACTCCGGAAGTCCATTTCGGTTCCACTGGACACGTCTCGGAAGAGGTTGGGTTCTGCTTAACCTACGCTTCTCTTACTCTCCATTTTGCGACCACAAAAGAACCTCTTGGATTTAAGCCATGCCTCCTGCAGGGAAGGGAAAGGTGCAAAAAGACATCCATGTCAGGGGGACAGATGGTCTTCTATTTATGACGGCAACCCGGGCCAGAATTCCAATGTTTTGCCGTGATATTGCTTCAGTGAGTTTTGCCCTGTTTTACGACCTTTTTTCAAGCTTGCTGCATGGCCGTTCAGCGCATCTGCCTTCCCCATTGACTTTGCTTGGGGACCACATGGAACCCATAGACACAGAATGCCTAAGGCAGGATTAGAATTGCCTGTCTCCTGGTGATTGGCCCAAAGTCAGCCAGTTGGATGTCCCAGAAAGATGAGGGGACATTAGAAACAGAAACTTGGATACTGAGATGGGCAGCATATACATTTGATAATAATAAAATAAAATAATACAATAAAATAAAATATAACAAAGGATAATAAAAGATAAAATAAAATGATAAAATATAATAAAATGAAAACAAAATGAAAATGAAATAATACAAAATAAAAAAGTAAAATAAAAGAAAAATATAAAAGTATCAAATAAAAATATAAAATAAAATATAGACTATATAAAATAACATAAAAAATCAAAGTATAAAATAATACCAAAGAAAATATAAAAAATAACATGTAAAATAATATAAGAAAATGAAATAAGAAAGGCAAATAAAAATAATAAAGTAAAATTGTAAAATAAACAAAATATAAATTACTAAAGCATAAAGTAAAGTAAAATAGAATAAAAGAAAATAGAATAAATAAAATATGAAATAAAACAAAATGATACAAGATTAAAGTGCAATAAAATGCAATAATAAAATAAAAAATTTTCTTATTTTTATTAGTAAAAAAATAAAACAAACCAAAACATAAAATAAAAACATAAAGTAAAATACTAAAATATAAACAAAATAAAATAAAAGGCAAAGTCAAATATAATAAAATATGAAATAAAAAAATGATACAAGATTAAAATGCAATAAAATAAAATGCAACAAGAAAATAAAAATAAGAAAAAAGTAAAAAATAAAATAAAACAAAACTTAAATAAAAACAAAGTAATACTAAAATATAAACAAAATAAAATAGAATAAAAGGTAGTCAAATATAATAAAATATGAAATAAAATAAAATGATACAAGATTAAAATAAAATAAAATAAAATGAAATATTAAAATAAAAATAATAAAAAAGCAAAATAAGTAAAATAAAACCTAAAATAGAATACTAAAATATAAATGAAATAAAATAGAAGGTAGTCAAAATATAATAAAATATGAAAACAAACAAAAGGATACAAGATTAAAATAAAATAAAATGAAGTAATAAAATAAAAATAATAAAAGTCAAACAATAAAGTAAACTAAAACCTTAACTAAAAACCTAAAATACTAAAATATAAACAAAATAAAATAGAATAAAATATAAAGTAAAATATAATAAAGTATGAAATAACATAAAACAATCCTACAATCATAAAATCATATCAAATCAAATTATTAAATAATAAAATAAAATAAATAAAATAAAATAATAAAATAAAATAAAATAACAAAATGAAATTTCAAAACAAAACAAAACAAAATAAAATTTTAACCAAGGACCAGAGAGAACGACCCCTCCCTCAAATATTCCCCTTCCCATCTCCAGGCTCAGCATGCAAAAAGAGACCAGTTTGAGGAATCCCGTCCAATCCCTTTTTTTTCCCGGGGTGGGGGGAGGAATCCAGTCTCGCTCCCCAACAAACCGATGGGGATCTCTTTTCAAGGCTCTTTTCAGGGAAACCACTAGCCCTGGCCTGCCCATGGCACTAGTCCTCAAGCTTGGTGGCTCGACCTGGTAGCTCTCTATCTAAGCCTCCGAATTTGGGGGTTGGGAGGTTGGGGTAGATATAGCCTTATGGCGGGGTGCTGGTTATTTGGCTCCCAGCCCACCCTCTCCCCCTCGCAGGTGAAGGGGGAGGGCAGAGAAAAGCCTCTCCCCCCTCCAAAACATCCCCCCCTCCCCCACCAATCGGTTGCCAGGTGCCACAGTAACCGTTCCCCACGACAACAAAGACGGTTGCTAAGGAAGGCCTTCAAGGATGCTTCTCCCCACCTCCCCACCCCACCATTTGGGGGGAGCAGATGATGAGTTCCTATCTCCCCCTCCCACTGGCAAACCTCCCCCCTCCCCAGGTGCAAAAGGGGGAGAGAAAAGGTGCATCCTTCCTCAGCATCCCTGGCCATCTCCATGGCAACTCTATTTTTTTTGGCATCATCTCAAGCATCCTCCCTGCCCTCCTGGGCGTCTCTTATGGGAGATGGCGGGTTTCAGGTGCCCCCCCCATCCTTTTCTTCCCTTACCCTCTTGCTCCTCTTCCACCATCCTCTTCCTCTTCCTCCTCCTCCTCCCTCCGGTTTGGGGCCCCTCCCTGCCCAGAAAACGCCCGAGTTGCCAAGGCAACGGGCCGTGCCACGGGACGGGGGGGGAGGGGGAACATGGAGGAAGGTTAAAGGCGCAGCAGCGCTACTTGCCCAGCAAGGTCTGGTTGCCTTTCTGCAACCTGGGAGTGAGCTTCTCCCCCCACCCCCCACCCCCCGCCCCCTCTGTTGGGTCCGCCGCGTTACCCATCCTCCCTACCGGAGGGGGAGGATGGGAAGCGTGGCCTCACTCCAAGCTGCGGATTGGGGGGGAGGGGGGAGGATACACGTAAAAAGGGGTTAAAAATGTAATGCAATTAATTTAATTTAATGAAATGTAATGTAATTTAATGCAATTTAATGTAATGTAATGCAATGCAATGCAATTTAATGCAATGCAATATAATGTAGTGTAGTCTAATGTAATGATTTAATGTATTTTATTATATTTTATTTTATATTTATTTCATATTATATTTATTTTATATTTTAGTTTACTTTATTGTTTAATTTAATAGTATTTCTTATTTTTAAGGGTTTGAACTAGGGTGGCTGGGGGGGGGAAGATCCTTGACAAACAGGAGGAGGAGGGGGCTCAATTTCTTCTCCCTCCCCCTCCTCCCTCAGCTAGAATTTCGCTGTTCCTGGTGGGCTTTCAAAGGAGGGTGGGAAGAGAGCCCTTTATATTTTGGGGTTGGAGGTGTGGGGGGGTTGGACTAGATGACCTCCCAACTCTGTCAGCTGGGAATGAGCCAGGTAGATTTGGAAGGTTTGGGGGGGGGGCGGAGAAGAGGGGAGAAACACGGGGAGGGAGGGGGAAGGATTTCCTCCCCGCTTCAGGTGAGCCAAAGTCCGCGGGGCCCCGATTTGCTTCCCAACGGGCAACTCAAACTTGCACCCACAACGGAGGAGGTTTGCTTCACGACTGAGGTTGTAAAGACGGGGCGGGCCTCCCGGGAATGAACGTAGCTTCCGTCGCGGCCCTGTCGTTCCTCTTCCAAAGGCAGGCGAGTCCTTCGGGTTGGGGCCCTCTTCCAAAGGTGGCTTAATCGTGGCTACGTCTTCTTCAGCCAAGCCTTTCATACCAGCTTTGGAAGATATATTTGAATGCTTTCCCGGTGGCTTTTTTTTAAATGTGCTCTAAAAGGTTGGAAATATTCCAGAATGGTGTAAAATATATTCCTTCCTTTGTCTGTTCTTCCTTTATATATTTCAGTATATTTTGACTTTTAAAAGCATTACACACACACACCCTCCCCAGGCATAACACATCTCACTGACCTCAGTTTCGTTCTGGGAGAAAAAGGAGAAGGGGAAGTGGAAAGAGAAAGGAGAGGGAAAAGAGGAGGCGGAAGGAGGGAGAAGAGGAAGAAGAAGGTGGAGAAGGAAAAGGAAGAGGAGGAGGGAGAAGAGGAGGAGAAGAGAAAGGACAACAACAAACCACCACCACAGGCAGAATTCAATTTTTTTATTGTTTACATCAAAGAAAAACATTACAAAACATACTTTATATTTGCTTTATGGCACTACTAAAATCATTTGTCTACTCTTATTTTTCTCCCCCCCCCTCCACATAAAAACAAGTGTTTCCGTTATTATTTAAAAACCAAAGTCACCCCAATCATGGGTGTTTGGCCATAAAACACTCCTCCCCCGACTCCTGGGTCAGAGTGTCTGGATCGCAATCCTTCACAAAGCACGGTGAGTCTTTCGCAATTGTGGTTATGAGAGAATCGGGGTTTGTGTCGGTCCCAACTGGAGCTAAAAAGGAGTAGGGCGAATGGGGGGCCGTCCAACACTGTCTGTCGGAATAGATTAGGTAGGATTTAAGTCATTTGATGCACTACGGCAGGGGTCCGCCCAACCCCAGGGCCCTGGTGCATTACCGGTCCACAATCCCTTCACAACCAGGCCGCGGCGGCCTCCGTGACTTGACGCGCATCCACAGCTTGCAGGAAAAGAAGCTCACCATCCACTCACGTGGAATCATCCTCCACTCCCACTTGCCACGCCAGTCCACAAAGTTGGACAAGTTTGTGGGGTGGACTCCATTTGACGGTCCACACCGTTGCAAATCACAAGGACATGCAAATGTCATTTTTCCCTTGCAGGATGTGTGGGGATTTTGGTTTTCCCCCTGTAGCCGAATGGCTGATTAGAAAGAACGAAGGGTGCTGAAGCTACGAAGATGTCCATGTCATGAGGCAGGCAGGATTTGGTGTGGGGAGGGGGTGTTCCTCACTGCCAGGGAGACTCCAGCGCCATTGGTAACAGGAGAGGCGGACGCTGCTCCATCGGCTGCAGCAGGGAACTCTGCGGCAGGGCGGTAACCCAACCGGCGGTGCTGGGCAGCGGGGTGCTGGTGTGGGTGCGCTCATGGCGCAAGAGATGGGTCTTGCGGCTGAAGCTGCGAGCACAGTGGGTGCAAATGTACGGGCGCAGGCCAGTGTGCACCGCCTGGTGGCGCACCAGGTTAGTCTTGGAGCTGAAGCGGCGGGGACATTGGGTGCAGGCATGGGGGCGCAGGCCCGTGTGCACAGCCTCGTGGCGGGCGAGGTGCGACTTGCGGCTGAAAGCGCGCCCGCACAGAGGGCAGGCGAAGGGGCGCTGCCCAGCATGGGACTTGACATGCGCCAGCAGGCTGGCCCGGGTGCTAAAGGCGCGCCCGCACTGCGCACAGGCGTAGGGGCGCTCAGCCGAGTGCTGGTTGCGCCAGTGTCTTTGCAGGTGGCGCTTGTGGGCAAAACAGCGCCCGCACTCGTTGCAGGCAAAGGGGCGCTGCCCCGTGTGGCCCCCGCACTGGTGGGCAGCCAGCCCGGCCCGGTGCGCAAAGCTACGCTCGCAATGGGGACAAGCATAGGGCAGGAGGCCCATGTGGCCACGTAGGTGTGCCGTCAGATGGCGCTTGTCGCTGAAACCCCGCCCACACTCAGCACAGGAAAAGGGCCGCCCGCCTTCGGCGTGGAGCCGCTGGTGGGACGCCAGGTTCTTCCGCCAGGCGAAGGCTTTTCCGCAATCCGAGCACAGGAATGGCTTCTCTTCCGGCGGTTGACTGGCCCCTGCATCCTCCTCTGGCTCAGTCTTGCCTACCTGCTCCAGATACTGTGCACCTTCCACCGTCTGTACCCCGCAGAGGGCTCTACAACTTGCGGCATCGAGGAAGGCTTCCCCCAGGGGCCGGTCCTCCCTCTCTGCACCCGGGACACCACCCAGCTCTGGCTCGGCCTTAAAAAGGAAGGGCCCCTGATCGGGCTCCATGTGCCCCACACAGGAAGGGAGAAATTTCCCCAGCTCCATCCCAGGCCCGTACGGGAAGCTGACTTGTGCACGGTCGCTCTGAATCCGGCAGTTTTGTCCCAGGACCATGGAGGCAGCCAGGTTCTCTCCAGATGGGGGTACGTTTCCCACTAGGCCTAGCTCCAGGCCGTTTCCGTATGAGGGGCCAGCTTGTCCCAATTCTGCAGGATCTCCAACACGGGCAGCTTCCTCTTCGTGCAGCCGCTGGTGGCGCAGCAGGTGCCGGCGGTGGACGAAACTGCGGGAGCAGAGTGTACAGGCATGGGGACGCTCACCGGTGTGGGTCAGCTGGTGACGCACCAAGTGGGTCTTCTTGCGGAAGCTCTTGGGACAACGGTCGCAGGGAAAGGGGCGCTCCCCAGTGTGGACCCGTTCGTGGGAGCCCAAATGGATCTTTTGAGAGAAGCGGCGCCCACAGTGGGTGCAGGCGAAAGGACGCTCACCAGTGTGAACGCGGGCATGCCGCGTCAGGTGTGCCTTCTTCCCAAAGGCCTTGCCACACTGCAGGCAGGCGAAGGGGCGCGGGCGGGGGTCCCCGAGGCTGCCGCCAAGCGACGCTGCTGGGTGCTCGCAGCGCGGGCAGCCCAACGGCTTGTCCTCGCTCAACATCTGCCACTGGTGCAGAGCCAATCCAGAAAGTTCTCCCAGCCCAGCGGCTCCATCCTTGTAATTGGGTCCCGGGATGCGGCCCTCCGACTTGCAGGCGCTGGCCAAAGGCAGCCCCGAAAGCAGTGCCTCCGTGCTCAGTCCAGCTGGCCACTCTGTGTAATCCTCGGCTTCCACCTTCACCGTCCGGATAAGCCAGTCACCTGCGGGAAACGGGATGCAAAGTCAAGGCGGCGCCAAACGGAATCCAGCCTGACCGGATTAGAAATGGGATGAGGGGGGAATCTGGGGTGAAGGCCTCCTTCCCCTGTCAGCCTTGGAGGGACACTAGGCCAGTCCGTAAGTTAACCAGGCCTACCTCGCAGGGCCCATAAAGAAGAGGGATTAGCTACAGCCCTGGCATTGAGGGTGATCGCAATTGCCATTTGGCAACTTGGAAAATGGCCATCTTTGCCCCAGAGAGTTGGGTTAGCAGGGGTGGGATTCAACCAGTTCAGACAAAACGGTTGTTCTGGCGATGACTTGGCCCCGACCATTTGCCGCTGCACTAGTCTTTCCTACATTTCCTTTGTTTGAAACCCAGCTGATAGGTGTCATGCCCGTCGGTGTCTGGATCCGAGGAGGAGTGGCTGACAAGAAGCAGGAATGTGGCTCCGTTGGCTGTGAAGGAAATGGGGGCGGGGGGAGGGCAAAGTCTGGCTGGGCAGAACAGGGGAGAGGTAGAACAAGGGAGAGGGTGTTCAGAGGGAACACCCAGGCCCACCCCCTCTTCATCCTAGGGCATGCAGGGAGGAACGGAGATGTGGGTTGCGTGGCCTGCGCGCGGGGGGGGGGGGGGGAGAAAGAGCCATGATTCCCTTGAGTAGCTACAGGTGGGAAAGGCAGTTTAAAAGAGATGCAAGCTGAGTGCGGCATCTCCTGGGAACAAACGTGAGTTTATCTTGGCTTGACTTTGATTGTCTGCATTACTGGCGTCTCCCCAACCTTGTTAAATTACGGCTGTGCCTTCATGTCTGGAATTCTTGCTCCTGGCCTGCTAGACAATTACCTCCTTTTGCTTCGATTGGATTTATAGTTACAGTTTGTGTTGACCATGTTTTGGACTTGATTCTCTGCAGCCCAAACGCTGTTTCCTGGGAGAGTTTTTTTTCTCCAGCCCAGAAGGTAACCAGGACATTGGGGGGCGGGCAGGGGGGCAAAGTTTGGAGCTAATAAAGGGGCTCTTATTAAGTGACTGTGTTGCCTTTTTGCCACACCCCTTTGGGTCATCACAATCGGCATGGCAGAGCAAATTACCGCACCGTATAAGTCCCTGGATTCTCAGGTGTGACAGCCACCTCACCTGGACAATTCTTGGCTGGGTCCTTCAAATCTTCTGGGCCGCCGGCTCTGTCAGTTGCGTCTTGGATCTGCTGGTCAGCCTTGATGGCCTGTTGGAAGCTGGGCGGGCCAGATCCTACTCCCCCCCGCCCCCCGGGAAGCGAAATCAAGATAAGAGTTGTTAAAATAAAATAAAAATAAACTGCCAAGAAACAAAGAAAACACAATTCATTCAATGAAAAATACAAGACATTCAATGAAATTAAACAGAATGAAATGGAAATAAAATAAGATAAAATTGCCATCTGTCAGAAATGGTGTAGTAAGGTCCTCCTGCTTTGGTGTGTTGGGGAGGTTGGACTAGATGACCTACAAGGTCCCTTTCAATTCAATTCATCTGTTGAATTAAATGAAACTGAATCAAATGAAAACCAAATAAACTAAAACTAAAAAGAAGAAATGAAAATCCATGAAATTGAAACAAACGAATAAATAATAATGAGGGAAAATGAAAACGAATGAAATAAAATTTTTAAAAAATTGAATTCTTTTAATCTGATCCAAGTTAAAATCATAATTCAGACAGTAAATAATTCTTGTCAATAATTAAATAAATAATGACTATCCATAAATAATAAGTAATTAAAACAAATCAAATCAGGTAAAATAAAAAAATAAAGGAAACTCAATTAAAGGAAAATAAAATAATAAAAGAAAAGTAAAATGAATTAAAATAAACTGCACAAAATAATTAAATAACAATAATGAAAAATAAATGAAATATTTTAATGTAAGGGAAAGTGAATATAAAATAATTAAAATAATTAAATAAAAATATAATGTAAATACATATTGTTTACATATATAAACAATATATTTAATATATATTTATTAAAATATTTATATATGTAATTTATAAATGTAAACATATATAATTTATAAATATGTATATATTTATAAATATATATTTATAAATATAAACATTTTATGAATAAAATATATAATAAAATATGATAAAATAAATAATACATATTTAATAAACTATAAACATAATGGTCTAGGATCTCCTGCTTGAACAGGGGCCTGGACTAGAGAGACCTATTCTGATTCTAATAAACCAATCAATAATTTTTTAAAAAATATAATTTTTTAAAAAATATATTTTAAAAAAATATATATTTAAAAACAAAACAAAGTAGAATAAAAAGATAATTTAAATTAAATCAAACTGAATGAAGTGAAACTAAAATAGTAAAAATAAAAATAAACTAAAAAAATAATAATAAAAGAAAAAATTGACCCAAAGTCACCCAGCCGGCTTTCGTGCTGAAGGCAGAACTAGAACTCCCCGTCTCCTGGTTCCTAATCACGTTCTTTAACCACCAGGGTAAACCGGTCCATCTTGAGTGGCACCTGGGCCCGCACAAGAATAAAACAACTTTTGGGGTCCACAGCCTCCCCCTCCTCCTCTTTCTCCCCCTCGCCTTCTGTCCATCAGCCTCCAACCCCCGTCACCTCAGGATTCGATCTCGGGACCGACCTGTCTCGGGTGTCTCCGCTGCCCCCTTGTCTGGCAAAAGACCCCCTTCCTGTGGGGCCGTCTCTGGTTTGGCGGATGGGGCGCCTGGAAAGGAGAAAGACCCCGGTGGGCAGTGCCACAAAGGGGGACGGGGGGCAGTCTCCCATCCTGAAAAATTAGGCTGGGGGGAGAGCAGCTCCCGACTTACCCAGAGCGATCGCGGTGCCGTAATTCTCGCGCATGGTGTCGTTCCGCACCGTCCAGCCACACCAGTGCCCACGAGCCAAATGGAGAGAGAGGTCCTCGTGCTGCGCTGGCACCTGGAAGAAACGAGGCCGAGGAAAAATTAGGATTCGGGATATACCCCATCTGTCCCACTTCCCTGCTCAAGACAGCCCATTTGTGCTCTCCGTACAACCAACCGACATTGGGTGATACCAGAGAGCAGAGATGGAGACCCCCAACTTAGAGCAGGGTGATCGGCCATGCTCCTACCCTTGTCCTGGTGGAGTGGCCAGACTACCAAGGAGGGGAGGGAGGAAGGGAGATAGCAGGAAAAGAAAGGATGGGAAAGAAAGGAAGAATTAAGAAAAATGAGAAAGGGAAAAGGAAGGGAGCGAGGGAGGGAGATAGCAGGAAAAGAAAGGATGGGAAAGAAAGGAAGAATGAAGAAAAATGAGAAAGGGAAAAGGAAGGGAGCGAGGGAGGGAGATAGCAGGAAAAGAAAGGATGGGAAAGAAAGGAAGAATGAAGAAAAATAAGAAAGGAAAAAGGGAGGGAGGGAAGGAGGGAAATAGGAAAACAAAGGATGGGAAAGAAAAGAAGAATGAAGAAAAATGAGAAAGGGAAAAGAAAGGGAGAGAGATAGCAGGAAAAGAAAGGATGGGAAAGAAAGGAAGAATGAAGAAATATGACAAAGGAAAAAGGGAGGGGGAGGGAGAAAAAAGGAAGGAAAGAAAGTGAAATGGAAAGGAAAAAGAAGGAAGAAAAACGAGAAAGGGAAAAAGAAGGCAGGCAGGCTGTGAGTGAAGGAAGGAAGATGGGAAGGAAGGAGGGAGGGCGAGAAGAGGAAAAGATAGAGAAAAAGAAGACAGAGAAGAAAGGAAGGAGCTAGGCCGAAAAGAAAGGATGGAAAGGGAAGGAGAAAGGAAGAAAAATGAGGAAAGGAAAAAGAAGGCAGGCTGTGAGAAGAAAAGGAAGGAAAGAGAGAAGGAAAGAAAGGGAAAAGGGAAGAAAAAGGAAGAAAAAGGCAAATGGGAGGTTGTGAGGGGAAGGAAGGAAACTCTCCCTCCCAGCCCTATAGAGACCCTCCCCACCTTGGCGCCCCCCCAGCCCAAATAAAGACCCCTTCCCACTCTGTTCCCCCAGCCCTTATAGAGCCCCCTCTCCAGCCATATCAAAGCTCCCCCCACTTCTTCCCCCCACCCAATAGAGCCCCTTCCCACTCCTACCCCACCCCTAACAGAGCCCACTCCCCACTTCTTCCCCCCACCCAATAGAGCCCCTTCCCACTCCTACCCCACCCCTAACAGAGCCCACTCCCCACTTCTTATCCCCACCCAATAGAGCCCCTTCCCACTCCTACCCCACCCCTAACAGAGCCCCCTCCCCACTTCTTCCTCCCCCCCAATAGAGCCCCTTCCCACTCCTCCTCCTCCCCCCCAGCCCTATCAAAGCCCCCTCCACACCAAGGCCCGCGGGCGCCAGGAGACGACGCCCCTTTCCCTGCGCCTCCCGAAACCCACTCCCACCCAAGGAGGCGCCCCCCTCAGGAAAGCCGGGTCTGGGATCTCCTAGTGGTCTCCCGTCCCGGGACCCGGGTTTGGACCGGACCTTGGAGGGCGGAGCTCCTTTCTTCCATCCCCCCCACCTTCCTTCTTTTGGGTGGGGGAGGATCGACCCGGGTGGGGCCCGAGGGGGGTCTCGATTGCCCCCCTCCTCGGCGCTCCTCCCCTCCCGCAAGGGCGACCCCCCCCCAGCCTTACCCTGCAAAGGGGCCCCCGAGGGTCTCGGGGAGGGCAGGAGGAGGGCGGAGTGGCGACCCCACCGGGCCGGGAAGAGCCCCTCGACCCCCGCCACCCGCCCGCTGGGGCCCGCTTCGAAAACGGCTGGGCTGGGGCGCCAAAGACAAGGCCGCCGGACTACAGCGCCCAGAAGGCCGCGCGCGGAGGACGGAGAGGGCGGGGCTAGGGAAGGGGAGGAGAAAGGAAGGGGAGGAGGAGGAGGAGGAGGGAGAAAGGGAGGCCCCGCCCCCAAATCTCCAGCACAGCACCCCCGCCCTCTGCCCCAGCTGGGGTGTCATATCCCCCCCAAAAAGGGAGAGCAAAGAGCCCCCTCCCTCCCTCCCTCCCTCTTTCTTTCTTTCTTTCTTTCTTTCTGTCTTTCTTTTTTCTTTCTTTCTTTCTGTCTTCTTTCTTTCTCTCTTTCTTTGCCAAGTGTGATAGGACCCACCAGGAAGGGCTTAGAGGAGCAGGGTTTGTGTGTGCTCCCCCCCCCCCCGCTGGAGTGGCAGGAGGCCCAACATTTGATGTCCAAGCTGTCTTGGGAATGTGCGTCAGAGTGGACCCGTCTCCAGGATACAGGATCAGGATGACAGGGTGGGAAGGGACCTTCGAGGTCATCTGGTCCAACCCCCTGCTGGAGCAGGAGACCCCATACCAGGGAACCCTGTCTGTCTGTCTGTCTGTCTGTCTCTCTCATCTGTCTGTCTGTCTATATCATTATCGCTCTCTCTCTCATTCTCTCTCTCTCTCTGTATATGTGTGTGTGTCATTATCTCTCATTATCGCTCTCATTAGCTCTCTCTAATTCTGTCTATCTCATTCTGTCTCTCATTATCTCCCTCTTTCATCTCTCTGTCTCTATCTATATAATTCTCTTATTATCTATCTATCTCTCATTACCTACCTATCCTATCTCTCTCTCTCTCTCTCTCTCTATCCCTCCCTCCCTCCCTCCCTCCCTCCATCTATCCTTTTATCTCTATCGTCTATCAGATTGTCACGAGGGACCTTCCCAGCTCCGGTTCTCGGACCATTCCTGGAGGCATAACAGATCTTTTCATGTGCCTTCCCCAGTTTAAAACACCCTGTGGGGACTTCAAATTCTTTGAAGGGATAAGCTGGGTCCAGGAAGGGAGGCTTAGCCCAGGTCCGTCTATAGACCTGGGATAGTGGGGGGGAGGGGGGGCAAATTTGGGTCCCGCCAAGACAGATCCTGGTTACAGTCTCCTCTTTTGTCCTCCGAATGCCTCCTTTGTTCCCCCCCCTTACCAGACCCCCCCCAGTTTTTTTGGGGTGCAAAAACCATCAGAGGAAGAATTGGGTGGGTGTCTCCGACTCGAATTGGGAGTGGGTGGTAGGGTCTCCCAAGAATAAATCAAACTGAGATCCAGACCTCAGAGGTCATCTAGTCCAACCCCCTGCTCAAGCAGGAGACTCCATACCAGGGAACCATATCTGCCTGCCTGCCTGCCTGTCTCTCATTATCTGTCTGTCTATGTAACTATCTCTCTATTGTCTATCATCTATATCTATCATTGTCTGTCTGTCTCTCTCATTCTCTCATTCTCTATCATCTATATATCTATATCTATACATCTCTATCTATGTATCTATGTATGTATATCTATCTATCTCTATCTATCTATCCATCCATCCATCTCTATGTATCTATCAATCTATGTATCTATCTATGTATCCATGTATGTATCTGTCTGTCTGTTTGTCTGTCTGTCTCTCTCATTCTCTCATTATCATCTATAGATCTATCTCTATCTATGCATTATCTATCTATCCATCATCTATCTATCTATCTATCTATCTATCTATCTATCTATCTATCTATCTATCTATCTATCTATCTATCTATCTATCTCAATGTCTGTCTGTCTGAGTCTTTCTCTCTCATTCTCTCCCCCTCTCTTTCTATTTCATTTGTCTGTTTTTCTCATTCTCTATCTCATTCTCTATCATTTATTGATATATCTATCTATCCATCTGTTTGTCTGTCTGTCTCTCATTTCTTCTCTCTCTCTCTCTGTCTGTGTGTATTTCTACCTATCTATCTATAACACTGTGTCTGTCTCATTCTCTCTCTATCTCATTGTTTGTCTGTCTGTCTCATTCTCTTATTATCCATCATCTATCTATATATCTATCTCTATCTACCTCTATCTATCTATCTATCCTATCTGGAAGGAACCTTGCTTGAAGGATATCTAGTCCAACCCCCTTATTCAAGCAGGCAATCCCATACTATTCCAGACAAGAATCCATCCGGTCTCTTCTTAAACACCTCCAGCGACAAAGCTCCCTACGCCTTCCAGTGGCAAGCAGTTCCCCTGGTTCATTGTCAGGAAATGCCTCCTTCCTTCCTTCCTTCCTTCCTTCCTTCCTTCCTTCCTTCCTTCCTTCCTTCCTTCCTTCCTTCCTTCCAAGCTGCTTCTCTCCTCGATTTGTTCCCATCCGTCTCCTGGGACCTTAGAAAACAAGTGGAAATCCCACCCCACCCCGGAGTCCCTTCTTTTGGGGCAGACCCCCAAATCTGGCGAGATGGCCATCATGTCCCCTCACCCACCCCCCAATCCTTCTCTTCCATAGGCCAAATGTTTTTTAAAAAGCTCCGCTACTTTATTCCTAAAATAAAATCCTAATTCTGATAATTGCCTGGGGGGGGGGCTTGACTTTTTCCCCCCACTTTTTTTATTTATTTTGACCACAAACATTGACAAATATAAACATAAAACATCAAATAAAATCTTCTTTCCATTGTACAGTGTATTGCTTGGTACATATCTCTTGGGCACAATTTCACCAGTCTTTCCCTTCTAAATTTAGATTAAAATTCATATTATATAGATCAACTATGCTGCTATTATTATTATTATTATTATTATTATTATTATTATTATTATTATTATTATTATTATTATCATCATCATCATCATCATTATTATTATTATTATTATTATTATTATTATTATTATCAATGACAATAAATAATAATAATAATAATAATAATAATAATAATAATAATAATAATAATAATAATAATAATAATAATCTTCCATTTGATTCACAGCCTGGACCCGGTAAAAACCTAACAGTTCAAGTCCTAACCAAGGACCTAAGAACTGTTAAGATAGATTATTATTATTAATGGTTAATGTTTAGTGAGATTCATAGTCTTTGGGGCTGGTTGATAGTTCAACAGCTCCAGTCCTAACCAAGGACCTAGGAACTGTGGTTGTTGTTGTTGTTGTTATTATTAACTCCTTATTAGACTATAATTATAAATTCACATAATCTTTTTTGAGCAAATCTCAACTTCATTCTTATCTTTACTATTATATTATGTTATTATAATATATTTTATTTCCCTGTTTTCTTATCTAGCCACTGATAAAAGAAATCCCATATTTTATAATATTCTTTCTCTTCCTGCTTTCTGATTGCTCATGTCAGTTTACTCATTTCCGCACAATCCATTATTTTTTTCCAATTTTTTTATTTTCTAACAACAAACATAAACAAATGCAAACATAAACAAAAAACATAAAACCACCTTTTCATTGTACAGTGTGTCAGTTGGTAGAAATCTTCTTGTGCCCAATATCAACACTCTTTCCTAGATACATTATTAAAGTTTGTACTATATAGATCTACTATGCATATTATATTATTATTAACTCCTTATTGGACTTTAATTGTGAATTCACATCATCCTTTTCGAGCAAGTTTCAACTTTTACAAAACCTAGTTCATCATATCATTTATTTCATTATAGTCAATTATAACATATCATTACATTCTTATCTCTACTATAATATTGCATTTATATTGTATTGTATTTTATTTCCCTGTTTTCTTATTTAACCACTGATAAAATAAGTCCCAAATTTTATAATATTCTTTGTCTTCTTGCTCTCTACTTGCTAATGTCAGTTTACTCATTTCTGCACATTCCATTATTTTCTTTCTCGCCTCCTCTTCGGTTGGATTTTTTTTTTCATTTTTCCAGTTTTGAGCAAATACAATTCTAGCTGCAGTTAAAACATTAATCATCAGTTATGTTATTTCTTTACTATAATCTTCAGATAAAATCTCCAATTAAAATGTCTCTGGTTTTAAGTCTATATGCTGTTTTGTCATTTTTTTTTGCAACCATGTGTGTATTTTAGTCCAACATCTTTTGGCTTCCACACCCGTCCACCACATATGATAGTCTGATCCAGGTATCTGATGACACTTCCAACATTTCTCCGATTTGTTCTTGAACATCCTTGCTATTCTTGCTGGGGGTAGATACCCCTGGAAACAGGACTTTTGAGTGAGGGGCAACCCCCCCGTGGAAGAAGGGTGTGACCCCTCCCCCCCCTCCAGTGAAGAAACCAGGATGGCTAAAAACTCTCACAGGAGATGAAAAACTTTCCCGTCCATTGCATAAAATCCTTTTTTTTAATCCAATTCAATCCGATTTGGGGTTTTAATAAGGAGGAGGAGGAGGAAGAGGAAGAAGGGGGGTTTTACAGAGGCCGGACGAATCCCCTTCCCTAACCAGCCGCCCCCCATTTTTTTAAATGTGGGGCAGCAGCCCTCCAATCAGAGCTCCTCCAGATGCTTCCCACCCTAATCCCAAGCCGGGTTATAAATCTCGCCCAGAGGCATTCCCTCGTTGCTCTTCTTCGGATTCTGGGCCTCCAGACCATGGGCAGAGTGCCGTTCCCCTCCAGGTAGGAAGGGGAAACCCGGGGGGGGCAGTATAAAACAGAGCGTGGGATGGTGAGGAAGGGGGGTTTTCTTTGGGCTCCTTTCCCAAAGCAATCCATCAAGGAATGGATCGGAAGAGAACTTGGAAGGGACCCCAGAGGTCATCTAGCCCCACCCCCTGCTTGAGCAGGAGACCCTTACAGAAGGACAGAATAAGAGAGTCGGAAGGGACCTCGAAGGTCCTCTAATCCAACCTCAGATTCTGGATGAGCCTGGGAGGTGGGAATTGGCTCTGGGGGGGGGCAAGCAAGATTTCCCCCTAGAATCTGGAGTGGGGGAGAACAGAGACTCATCCCCCACAGTGCCTGTTTCCAGCACTTTAAGAGAGGGGTCCTCTCCAACTGTAAAGGACTTCAACACCCAGAATTCCCTGGTTGAGGGATGTTTCTCAAGAAACATTGCTCAGCAGGAGAATTCTGGGAGTTGAAATCCAGACCTCTTAAAATGGCTGCTGGTTGAGAAACAATGTTTAGCTGGGAATTCTGGGAGTTGAAGTCCAGACCTCTTAAAATGGCTGCCAGTTCAGGCAAAGTTCACATTTCACTTAGCGATAGAATTTGGGGGTTCAATTTCCTATTGTTGCATTATTATTGGGCATGGCTTTGCTCTCCCGAGCAGCAGCTTCTCCAGACCGACCTCAAAGAAGACTAGGAACTTGACTAGTTGTTTTCAACCACTTTTTTCCTCACCAAGGGACCGGCCACCCGCCATGGGCCTTGTCTCAGAGATATGGCAAGCGGTCTTTCCACGCGCCAGGAAATTCCTGGGCATCCTGGCATGGCTTTCCATCTGGCAGACACTGGCAGTGGACGATGGGTAAGGATGGAAGTCAACCCGAGTCCTCCCGTGTTCTCCCCCTCATGAAACACCACAGGCAAAGATGGGATCGTGGGTTTCCATTCGAATCTCTCTGGCCAGAGAAAGGGCGAGCGACGGAATTCTGCTCCTTCTCGATTGCAACCAGGGGTGGGATTCTAACCGGTTTGGATCAGTTCGACTGAACCGTTTGCTCCGAATATCAGCAGGCAGCGAACCGTCTCGCTGTGACTTATCATGTAAGCCCGCCCACCCCTGCACTTTACTTCCTGATATAGACTCTTCTCAGCTGTGTTAGTCATGTGCTCATGCATGCAAGTTGCTCACGATCACCTAACTGGCGGTTAAAACCTGGAGAGTCCCACCTCTGGGTTGCACATCCTGGGAAACCTTTTCCTTGCCTCCTTGCCGGGAGCTTGCCGTGACTTTGGAGTTTGCCCAGGATCTCCTGGTAGTCTCCTTTCCACCTCCTAAGCAAGGCTACATAGAAAATTTCACAATTGTGAGTTTGGGAAACAGCAGCTTCAGTTTAAGTTTTATTTTAGATAGACACCCCCCCCTCTGACCTGGAGAACCTCACCCCAACTCCGGGGCTGTGTTTTATCCTGTCTGACAGGCGCTGGTGTGAGAGGCTGGTCCAGGTGCAGGAGGAAGATGTGGTGAGCGTCCGACGGGAAGACGTTGTGCCTTGCGTGGAGGTTTACCATTACACCATGGCCGGTTGGCACCTCGACCAGGACCGGACCCGCCGAGACTCCGAACCAGGGGGGACCCTGTGCTACATTTACAAGTGAGACACGCCCTGGATGGTGAGGCAGTGAGGGGGGGTTGGACTAGATTACCTCCGTGGTCCCTTCCAACTCTGTCATTCTGTAAGTTTCCTGCTCGAGCAGGAGGTTGGACTAGATGACCTCCAAGGCACCTTCCAACTCTCTGATTCTGGAATTCTGTAAGGGTCTTCTGCTCCAGCAAAGGGTTGGACTAGAAAACCTTCCAAGATCCCTTCCGATTCTGTGTCATTCTATAAAGGGTCTCTGGCTTGGGCAGGGGGTTGGACTAGATGACCTCCAAGGTTTTCCTCTCCACCCCATATTTTCTTCCCTTCCCTTACTCTTCCATTAGTTTTTTTCTTTAATTCCCCCTTGGGTTTGACAAGCTGATATAAAAATATACCAAACATGTAAAATTCTCCCCCCCAAAAAAGAAAAAAAATTGGAAGGGACACGGGAGGTCATCTAGACTGACCCCAGGCCTGCCAAAGCATGGGAGGTTCAACAACGTATGTGAGGGACTGGGGGGGGGAGCTTCTCCTGTTTGACAAGCCCAATCTATTTTGGAACCTGGTTGGATGTCTGCCTGTTTGGTTTCCACCCTCTTTTTTACTCCACCCCACTCCACCTCCCAACAGGAATGAGGACCCCCGGCCTGTCGCTTGGAATCGGACGGTGCGTACCTGTTGTGACGGATGGACTGGGCCCCACTGCAGTGAGGGTGAGGAACTTGGGGGGAGGTGGTGGCTGGGGAAAGTCTCCCTCCTCTTCCTCAGGACGTTGTCTTTGGAGACGGGCGGTCTTCGGACTTATGAACCATTCCCTTAGTGACCATTCAGGCCTGAAAAAAATACCATGGGGTCGTGCAGGGGGTGGTTTGAATCTTACTCTTGCAGCATCCCCCTGAAAAGAGGCGACTACGGTTTGCACTTAATGCCCAAACAGTCCCTAAAATCCGGAGGCTTGGTGACGGATTCATATTTATGACCATCGCCGCATCAGGCGATCCACTTTGGCGATGAGCAACGGCAGTGGGGATTCCTTTAACCACAGGAGGAACTCACTTAAAACCTGCCATGAGTCACTTAATGACCGGGGCAAGAGAACGTAGTTAAATGGGGCAAAACTCACTTCACCAATGTCTCACTTAGCGACAGAAATGTGGGATTTCCGTTGTGGTCATAAGTTGAAGACCATCACTCGAAAGGTGCTATGGGCATTCCCTGCTCACCTGCAAAGCTCACTTCACAAATGTCTCTGAACATTAGTGACGGGAATTTGGGGCTCAAAATTAGGGTCATAACTCAAGGACCCCCCCTCCATCTGCCCACAACTCAGGAAAGGCTCCTCTCGGAGCAGCCAAGCTCAGTCTCTGCTCACCTGCAAAGCTGACTTAAGCAATGTCTCACTTAGTGACAGGAACATGGTGGTTGTAAATCGAGGACGACCTGTATCTGCCCACCATTCAAGAAATGCTCCTCTACAGGCAATCCAGTTCCGTCCCTGCTCACCTGACGAACTCCGGTCACTAATATCTCGCTTAGTGATGGGACTTTGGGGCTCCAAATTGTGGTAGTAAGTTGAGGACCACCTAAATCTGCGCATCAATTCCAGAAATATTCCTCTAATGGGGCAGCCCAACCTCAGTCCCTCCTCACCCACCAAGCACTCTTTTAAACAATGTCTCACTTAGCATCGGGAATGTGGGGCTTCAAAATTGCAGTCATAGTCCAGGACTGTCTGTATCTGCTCATCACTCAAAAGATGCTCCTCTACGGAAAGTCCCTGCTCACCTACAAAGCTCATATAACAAATGTGATAGAAATTTGGGGGCCAAAATTATGGTCGTAAGTGAAGGACATCTCCCCCCCCCCACATAAAATGAGTGAACTCGGTCTGTGTGGGGTCTGATTGTGTGAATCTGATGCTCACCCTGGGCTCTGTTTTGCAGGAACGGAGTCAGTGGGCTCCTGTTTCTCCTCCGGACAGTGCCAGGATGGTCCCGGGTTGCAAAACCTCTCACTCGTCAGAATGTCTGAATGCTGTAGCCTCCCTTGGGGACGCAGTTGGCAAAATGCCACTTCCGGGCTCTGCTTTACCTGCTCTAGGGAGCCCCTGAAAGGTGAGTTGCGCCAGGGCCCATGATGGTTCGTAGCAGATTTAGCGAACCAGTTGTTCCAACAATCAACAGGCCCCGCCCCTCTGCCCCATATTTCCATCATTTTCACCTCAGTGGATTCACGCGGCACAGTGGATTTCGCTGTTTAACTCATCAGGGCTGCCCTGTGGAGGTTCAAATTGGTGTTGTTGGAATGCTGTGCATTACAGAACCAGTTGTTAAACCGGTTGCAGCCCACCCCTGGCCAGGCCCCTCCCTCCCTCGCAGGGTTGCGGGGAGGAGAGGAAAGAATCCACGGGTGAGACGCGTCTGAGATACATCCGCTGCACTGAGGCCAGAATGTCGGGTGAGACCAGCAAGAGAATTCTCATGCAGGACCCCTGCTGGTCAGTGGAGGGGGGTGGCTTAGTTCAGTGGTGAGCCCTTTCTCAAGGGATCTGGCCCCTAGTGGGTGGGTTTCTAGGCAGGTGCAATAGGGCAGGCTTCCGTGAGCCCCTGGGATTGCAAGGCCAAGAAGGGGTGGGGGGTTGGACTAGATGACATCTTAGGTCCCCCTCCAACTCTAGGGTCCTGGGATTTGCAGTTCTGAAATCTGAACCGCAGAAGTCCCGGAAGGCCGAGGCAATGGCAGGATTGCAAGGCTCAAAGGGCTTTGCTGCCTGACCTGACACCTCCCCCCACCGCAATTCCAGATTTTATGGGGGCTGTTGGATTTTTTGGGATTGGGGGAGTTACCCAAGGAAAAATTTGGGGGTCCAACTCGAGCTGGCGCATTGCGAGAATAAATCAAAATGAGATCCTGACAGCTGCGAGGAACACAGGTTTATGTATTCCTAAAAGCAAGGGGCAGCAACAAAGAAATGTGGCAACTACAAAGAAATGGAGTACAGTTACAGTGTTTTATAAGGGCGAGTTGTCCGGGATGTCAAAATGTCTACATGCTGATTCTAGGGGAATACTTGAGGGACATGTGTTTGTGTGTGTGTGTAGGTATGCTTAAGGTGTTTATTTTTGTGCAGTTCCACTAGGACATCAGTCCTCAACCTGTGGGCTGCGGCCTGCTACTGCGACGTGGCCAGTTGATCCTCAGGCTGTAAGTAGCTGGCTGATGCTTGCATGTTCAGGTATTTTCCCATATCATTGTAGTTGTGCTTTTAAGGTTGTAGCAACGTTTCAGCAGAATCTCATCTGCCAGGCTTCTATATTGTGTTTGTCTGTGAGTCAGACTTTCACAGCCGTTTCTGTTTTAACAAACACCTGGGCACAAACAGACTCCCCCTGATACCTCCAGCTCAAACACACCCCAACCAGGCACCCAGATGAAACCTAGCTTCCTAATAAATGATAGCCGTCCATTCACTCGGAGCCAAGTTGCACTAAAAGCCTCCAATAGAGGAACATAATCTTGCCAGCCAATCAAGACACACAAAAAAGCCACAAAACAGACAGAAGATATTAGAAACACCAATCAAGCAGAACACAGCAAACTCCAAGTCCAATAAACTCAGACCAAGACTCCTAACCAATCAGGAGGAAGAAAAAACCATTCTGGCACAGCAGTAGGCGAGCCCCAAATTTAAAACAGAAACGGCTGTAAAAGTCTGACTCACAGACGAACGCAATTCAGAAGCCTGATGATGGCAGATAAGATTCTGCCGAAATGTTGGTACAACTTTAAAAGCACAACTATAATGATGTGGGAAAATACCAGAACAAAGCTGAATGCCATACATGTAAGTACCCGCGAAAACTTAAGAAAACACACACACAAACACACACACACACACACACACACACACACACATATATATGTAGTCTAGGTGTGTTTGAGTCTTTTCCCATGTAAGATTAATGGTATCTTGGCGATGTTTCGGTGACGTCAGACTCGCCATCCACCGGCTTCATGCCAGTGCAAGCAGTGTGTGATCGGAGCTGCCGTCTCTTTATATATACTGGGGGGGCGGGGGGGGCTGGTGTGCTGGGCAGGTTGGCTGCGCTGCTGCCTCTTGATTAGTTGATGGAGTTGATGTTGGTATAACGGGCTGTGTGATGGCCTTGTGAGTTTTGTTGCGGAAAAGAGATCAAACACAAACGAACCAGGAGATTACAATGCAGGACCCAGGACACCACAAAAAAGAACTCACAAGCCCATCACACAACCCATTACCCAAGCTGTTAAAACACGAGAGGCTAATGGAAAAAAGATAACTACAAAACAAATGACCCAGGAGATTATAGCACAAGGTCCAGGATATCTCCATATATATATATATGTATATGTATATATATATATGATGATGATGATGATCTTTGTAGAAAAATATAAAACTTCTTACCTGGGCGCCATCGTTTTGATAGCCGATTTCTCCCCAGGGGCCGTGGCTTCACCGTCTCTGCTCCGCCCACCCACCCACTCAGTGCTTCTGGCCCAACAAAAGTACCACAATCCCCCCTTTGCAACCTGTCTCACCTGGGACGGATTGCACTATCGCACCTTCGATGGGAAACATTTCCACTTTGTGGGGAACTGCACCTACATCCTAGCTGCGGCTTCCGATGGCACCTGGGCTGTCTACATCTCATCCAGCAGTGGGGGCTGCATGCTGGGCCAGTGTCAACGGGTAAGGGGGGGGTCTGCACAGGACAATTGGCCTTCCTGGGGAAAACAGATTTGCTGAACAACTGACTGGCTCACTTAACAACGATGGTGAGAGAAGTCATTCAAATGAAGAAAACCCACTTAAATGGGTGTCTCGTTTAGCGACAGAAATTTGGGGGTCCACTGTGGTTGTCAGTCGAGGACTATTTGCACAGAATGCTTGCCCGGGGACCACCTCCCCAACCTGGGTGGGCTGAAGAGGAGAGGGGAGTGGGTCGAGACCCCTCCAACCTCACTGTCCTCCTTGTCTGGTAGGATCTCCGCATCCTTTTCGGACCTGACTCGGTGACGGTTCACGGCCGCAACATCTCGCTTAATGGCATCGTGGTGCCTGAGAGGGAGCTTCTCCTGCGAAAGGGTGAGGACTGGGTGTACAGGGGGGGGGGGTCAGGGAAGGGAGGGGTCCTTTTGCTGGAGCCTGGAGAGTCCTGGGCTGGCAGGCATATTTCGAATCCACTGTCAACGCTTAAATTCTTAATTGGGGAATGTGATTGATGACACCCAGCCCATAAACATACTTAATTGGAGAATATGATTTATGACAGACCCAGGAGGGAGGGGGGAAACAGGGTCACGGGTGACTGTCAATTACGTATGCCAGAGTTGGCTTCATTGAGGTTCATGCTGGCATGTTCCTCCTAATAAATCTGTTGAAATTTTTTGAAGCTCGGAGGCTCATGATTTAATTAGGGCAATCGCCAGAATCCTGACACCACAGTTTGTCTCTCTCCCCACTTGACTGTCTCCTCCTCCTCTTCCCTTCAGGGATCAGCATCTGGTGGCTGGGGGACTTCCTTTTTGTGGACAGTGGCCTTGGAGTCCGGGTGAAATTTGACGGACACAGCACGGTGTACGTCACCATTGGCACCACCCTGCAAGGCACCACCCAGGGGCTGTGCGGCATCTACAACAACAACCCTGCAGGTAAGGCAGATGGATTCTGAATGCCAGACCCAGGAGGATGGGACCTGGCCTCCCATTCATATGTACACCCCCCAGAAATGGAAGAGGGAGCCCTGGAAAACCCCTGAGAATCCCCCAATAGAGCCCCTTTTAAAGAAGAGCGTTTTAAGAAGAGATTGGACAACTGTTTGTCTGAAATCATCTCGGGCTTCCTGCTTGACAAGGGGGTTGGATTAGAAGACCTCCACGATCCCTTCCAATTTGGTGATTCTGTAATTCTGTTATTCTATCCCATTAATCTGCTATTCCACTATTCAGCTATTCTGTTATTCATCTATTCTATTATTCTGCTATTCCATTATTCTGTTATTCCGCTGCTCTCTTTTTCTGCTATTCTGTTATTCTGCTATTGTGCTATTTTGTAATTCTGCAATTCCGTCATTCTGCAATTCTGTGATTATGTTATTCTGCTATTCCATTTTCCTGCTATTCTGTTATCCCGCTGTTCTCTTATTGTTATTCTTTTGTTCTGTTATTCCGTTATTCCACTGTTCTATTTTTCTGCTATTCTGTTATTTTTCTATTGTGCTATTTTGTAATTGTTATTCTGCTATTCTGTTTCCATTATTCTCTTATTCTGCAATTCCATTATACCATTTTCCTGCTATTCTGTTATTCTGCTATTCCGCTATTCCATTAATCCCTTATTCTGCTATTCCCTTATTCCATTTTCCTGCTCATTATTCTACTATTCCATTATTCTGTTATTCTGCTCTTCTATTATTTTATTATTCTACTATTCCGCTATTCAATTATTCTATTCTGTTGTTCCATTATTCTCCTATTCTGCTACTCTGTTATTCTGTTATTGTGCTATTCAGTAACTCTGCAATTCTGCTATTCTACTGTTCCATTATTCCGCTACTGTTATTTGCTATTCTGCTATTCCATTACTCTGTTATTCTGCTATTCTGTTATTCCGTTATTCTGCAGTTCCATTATTCCATTTTCCCACTATTCTGTTATTCTGCTACTGTTATTCTGCTCTTGTGCTATTTTATAATTCTGCATTTGTTATTCTGCTATTCTGTTATTCTGCTATTTCATTATTTCACGATTCCGTTATTCTGCTCTTCTATTAATCTGCTATTCCATTATTCTGAAATTCTGTTCTTCTGTTCTTCGTTATTTACTCCTTTATCTTATTTATCTGGATTGCTGTTCCACCACCTTCCCTGCAGCAGATGGTGAGCACGTCCAGAGAGCTTCCCAGTATCCTAAGCTTCTCAAGGTGACTTAAAGAAACCGGAAGCCCCCTTCCCTTCTCCCAACCCCCTACCATTTTCTCCTCTCCATGCTCTGAGCCAGCCCCTCCCCCTTTCTGTGCCCACAGATGACTTCCAACGCGTGGAAGGGGATTTGGTCATGCTGGCGGCCAGTTTTGGCAATTCATGGCGGATTCCAGAGACCAGGCTGGTAGGCACCTTGTGGATGTGGGGGGAGTGGGGGGCTTTGGGAGGTGGCAACAAGGTCTCCCCAGGTTCCCGAGGGCATTGCAATCAGTTGCATCCCAATCCCAGATAGTCCTCAAGTTACGACGGCAACAGAGGGCCTCCCACACACATTTCTGTTGCTGAGCAAGACCAGGGTGGGATTCTACTGCTCAGTCTGGTTCTATAGAACTGGTTGTTATGATTCTTCCCAGTTCGGAGAACCAGCAAATTGCGCCACTCCTTACCTGGCACGCACGCCATCCAACTTGCCTAGGTTGGTAAATTGCTATTTTTCCTTTCCCACACCTGACCGTCAGCTGTTCTGCTATGCTGGGAGATTTAGATTAGTTAGCAAGCAGGAAATCGTGGTATTTCTTGCTTCCTACCTAATCTAAAAGCAGAGCTGAACCTTCCTTAGGACTAAAGCTTCTGTTTTTCAGTGCAGACTTAGGTAGCAGATGGCAGAAAGGTGGATCTCTGAGTGAATCTGTGATTCTGCGAGCAACTCCACCTGCCTACCTGCTTTCTGTCAGCTCCGAGATTCAGCTGCCAAGATTGTTATAAGGAATGCAAAGTGGGGTGGAGGAGTTGGAAAGTTGAAGGTTATTTCATATGCATTAAACAATTCCAGCTGCAGTTAATTGGTTCTCGTGATTAATGAAGTGTAAGAAGTGGGAGGAGAGAAGGTGGATTTTGTGAAATGCGCTGAAAATGACTTTCAGTTTGGAAATTCAATAGATGTACCAGAGATGTTCCTAATAAATCAGTTGGAGATTATACTTGTCTCAGAGTGATTGATTACCTAACAGTTTGCCTGCTTTTGGGTAAAAGTTGCTCTTTTTTGAATAAAAAAATCAATATTTACATACATAGTGTGTTGAATTAATTTTGTGAGTTTGCTTGCAAGCAAATATTAGACAGTGAGTGAATTTGTGATTCAGTGAGCAACTCCATCTGCTGGCCTGCTTTGCCTGATTTGGGGTAAAAGTTGCTCTATTTTTAAAATAAAGAAATTCAATATTGACATAAATATTTATAATATTTACATGCAAGCCACGTCCAGCCAGTCACATGACCAATAAGCCACACCCACAAATTAGGCCAAGCCCACAGAACCAGTTGTTAAGAAATTTGAATCTCACCCCTGAGCAAGATATTGGTTACAGGCCCCATTTGAATGAGTTTTCTGGCCACTTTTGTGACGGGAATAATTGCAGAATGATTCTGCGATGTCGTTTTTGCGCATGCGCTGCTGGTTTCCATGAACCAGTTGCTGGCAAGCTGCAGATCGGGACTGGTCCGTGGACCGGGAACTGGAAACCAGCTATTCTATTTTATTCCAATTAAAATTAATTAATTCAACCATTACATTCTTTCTTTGCCTGCAGCAGAGTCTGTGCCGAGACGCCGCGGAGGAACCGCACCACTGCGACACAGTGCTGGACGACGATGTTCAGGAGGCTGCCAGAGCGACTTGCCAAAAGTTGTTCTCTAGTCCTTTCAGCCAATGTCATAGGCAGGTGAGGAGTCAGTTGTGCACAAACACACACACACACTTCAGGTGTTTTCCCCCAGCCATGACCGGAGAGGCAGTCCTCTGCTTATGACTCCACATTGCTGTCGCTAAGCGAAACGTTCGGGAAGTGTGTTATCTCCCTGTATTTTGCAGCTTTTCTTCCCACCATGATGAAAGGAATCCCTCTTCATCACATGGTTGTTAAAAGGAATTTAGCTTTCCCCTTGACTCTGCCAGTCAAGAAGCGGCCCAAAGGGGATCGCGTCGGGGGTGGGATTCAAACTCTGAAACAACCGGATCTATGGGCATGGCTAGGTGGGTGTGATTAGGTGGTCACTTGACTGGGTGGGTGTGGCTTCTTTTCTTGCAACAGCCCCCCTCCCATTTTTTGGGCCTCAGGGGACCCTCCTGGGAGATGTTTTTGCTCCAGAAGGCTTCATTGGGGCCCAGGAAGAAAAGCGGGCAGAGAGGGGCGGGCCAGCTTTGCTGGTTCTCCGAACTGCACAGAATCAGAACAACTGGTTCTATAGAACCGGTCTGAACAGGTAGATCCCCCCTTGGATCGTGTAAACCCCCCCCCCCCCGGGACACTGTGACCATCACAACCATGAGTCACTTGCTAAATGTCTGAATTTTGATCACGGGGATGCTGCCACGGCCCTGTGAAAAACACTTCTTTTTTTTACACTGCCATCCGAATTTCGAATGGTCACTAAACAAATGGCTGTAAGTTGAGGATGACCAGTACAGCCAGCCTGCCTGTCCTGAGGCTTTGCCCCTTCCTCCCCCCGGCAGGTGGACCCCCAAAGTTTCTACGATACCTGCAAGTATCTGTTGTGCAGCCGACAGACAGGGCCTATTGACGCCTGTGAGACCTTTGCCAGCTATGCCCGGGAGTGTGCCCAACATGGGGTCTTCATCAACTGG
The DNA here is from genome assembly GCA_033807585.1 of Hydrophis major. NCBI lineage: Eukaryota > Metazoa > Chordata > Lepidosauria > Squamata > Elapidae > Hydrophis > Hydrophis major. The sequence continues at coordinate 131,574 of JAUCBL010000042.1, forward strand.
AGAAGGGCCGGTTTTTGTGGTAAGGGGCTGAAGGCCAGGGCAGAAGGGGGTGCAGTGGGGTCTCTGGACAGGGGTGGGATTCTCCAGGTTTTATACTGGTGCAGGGGTCGCCTGACACGCGTGTGCAGAAGTCAAGTAATACAGTGAAGTGGCAAGCCTCTGGGCTGTGCTAATCAGCAGAGGTGATCTAGGTAGGTAAAGCACAGGTGGGTGGCGGGTGGGCCCACGTGATAGTCGCAGTGAACCGGTTGACTTTTGATCAAGGGGTTCGGCCAAACCAGTCTGAACCAGTAGAACCCCACCCCAAACTAAACACCTCCAAGGTGATGGTGCAATTGTAAGGAGTGAAACACTCAAACCTCCCGAAAGACTCTACCTGCCCTGTGAAGAACTTGATTGACTACTGCCCCGCAGGCTGTCTTTGGGGAGACCCTCTCTCTTTGGGAATTGATCAGAATAGAAGCTGGAAGGGACCTTAGAGGTCTTCTAGTCCAGCCCCCTCCTCAAGCAGGAGACCCTCTGCAATTTCAGACAAGTGGCTGTGCAGTCTCTTCTTAAAAACCTCCAGTGTTAGAGCAAGCAGTTCCACAGGTTAATTGTCCTCACAGGAAGGAAGGGAGACAGGGAGGGAGGTCTCCTGCTTGAGAGTGGGTTGGACTAGAAGACCTCCCAAGGTCCCTTCCAGCTCTCTAATTCTGTCAGGGTCTCCTGCTAGAGCAGAGGGGGGTCAAATTAGAAGACATCCAAGGTCCAGAGGTGGGATTCAAAAATCTCTGCCCAGTTGCTGGGTTGGTGTGGCCATGGTGGGCGTGGCCTACCAGAACTTCCGGGAGGGCCATTTGTCACCTTGCCCAGAATCCGGAGGCTCCCCTCAGACCTCTGGGAGGGCAAAAACAGCCTCCCTTGGCTCTGGAGACCCTCTGGAAGCTGGAAACAGGCCCATTTGTGGACTTCCGGAACGTCCAGAAGGGCCACTTTTTCCCCCTCCCAAAGCCTCCGCGTGGACCCTGCACTCTTACCTGCATCCAAAATGGGCTGCGGGGAGACTCTTGGAGGGCCAGGGTGGAGTCGCTGGGAACACCTGGTCGGTTCCACTAAGTATGTAAATTTAACATCCGGTTCACTTGAACCGGCCCAAACGGGCTGAATTCCACCCGACAACTTTATCATTCTCCTGATTCTGTCAGGGCCTCCTGCTTTCCCCCCAAATTAAATCCCTCTGTTCTGGTCCCACTTCCACACAGAGAAGCCGTGTGGCCCCGGACAGCGCTACACTGATTGCGTCTCCTTCTGCCCGCCCAGCTGTGCAGCGGTGGGCATGGCAGATGGCAAGCACTGCCGAGCGGAGTGCGTGAGCGGTTGTGAATGCATCCCGGGACTCTACTTAGAGGAAGGGTCTTGCATCCTGCCAAGCCGGTGTCCCTGTTTCCACCGACGGCAGAAGTTCCACTCAGGAGAGACACTACAACAGCGCTGCAACCAGTGGTAAGCCTCCCCCCTGGTCGCTTTGAGACTGGGTGCCCAAACAATGGGGGGAGAACATCCAGCTCAGAGAGCACCAATGATCCCACAGTCCTCTCCTTCCTTCCTTCCTCTTCCTCCCCCTTCCTCCTCCCCTCCCGATACCCCCTCCCTTCTAGCTCTTATGACGTTCCCTAATTGGGTCATGAAATGTCTGCAAGGAAACCACCCAGCTTAGAGAGCCCCAAGGACTCCACAGTCCTCCCTCCTCCTCTCCCTCCTCCTCCTGCCCTCTTCCCTTCTAGTGCTGAAGACCCTCTCCCCACTCAGACAGCAACCTGTTGCTTGTTTCCACAGTACATGCCGAGGGGGTCAGTGGGTCTGCTCACAGGATCGGTGTGCTGGCGAGTGCATCCTCTACGGACGTCTCCATTACTTGACTTTCGATGGAAAGCGTTACTCCTTCCGTGGGGTTTGCCACTATGTCCTGGTGCAGGTGAGGACACATAGGAGGGGAAGGGGCTCAGTTCCACACCCTTGATTTTCCCTGTCAGAAGGTGATCCTGGGAGACAGCAATCATCGTAAGTATGAGTCAGTTGTGGAATGTCTGAATGTTGACCATGTGACAAGGAATGCTACAATGGTTGTAAGTTTTTTTAAAATGATGTGTCAATTCTGTTTTTGGTGCCTCAGCAGTTTCTGATGGTCACTAAGTGAATTGTCATAAGTCAAGGACTGCCTGTAGGTCACAGAGGCAGTCAGTCGAGGCCCCCATATGATTTTATTTTATTTTCTTCTGATGATCATTAAATGAATGCTGGAGTCCTTCAGCATGTCAACTCAAATCTTTTTCTGGTCTTTTTAGTTTTGCCAACAGAAAGGGAGTGGGGAGCAATGCAGCAGCTTGGAAATCAAAAGCGCATTCCATAAATGTTTTCATAGATAGTTTTCAGGCAACTGTCTGTTGTCCACCCATCACCCTGAAACTGACGGGGGCACAGAGAGAGTGAATATTATCTTAGAACCCATAAAAAACTTCTAAGGTCTTAGAGTTGCCAACAGAAAGGGAGGGGCAGCAGTGCAGCAGCTTGGAAACCAAAAGCGCATTCCATCAATGTTTTCAAAGATAGTAACTAGGTGACCAAAGTTTCTGTCGCGCAAAAATTCTAATTGGAGAACATGATTGATGACTCTGGGCTATGGATGTGTCTTGTTGGAGAATATTATTTATGACACACCCAGGGGGTGGGGTGGGGAAACCAGGGTGAAGGGTGACAATGAATGATGAGTTCCAGAGTCGGCTGCACCCAGGCAGTGCCAGACATGTTCACTCCCCATAAATCCTTTGGAAGTTTTGGAAGTTTGGCTCGAGACTTAGGATTGAAATGGGGGTAACTGCCGGAATCCTGACACAGTGAGTGCTGAGGTCGTTCAGTGACCACTGCCATCATTAAGCGAACCTTTGGAGACTCGCTTCACCACTGGTCGTAAGTCAAGGATGATCTGTGTTCCCGCAGGATTTTGCTGATGGGAAAATTCAGATCCAGGCGGAGAACGAACCGTGCGGGAACCAGGGTGCTGTCAGCTGTCTTCAGGCTGTGATTGTCACTGTGCATAAAACCTCGGCCTGGCTGTCCTTCTCAGGTGAGACTGAGGGTCTGGGCAGCTACCTTTGGTAGGTAACAAAGACCACCCCGAAGTCCCGCCTGCTCCTCCCCCTCTCCACAAACGGTCTTCCCTTCTAGCAATGATGAAGTTCCCGAGTTGGGTCATGAAAAGTCTGCAAGGAAACCGCCCAGCTCAGAGAGCCCCAAGAGAAAATCAAATAAGCAGAGATTAACACCAGACAAACAATCAAGGAAAAAACCCAATACTAATCAAGGGGGGGGAGGAATCACACTCCTGCCAATACTGGCAGGCCGAGCAATTGTATGTAAATAGAGATCAATCCACCTTTCTAGCACTGATGACATTGCCTAGCTGGGTTGTGATATGTCTGCAAGAAAACCACTAAGCTCACAGAGCCCTCCCTCCCCACTCCCCCTCCTCCTTTCCACAATCCCCCTCCCTCCTCACACTGATGATGTTCACTAGTAGGATTAAGAAATGTCTAAAGAAAACCACCAACCTCACAAAGCACCTAGAACACAGTCGTTGTCGTCGTTGTCGTCGTTGTCCTCCTCCTCTTCCTTTCCCTCCTAGCACTGATGATATTTTCTAGCTGGGTCAAGAAACATTTAGAGGAAAACCAACAACCTCAGAGAGTGCCAAGGACCACAGAGTCCTCCTCTCCTCCTCCTCCCCATCACCAAACCCCCTCCTCCTTCCAGTACTGCTCCCCAGGGGGCTTGTTCCCTGCTGGGCACCCAGTCACTTTGCTCTGTCCCTGACTCTTCCTCCTACACCATCCAGGGTCCGTCTCGGTGAATGGCCAGGACGTTACCCTCCCATTCAGCAACGCTGACCTGACCATCCGCCGGGCCTCCTCCGCCTTCCTCCTCCTCCAGGCCTTTGGAGCTCACCTGCTGTGGGGCCTGGAGTTCCCGGCTGTCTACATAACTCTCCAACCGAGTTTCGCTCACAAGGTGAGTTCTTGGGAGGATGTCAACTTGTAAAGCATTCCTGGCCTCCTTTCGAGTTGCCATGGGGAGGGGGTGGGGAGGGGGAATACTGAAGGAGCAGCAAGGAAATTAAATTTTAAAAAATACCAGAAGTACATTCCACGTATATCTCACCAAGGCGTCGCCTAGCCGTCAAGATGCTCCAGTTGGAGAATGTGATTTATGACACACCCTGGGGGGAGGAGGAGGGAAACCAGGTGACAAATGGCCAACGTGCACTTGGGGAAAGTGTCGCTCCTAATAAAGAATTGGATTTCTTTTGATGTTTGGCTCGAGGCTCATGATTGGATGAGGGCTTCCGTCGGAACCCTGACAGTGGGCTTCTTCTGGGGAGGGATCCCCAGGGGTGAGGAGGAATTCATTTAAAACCAGACTTGCAGTTGGGCACAGCAAGGTGTGGGGCAGGAGCCTCCTTCCTCCTGGGGGCTGCTGTCGCTTTGATCTGCACGGTAGCATCCTTCTCTTTCTGGAGTCCTCCCCCTCCCCCCTTACCTTCCCCTCCCCTCCCCTGCCCTCCCTTTCCTGACCTACCCTTGTCTTTACTCCTTCCCTTTCTTCCCTCCCTCCCTCCCTTTCTTCCTTCATCTTTGGTTCCCTTACTTCCTTTCTTCTTTCCTTCCTTCCTTCCTTTCTTTTCCTTCCTCCATCCCTTCTTTCCTTTCCTTTCTTCCTTTCTTCTTTCCCTTTTCTTTTCTCCTTCCTTCCCTTCTTTTCCTCCCTCCCTCCTCCCCTCCTTCTTTCCTCCCCTCCTCCCCTCTGTCCCTTCTTCTTTCCTTTCCTTCCTTCTTTTTTCCTTCCTTCTTTTTCCTTTCCTTTATTCTTTCCTTCTTCTTTTGTCTTTCCCTCCCTCCTTCCCTCCCTTATTTATTTCTTTTCCTTCCCTCCCTCCTCCTTTCCTTCCTTCCTTCCTTCCTTCCTTCCTTCCCTCTTTTCTCTTGCCAGGTGCAATAAATCCCATTCCATCCATAAGCACTGAACTTCTGGATGAGACCCGGTCCCAGGCTCGGTGTAATGTTGCGCCTCTCCTGGGCCGGCTCTCGCCCGCTTTCCTCCAGGTCCGTGGCCTTTGTGGGACTTACAACTGGAACCAGCAGGACGAGTTCACTACCCCGGAGGGCGACGTGGAGCCCGGCGTGGCTGCGTTCGCCCGCAAGTTCCAACTGCCCGCCGCCTGCGTCCCAGCCGCCGGTCTCCTCTTCGACGCCTGCAGCACCTACACCCAACGGCGGCAGTACGCGGAGGCAGCTTGCGCGGCCCTTCACGGCGCGCCGTTCCAGGTGAGCGAGGAAGACTGCGGGCGGGCGGTATGCTGTTGGGAGGGGCCTATGAGCAAAGGTTTCTTCCCCAAACCCCAAAAACTTTCACCTCAGACTGTCTACTGTTGACCTCCCCCCTTTCCTAAGAGGTCTGGAGGGGCCGTGAAAATATAAATATCTTCTATTTATTAATTTAATTTAATATTTTATTTTATTTTATTTATATTGCTGCCTATTCGCCTATGGTAGCTTACACAAATATGTAAAACCATATTTAAAACAAAAATAATAATAAAATAAAAAGCAATTAAAAAAAACTAATAAAAAGAATCAAATAAATTAGTAAAGTACAAATTTGGAAAAAAAATAAAAAAATAAATAAATCACCTTATATTTTATATATATCAACCAATAAGTATTCTCTGTATCTATAATTCTGTCCGTCTTATATATTTATACAGTATATTGTATGTATCTACCATATCATTTTATTAAGGTCCCTTAGATTAAGTACACTCATCCATTCTTCTTATTTTTTGGTATCTATTCTCTAACCATTTGTACCATTTGTGCCACAACAGTAGCATCCAGAGTTTTCTTTCTCTTTCATTTCAAACATAAGCAGATCCCTCTCCACACATTCAGATAACAGATCATCAAAGTTGGAAGAGACCTTGTAGGTCATCTAGTCGAACCCCCCACCCAAGCAGGAGAACCTAGACCATTTCTGACAGTCCAATCTCTTCTTGAAAGCCTCCATTGATGAAGCTCCCACAACTTTTGAGGTCAACTTCTGTTCCATGGGTTAATTGTTCTCCCTGTCAGAAAGTTTCTCCTTATTTCCAAGTTGAATCTCTCCTCCATCAGTTTCCATCCATTGTTCCTTGTCTGGTGCTTTTAGGTGCTTTGAAAAATAGTTTGAGACCCCTTCCTCCTCTCTGTGGCAGCCTCTCAAATATTGGAAGACCGCTATCATGTCTCCTTTGGTCCTTCTCTTCACTAGACTAGCCAGGCCCAGTTCCTGCAAATCTTCTTCATATGTTTTAATCTCCAGTCCCCTCATCCTCCTGGTTGCTCTTCTCTGCACTTTTTCTATAGTCTCAACATCTTTTTTTATAATGTGGTGACCAAAACTGGATGCAGGATTCTAGGTGTCTGTCTGTCTGTCTGTCTGTCTGTCTGTCTGTCTGTCTGTCTGTCTGTCTATCTATCTATCTATCTATCTATCTATCTATCTATCTATCTATCTATCTATCTCAATGTGTGTCTATCTGTCTGTCAGTCTGTCCGTCCATCCCTCCCTCCCTCCATCTATATCAATGTGTGTCTATCTGTCTGTCAGTCTGTCCGTCCATCCCTCCATCCCTCCCTCCCTCCCTCCATCCATCCACCCACCCACCTACCTACCTACCTATCTATCCATAGTAAGACCACACCTAGAGAGGGAGGGAGAGGGATGGGAGAAAGACAGGGAAAGAAAGAGAAAAAGAAAAAGAAAAAAAAGGAAAGAAAGAGGGAGAGAAGGAAAGAAAGAAAGGAAGGGAGGAAAGGGAGAAAGAAAGGGAAAGAAAGGAGAAGGAGAAAACGAAAGAAAAAAGAGGGATAAGAGAAAGAAAGGGAAGGGAGAAAGAGAGAGAGAGAAGAAAGAAAGAAAGAAAGAAAGAAAGAAAGAAAGAAAGAAAGAAAGGGGGAGAAAGAGAAAAAGATAGAAAGAGGGAGGGAAGGGAGGAGGAGGGAAGGGAAAGTGGATGAGATATGGACGGATGGATTGAGGGAGGGAGGGAGGGAGGGAGGGAGGAAGAGAAAAAGGAGAGGAGGGAAGGTCCCCAAAACCTGGAGCTAGACAGAAGCTTCAGAGGATGCTTCAGAACAGCCCAGCCACCCAGGATCTGGAAGGGACCTCGGAGGTCATCTAGTCCAACCGCCCTCCCTGGCTCCAAGAGCATTGTTCAAGAACGTTTTATCTCTTTTGGGCCAACCTGGTCCCCTGACTGCCTAGCCACGCCCCACCCAGTCACATGACCACCATGCCACGCCCAAAGAGCCAGTTAAAAACAGTTGTATCCCACCCAACCCCTCTTGCCAGCCCTGTCACAACTTGGTGGAGCGGGAGCCCTTCTACCAGCTGTGCCTGGAGGACGTCTGCAGCTGTTCAGCCGGGGACGAGTGTCTTTGTGGTGCCCTGGCCACCTATGCCCATCATTGTGCCCAGGAGGGAGCCCTCGTGGCTTGGAGGAACCAGAGCTTCTGCCGTAAGTGCCCCTGGAGCAGGGGGTATATACTTCTGTTCTCCTTCCCTTCCTCTCTCCCTCCCTTCTTTCTTTCCCTTCCTTCCTCTCTCCCTCCCTTTTTTCTTTTCCTCCCTTCTTCTTTTCTCCTTCCCTTTCCTCCCTTTCCTCCCTCCCTTCTTTTCCTCCCTCGCTCCCTTCTTTTCTTCCCTTCTTCTTTTCTCTTTCCCTTTCCTCCCTTTCCTCCCTCCCTTCTTTTCCTCCCTCCCTTATTTCTTTCTCTTCCTCCCTCCCTTCCTTCTTTCTTTTCCTTCCTTCTTTCTTTTCCTCCCTTCTTCTTTTCCTCCCTTCTTCTTTTTTCCTTCCCTTCCTTCCCTTTCTCCCTCCCTCCCTCCCTCCTTTCTTTCTTTTCCTCCCTTCTTCTTTTCTCCTTCCCTTTCTTCCCTCCCTCCTCCTTTTCCTCCCTTCCACTCTCCCTCCCTCCATTCTTTCTTTCCCTCCCTTCCTTCTTCCTTCCTCCTTCTTTCTGGCTTCAGAGGGAAGAGGGGAACGATTCCACACAAGCAGTGGGTGAGTGTGCACCGCTCCATTTCCACGAGTGACTGCCTGCTCACTCCCTTTCCTGCCTGCTCACTCCCATCCACGAAGCTGCGCATGGAAGCACGAGTGCCTGCCGGTTGCGTGGCTCCGATTCTGAATTGGCCACAACCTGCGTGTTGTGGATCCTTGCTGTGGAACAGAGGTCACCAACCTTTCAGACCTCAGGGACCACCAAAGTCACCAGAGAACTGTGGGACACCCCCCCTAAAAAATATCCCCCACCCCGTTTTCCTAGAGATCAATCGCTCTTTATTTGGGATTGCAGGATTCCATCTCCAGCTCCGTTTTCAGGGGAAGAGAGAGAGAGAGAGACTTTGGGCTTTATGCAAGGAAAGCAGCAGAAGTCTTTCTTTCTCTCCCCCCAAACTCTGCCAGAAATGTGTCTGTGAGTCGGGTTGAGTTGGGTGGGGTGGGATATTCAAGATGGAATCCACACCCCATGGCTTTTCTCTCTGTCTCTCTCCACAGCGGTGCAGTGCTCCGGGGGCCAGGTCTACCGAGAATGCACCACCCCCTGTGGAAGAACCTGCGCCGACCTCCCCCTGGAAAAAAATGGTGCCTGCGAGGACCTCCAGGCTGCTTGCGTGGCTGGGTGCAACTGCCCGGAAGGCCTGGTGCTGGACCATGAAGGGCAGTGCATCCAGCCAGCCATGTGTCCTTGCCTTCACCGCGAGAAGGCTCACCCGCCCGGCAGCAGGATCCAGAGGAGTTGCAACAGCTGGTAGGTTGCAGGTGGGGTTGTAACATGCACCGTTCCAGGGCTTCGGTCTGCATGGAGATCCCCTGAGGAGTGAGGCTTAAGTCTTGCTTAAGTTGTGGTAACTGGCGGGGGCAGAAGGCAGAGGTAGATTTCTCAGAACTATGGAGGCAGAAGGAAACTCAACGGTCCTGCTTTACCCCGGTTTGTTCTGTCTTCAGGTCTTGGAGTAGGGAAGTCAGTCACTCATATAGAAACAGAGAAACTACCTTAATAGCTGCAAGATGCTTCTTCTCCTTCTTCCTCTCCCTCCTTTTCCTCTTCTTCCTCCAGGTTTCTATTCTTCTTCTTCCTCCCACTTTCCCTCTCCCTCTCCTTCTCCTCCTCCTCCTCCTCCTCCTTTCTATTTCTATTCACCCTCCTTCTCTTCCTCTTTTTCCTCTTCTTCTTCCTCTTCCTCCTCTTCCTCCAGGTTTCTCCTCCTCCTCCTTTTCTTCTTCTTCTTCTTCCTCTCCCTCCTTTTCCTCTTCCTCCAGGTTTCTATTCTTCTTCTTCCTCCCACTTTCCCTCTTCCTCTCCTTCTTTTTCTCCTCCTCCTCCTCCTCCTTTCTATTTCTATTCACCCTCCTTCTCTTCCTCTTTTTCCTCTTCTTCTTCCTCTTCCTCCTCTTCCTCCAGGTTTCTCCTCCTCCTCCTTTTCTTCTTCTTCTTCTTCCTCCTCCTCACTCTAGGTTTCTATTCCTCCTCCTTGTCTTCCTCTTTGTCTTCCTCTTCTTCCTCCTCCTTCTCCTCTTCTTCCAGATTCTTCTTCTTCCTCCTCCTCCTCCTCCTCCTCCTCGTCTTCATCTTTTTTCTCCCCCTCTGTTTGCCACCCCAAATATTTCAGGACCAAAATGGCATCTGTTCAGGGGTGGTATTCAGCCAGTTCGTACCAGTTCTGGGGAAAAATTTGACTGGTTCAGAGAACCAGCAAATACCACCTTTGACTAAGCCTGCCCACCTGCCCTGACCTCTCCTATATTTCCTTGTTTTTTTAACTCAGCTGATTCGCACAATAGAGTGGATTGCCATGTCTCAGCCGAGCTAAAAACACTTACTCACCACTGTTTGAACCAAGGTCGGTCTTTGAGCCCCACGCGCATATGCGTCGGAGTGTGTTTCAAGCATGTGCACATAGAACTGCTCATAGAACTGGTAGGAAAAGAAATTGAAAACCCACCTCTGGTATTGGCTCATATGTCAAATCTCCCTCGGAGGAATGTCCTTCACCAACAGGGCTACAGCTGCAATCTGTGCGCTAGTGGTCTAACGTCCTTGTGTGCTGTCACAGCTGGCACGCCCCCCACCCCATGCTTTTGCGGTGATTCGACAGAGTGACTAAGAGATGTTTGATGAAATCACCCTGTGACCTGTCTGTCTCTACATCCCAGGATAGGTTGATTTCATTGACTGTCTCTGCCACGCGATTCCAGCTGTCTCTGTTCTGATCCAGGCTTCTTAAGCTGTAATTATTCACAAAGTTGTTTTAAAAGCAAAACCTCTTTTATTGCAACACTGGGAATTGTTTTCTTTCTCAGCCGGAATTAAGCTCAAACAGTCCAACAAGATAAGCACCCACCTTTCAGTTCTGTGGCATGCTGCCCAAAACAGAAGCATCCAATTAACTAAAAAAGAAACCAACCAAAGTACAGAGATCCTCAAGGGGGACTCAGAACCGATCGGACAACTTTGCTTCCTGCAAAGATTTGGTCATCTTGGCCTGACTTTTATCCCTTATGGGAGGGGCAATCATCTTCCAGCTTTATTCCTGAGTCGCCCCTTTTGTCTCAGCTGCTCTTGCCTTCTGGCAGTTCTGTGCACATGCGCACTAGGAACAGGCTCCCTGGGTCCTCTGCCTTGCTGCTTCCAGACTCCAGAGGCCCTGGAGTCAGCACCCCTCTCCCAGATGGCCCAGGCCTTATCTCTGCATTGGATGCAGGACCTTCGTCCAAGTGCTCCCAAGACTCCCTGCTAGTCCCCGTTCTTCCCCACTGTCCAATTCTACTGGCATCTGCACCAGCTGCTGGCGAACCACAACAGTGTCGCTCTTGTGGATGGGAGCGTCCTGGCTACCCTACAAGTAGGATAGGACCTAGAACAGTGATGGCAACCCTTTTCGGCACTGAGTCACAAACCGGAATGTGTGAATGCAGGTGTGTGCGCCGGAGCACCGGAAACTGAAAGCCAGCTGGCCAGTGCGCATGCGTGCATTGGACAGCTGGTCTTTGCGTGCACCAGAGCAGCAGAAACCAGCAGAGCATCTGGCAACGGCACATGGGCTCTGCATGCCACCTCTAGAACATGTGCCGTACGTTCGCCATCAAGGATCTAGAACAACCTAGAAATCAGAAGAAATTTTCTGAAGGTGAGAATAAATCAATCCATGGAACAGAAGTTGCCCTCGGAAGTTGTGGGAGCTTCATCCCTGGAGGCTTTCAAGAAGAGATTGGACTGCCACCTGTCAGAAATGGTGTCGGGTCTTCTGCTTGGGTGAGAGAGGGGGTTGGACTAGATGATCTACCAAGTCCCTTCCAACTCTGTTAATCTGATACCAGGAGACCAACCCTGGTGGACAGTTGCCGGGAAGCTGAAGGCCTCTGGAGGACCAAAGAGATGAACATGAGTGGCCCAAGAGACTATCATCAGGCATAGCTTGGGACTGAAAGATTGGAAAGCCTCCGCCTTGAGACCTCAGTCGAATATCTCACGCCCCGCGAAAAACAACTAGTCACTGATGTTTAGTTTGGTTTATGTTATTGTCCTTGCACCTCGTACGATGAAATCAAACATCATCTTCAGTGCACATTATGATCATGAAAACAAACACAAACACACATTCTTCACACTCCACACATCGAATTGGAAACCCCTGATATTGCATTAATATTGCACTATACAGCAGAATTGAAAAGAGCTTCTGTCCTGGGATAGACGCTGTTTTTCAGCCTGTTTGTCCTTGTTTTTATTATTGTCCTGTACCGTCTGCCAGATGGTAATAGTTCAAAAAAAAAAAGGGGGGGGGTTCCCAGGATGAGATGGATCTTTGAGGATGTTTTGAACTTTCTTAAGGCAGCGGGAGCTATAAAGCTCTTCCAAAGAGGGGAGAGGGCAACCCATGATCCTCCAAGGGGCAATGACCTTAACCCTCTGGAGTGTTTTCCTATCTGCCACGGTGCAATTGGCAAACCAGACAGAGGTGCAGTAAGTTAAGATACTCTCTATAGTGCAGCGATAGAAAGTCACCAGCAGTTTCTCATTCCGTTGTTTTCTGAGAAGCCTCCGGTAGGATAATCTCTGCTGGACCCTTTTGACCAGGGCTGCAATGGGAGCACCCCAGATCAGGTCCTCTTTTAGGGTAACACCTAGAAACTTAACACTGCCCACTTGCTCCCCTTGGTCTCCCTTGACAAGCAAGGACTGGATGTCTGATCTGTTCCTTCTACATAGTCCACTATAAGCTCCTTGGTCTTAATGGTGTTGAAACCAAGTTATTGTCTGCACACCATGAAAGCAACCGTTGGTCCACCTCATCTCGGTAGGCAGACTCATCCTTCCCTCCGGAGAGGAGCCCCACCATGTACGACCGCAATTGACCCCAACATTTTGGTGGCTAAGTGAGATGCTTGTGAGGTGAATAGGGGCCTCATTTTTAACCAGCATTCTTTCCCTCATTGTTACGTGAATTGCAGCAGGGGTTAAATTCATCCCACCATTGTGAAAGCAACTCTGGCATCCCACCCGTGACTTTGCTTGTCAGACGTGTTCAACAGGGGGAAATTGTGTGACTTTGAGACCTTGCAACTATCGTCAATACACATCGGTTGCCAGGTCGTCTGAATTTTGATTATGTGGTCATGGGGGATGCTGCAGGAACCCCCCTGCCCGACCCTTATGGACACGTCATTGAAATTCAGGCCTGTGGTCCAGAGTCCCTTTTCCCAGCACCATTGCAACTTCCAAACAGTCATGAAACGAATGTGACTCAAGAAAGGTGGCATTTCCTAGAAGTCAAGTGGATTACAACAGGGCAAAGCTGGAGCTGAGATCCATGCGCCGAATTCTCCAAGTGAAACATTCTTCATCAAAGTCATTTTCAGTGCCATTGTAACTTCCAACAGTGACTAAACTTACCTTGCCATCATAAGCAGAGGTGGTGTTCCAGGGGTTTGGACTGGTTCTGGCATACCGGTAGTGAAAATTTTGAGTTGTTCAGAGAACCGGCAAATGCCACCTCTGGCCCCCACCCTATCCTGTCTTATATTCCATTGTTTTTTTAGTTCAGCTGATTTGGCCGGCACAGCAGATTGCTGCAACCCAGCTGAGCTAAAAACATCTCCTTTCACTAGCGCTGACAGAGGGCAGATTTTAATTGCTGCACCTGTGCACAAAGGGTGCACAAAGCACAGTGTGATGACCCAAAGGGGTGTGGCACAAAGGAAACACAGTCAGTTAATCAATAAGAGTCCCTTTATTTGTTCCAACTTTGCCCCCCAATGTCCTGGTTACCTTCTGGGCTGCAGAAAAAACTCCCAGGAACAGCCTTTGGCTATAGAGATTCAAGTCCAAAATGTGGTCAACAAAAACTGTAACTATAAGTCCAATCAAAGCAAGATGAGTAATTAGTCCAGCAGGGCAGCACCAACAATTCCAGACGTGAAGGCACGGCCATAATTCAACAAGGTTTGGAAGACATCAGTAATACAGATCACCAAAGTCAACACAAGATAAACTCACGTTTGCTCCCAGAAACTGCCACATGCAGCCTGCATGTCTCTTAAACTCTCATTCCCAGATGTGGCTAATGAAGGGAATCAGGGCCCTTTCCTCCCTTGTAAGCCACGCAAACCCACGTTGCTCCCTTCTCCATTCCTCCCTGCATGTCCTAGGATGAAGACGGGGTGGGCCTGGGTCTTCCTCTGAACTCCCTCTCCCTTGTTCTTCCTATTCCCTGCTCTGCCCACCCAGACTTTGTCCTCCCCCAGTTTCCTCCATAGCCAACGGAGCCACACTCCCGCTCCCTGTCAGCTGTTCGTCTTCCTCCTTGAATTCAAACTCCAACAGGGGCATGACAAGCACTCTCATAGAACTAGTGGGGGAAACATTGGAATCCCACCGCTGGTCATAAGTAAAGGACTTCCTATAACTGGGTGCCAAACTCTGCTGGGCTTGATGGGACTTGTTTAGATTTGGAGAAGCTCCCCTCAGCTGGTGAAGTGAGGGGAGATGGGGAAGTGGACAGAAGCTGAGGGGTTCTGACATCCACCGAGCAAAAGAGCAACTCCATTGTTTTTCAGTGTTTGTGAGAACGGGGCCTGGAGTTGCACAGAGGAGACCTGTCCCAGTGCCGTCCTTTGTCCTGGAGAGCTGGTCTACGCCTTCAAAGCTTGCCTCCTCACCTGCGAGAGCCTCCTGAGCAACCTCAGCTGCGACGGCGCCTTTGATGGCTGCGTCTGCCCTCCTGGCACCGTCTTTCTGGTGAGTAGTCCAGAAACGCCGTCCCTAACATTTGGGAATGTGGAATGTCCACCTGTCCTGCTGCAGGGGAGAGATTCTGTTCTGACCCAGGCTTCCGGAGACCGTAATTAAGCTCACGCTTGGTTAAAAGCGTTTTATTTCAATGCTGGGAATTATGTTCATTCATTTGTAATGAGTCCCAAACAGTCCCTCGAGATAAGCACTCACCTTTCTCTCCTTTAAATTGCTGCCAACAACTAAAGTGCCAAATGCACTGTAAAAAAAAACCAACCTGAGTACAAAGTCCCCACAGAGCTTCAAGGTTTAATTCAAACAGAGCGAACAACATTGCCCCCTGCAAAGGCTCTTATCCCTTTATTCCATATGGGAGGGGCAATCACCTCCCAGCCTTACTCCGAGTTGTCCCTTTTGTCTTAGCTGCTCTTACATTCTAGCAGCTCTGTGCATGCACGCAGCGGGAACAGGCTCCCCTTGTGCCTCTGCCTCGCTGCTGCCAGACTCTGGAGGCTCCGGAGTCAGTGCACAACTCCCAGGTCACAAGGCCCCTTCCAACTCTGATTATCTGTTATCTGAATTGTCCCTCATTGTATCTTTGCGTTCACCTCGGACAAGCGTGGCCTGCTTTTCTGCTGCAGGGACCTCTTCTTCTTGTCCCTTAACCAGGGCAAGGTAGGATGACCTGGGGTGTGACACAAAAATAACAAAGTCACAAAAGTAGAATAAATTCCCTTTAATGCCCCCAGCCTGGGCCCCAATGTCCAGTTATCCTCAGCTGGATATCAAACTCTTCCAAAAATAGTCTACAAAGGGAGTAAATGCAGTCCGAACCCAAAGTAATCAGAAATGTTACAAAAACCAACACAAACCACACTGAAGTCATTAACATGACAGGCCAGGATGATACACTGCAGACTTCCAACAGATAACGCAGCAACCACAGTTGGGTGGATGCCAAAACCCAGATAAGCCTCGACAAAAATAATGCATGCTTTGCTTCCAGCAAGGAGCTGTGTGTAAATGCCCCACTTACATTCTGTCCTCCCAGCTGCAGCTAATGAATGGAATAAGGGCCTTTTCCTCTCCCATAAGCCATGTTGCTCCCTTCTCCATTCCTCCATGCATGCCCTAGGATGAAGAGGGGGTAGGCCTGGGTCTTCCTCTGAATGCCCAGCTGGACTGTGCCCTTCCCCCGTTTCTTTCACAGCCACCGGAGCCACACTCCCACTCCCTGTCAGCTGCATAATCTCCCCCTCAGAATCAAACTCCAACAAGGGCAGGACATTAGGTCTCTTTGGGGTGACAGGTGTGTTAGGGATACACCCTAGCAGAATCTGCACAGCAGTCAGGCAGGCAAATATGTGAGATAAACGTTTCAGTAAAACAGATACACTGTGCTAGTTAAATAGTTTATTCCAGTAAGAGTTTTAGCATAGTCAAAACAGTCCATATATCATTCACTAGTTCAGTCCGTCCAGGGATTATTCAGTTGCAAAGTCCAGTGTCGAAAAAGAGGTCAGTAAACTTACAAATATCAGTCCAGTAATATATCTCTTTGCAGTAGAGATATAAAGAAGTCAAACCTCCTTTCTTCCTTCAACAGCAGCAGCAGGGAACATGCAGTTATCAAATCATCAATCCATCATAGTCAGCAAGCAATCCAGTAAGCCAGTAATCCATCGTTCTCTTGCTCCCTCTTATGGCGGTTTTACAGCCGCACCCAAAATTACATGCTTTGGTGTTTAAAGTGACACACACATAAACTTACTATCATAGTTTATATATATTATTTTACCCAAACTACGTTAGGTAACCTTGTTATTCCTAACAGGGTGTGGCCCCCTCCATCATGCCCCTTCTCTTCTCTTGCAGAATGAGCATTGCGTGTCACCAGAGGAATGCCCCTGTCACCACAATGGCCACCTCTACCAGCCCAACGAGACCATCGCCAGGGATTGCAACACTTGGTGAGGACACATCTGTTCAGGATACCCTCTGCCCAGAGCAGGGGTACCAGGAGGGCTCACAATCCTCTCTCTCTTCCTCCCTCCCCAGCATTTGCAGAAAGCAGCACTGGGAATGCAGCCGCCGCCACTGTGCAGCCACCTGCGTAGCCACCGGAGACCCGCACTACCTCACCTTCGATGGGCGGGTGTACACCTTCCTGGGGGACTGTGAGTATGTCCTGGTCCGTGAGAATGGCGGCGCCTTCACCATCACAGCTGAAAATGTCCCCTGCGGCACCAGTGGCACCACGTGCACCAAGTCTGTGGTAGTGCTATTAGGCAGCATGACGGTTCACCTGCTCCGAGGTAAATGTTATGATTCACTGGCAGCCAGTGCAGACAGCAGGGGAATAGGACAGTTGGGAAGAAAGGGGACCAGTCTGGGAATCTGGAGAGGACTCAGATGAAGGTCCTGCATCCGATGTAGAGATGGGGCCAGGGCCACCTGGGAGTGGGGTGCTGACTCCGGAGCCTCCGGAGTCTGGCAGCAGTGAGGCAGAGGACCCAGGGAAGCCCGCAGTGTGCATGTGTGTGCTCAGAGCTTCCAGAAAGCAAGAGCAGCTGAGACAAAAGAGGTGACTTGGGAGTAAGGCTGGGAGGTGATTGCTCCTCCCCTAAGGTATAAAGGACAGGCAAAGATGACGATACCTTTGCAGGAAGCAAAGTCATTCATTCAGTTCGGATTCATTCTTGAAGCTCTTTGTGCTTCAGTTGGTTTCTTTTCTAGTTCATTTGACACTTCTGTTATTGGCAGCCCTCACAGGGAAGAAAGGTGGGTGCAGGGGTGGAATTCCCACCAGTTTGCACCGATTCGCTAGAACCGGTTGTTAGAAGAAATTACTGGCCTAATCCTGTAAGGAAGGCAGGAAGGAAACATTCTGGTGTTGCTTACAGAAATTGCCTCTCTGTTAACCTTTATTACCTTCTTGGCAAGACTAGACTTCCCGTCTCAGGAACTTCTCTGGAGTTTCCCCCCCCTCCTTTGCTGGTACTTTGCTTGTGACCATTCAAAGTTACAGTGGCCCTGAAAAAAGTGACTTATGACCCTTTTTCACACTTATGACTGTTGCAGCATCCCCACAGTCATGAGAGGCCAGGCGAGGAGATGCGTGCCTCAACATGAGTGATATTGAGTTGGCCATGCCCAGCCAGTCACATGACCTCCAAGGCACGCCCACCAACTTAGCCACGCCCACAGAAACAGTTGTTCAAAAATTTGAATCCCACCCCTGGGTGGGTGCTTATCTCAAGGAACTGTTTGAGATTGATTACTGGCTGGTAATGAAAATAATTCCCACCATTGCAATAAAACAAGACTTGTTTTTAAAATAAGCGTGTGCGTAATTACAGTCTCAGAGACCTTGTTCAGAACAGTAAACTGTCGCAGGCAGGTAAGGAGGCTGTCATACCCCCGGTAGCTTCGTGCCCTTCTTGAATTCTCCTCCTCTCTGCTTGCACCAGGAAAGGATGTGACCGTGAATGGCGTCTCGGTGCGGCCGCCCAAGACCTACAGCGGGAATGGGCTGACCGTGGAGAGAGCCGGCCTCTTCCTGGTGCTCCTCACTCAGATGGGCTTGACGGTGCTCTGGGATGGAGGTGAGGTGTGGCCAGGCAGCCCCGTTTCTCATTCCCAGCCAGATAGGAGCCCAGGAGTGGGATTCAACCTGGTTGGACCAGTTCTATAAAATCAGTTGTTATGATTCTGCGCAGTTCAGAGAACTGGAAAATAGCACCCCTGGCTGCCCCCTCCCCTCCCTGCCCAATCACTCCTTACCTGGCATGAGCACCATCCAACTTGTGCCTTTGCCTAATTTTTGGTAAGTTGCTATTTTTCTCCCCCCCGCCGACCATCAGCTATACCAACTATCAGCTGTGCCAGGAGATTTAGATTAGCTAGAAAGCAGGAAATCATGGGATTTATTGCCTTCTAGCTAATCTAAAAGCAGAGCTGAACCTTCCTTAGGACTGAAGCTTCTATTTCTCAGTGCAGACTCGGGCAGCAGATTGCAGAAAGGTGGATCTCTGAGTGAATCTGTGATTCTGTGAACAATCCGCCTGACTGCTTTGCCTGATTTTGGATAAAAGTTGCTCTTTTTTTTGTAAAAAATTCAATATTTACATAAATAGTTACAATATTTACATACAAGCCAAGCCCAGCTAGTCACATGATCACCAAGCCACACCCCCAAATTAGGCCACGCCCACAGAACTGGTTGTTAAGAAATTTGAATCCCACCCCTGCAGGAGGCCCCTATGCTAAACTTATGGGGCTTCCTTGATCGCCTCTTCTGGAGGTCTCTCTCATCCCCGAGGAACATCTCAAGGTTGCCACTCTTGCATTCCCTCAACGTACAACCTGGTTTGCACAGAACATCCAGTCTGGTTGCGGCACACATGAGGCTTCCAGGATTGATCAACCTATCAGCTTGTTGTGCATCATAGGCTTGAAGATAGCCACTGGACCAGTTGACGAGGTGGACCAGCAAACACGACCGTCACATTCCCCCAGAGGTCTCTGCAGACCTTCTTCTCGCCGTTGTGTGGTGAATGTCGATTGTCCAGTTGTCGAATCCAGAAAAAGAAACTTCTGGGACATTATTTTCCCAAGAGCATAAACTTTACAAAAGAAGTCAAGTGGTACAGTGGCCTCACAATCAGGAAGCTGTGGATTCGATCCTGGATAGAGGCTGATATCTCTCTGAGCATAATGGGAATATATTTGCTGAATATAGCTCATTGGCGATAGGAAAGACATCCGGCCAGTAAACCCTCAGCCCAATTCCATCCTGCAAAGGATTACGGGGTCATTAAATGAAGAACAATTACAACAAAAACTTTACTAAATAAATCCACATTGGTGCAGAAGAAGTGAAACCAGCTTTGAGCTTCCTGTGCAAATGCACGCACAGTTCATTTCCCCTTTCCCTGCGGGCCACCCACAGTCCATCATGTCCACCAATCACTTCTGTTCACCTTTTTGGGAACCAGTCAATCACGCTGTGGCATCTGCTGTCGGTATGCTTGAGGGGGTGGGAGCCAACAGTGCCTGGAAGCCATTCCCCCCACCCTTGCATTCCAATTCACACCCTCCCCCATTCTCTGCCAAGTTGCGAGCAGAGTGGAATATAGGTGAATATTCAAGTCAGTCTTGACAGTGAAAAGCTCACCTCTCACACTGGGAAGGTCTGGATGGACTTTGTTCATGGCTGACGTAAGAGTTCTTGAAAAAAAACGACACTGCTGTAGCTTGTCTCAGGATCCTAAGCCCGAATCAGTATCCTGAACTCAAGTGAACACCTCACTGGAAAAGGACACTGGGCCTGAACCCCTCATCCTCTCCCTTCCTCTCCAGGCACTCGGGTCTATATCAAACTGGAAGCCAAGTTTCAAGGCCGGGTGGCAGGGCTCTGTGGGAACTTTGACGGCGATGCAGAGAATGACTTCTCCAGCCAACAAGGCATCGTGGAACCCACGGCTGACCTCTTTGGCAACTCCTGGCGCATCAGCCTTCTGTGTCCTGAAGTCAATGCCGAGGACTTTGAACATCCTTGTACGGTACGACCTGTGATTGTGTCGGCAGGGGGGAAACTCACTCCCTGGTAGGACTGGATGAACGTGTCTTACGGGTGTCTGGAAGGACCCTTTGTGGTTGCAAATTGAAAAATGAAATACGGGTGTCCCCACAACTCCACATCTCTCGCCCCCAGGTGAATTCTCACCGTGCAACGTGGGCTCGGAAGCGCTGCGGGATTCTCCTTCAGGATCTCTTTGCCCGTTGCCGTGAGGAGCTGCCCTGCCAACAGTTCTATGAGTGGTGTGTTTTTGATGCCTGCGGGTGAGTGAGGGTCTGCTGGAGAGGGCAGGGGTGGGAAGATAGGGACCCTGGGCAAATCTTTCTTCCTAGGAAGAACCTGTTGTGTAGGAAGGAGAAAAAGGTTCACCACCTAAACAAGGGGTGTCAAACTCAACTTTATTGAGGGCCACATCAACATTGTGTTTGAACTCGAGGCGCCGGGGTGGGCATGGCCAACGTGGGTGTGACCAGCTTGATGTCACTCCTGTTGGGGGCACCTGTAGTGGCCCAAGTGCTCTTCCACCAAAACTGGGCTCCCAAGCTCCATTTTCAGCTGTGACAGCCTCCTGCAACCCTCGGCCAGTGAAAACAGAACTCAGGAGAGCCACATACGATGCTCCCAGGCTCTGCTTCTGCTGGCAGAGGCATCCTGAGCCAGTCCTTTGCTGTTTCCAGGATGACGCTGTGGGGTCACCATATCTAAGTACCCTGAAGGCCTCTGGACCTTGAGTCTGGCACCCCTGACTTAAGCAGACAGTTCTACTTGTTTGCTGAAACTGTTAAGCCTGGTCCTTCACCTTGGCACAGACAGGAGATGACATGCCATCCCTGCCAACTAACCCTGGATGGGGTCATGGTCCTGTCGGAGTCTGAATCTGAGGAGGAAGGTGAACGGCTGACGGGGAGTGGGCTCCATTGGCTGCGGAGGAAACTGGGGAAGGGCAAAGTCAGGCTGGGCAAAGCAGGGGAGAGGTAGAACTAGAGACAGGCAGTTCAGATGAAGACCCAAGCCCACCCTCTCTTTCTCCTAGGGCATGCATGGAAGAAGAGAGCAACAAGGGTTGCATGGCTTATGGGGGAGGAAAGGGCCCTGATTCCCTTCACAAGGCACTCCTGGGGAGGGAGTTTAAAGGAGGGGCAGTTGTCGGGAACAGTTGCTGAGTTTACCTAATGTTGGCTGCTGTTATCGGAATTCCTGGTATCCTCCCAACTGGTTTAATTTACTGCCATGTCACTTCACTTCTGGAATGCCTCCTCTTACCCTGCCAGAGTTATTGCCTTCTTTTGCCTGTTGGATTTATAGCTGAAAGTTTTCTGGGTTACAACGTTGGATTGGAAATATCTGCAGCCAAAGACTGTGGCAGGTTTGCAGGAGAGTTTTTTCCTCCTGACCAGAGAAAGCCATGCAACCCACATTGCTCCCTTCTCCATTCCTCCCTGCGTGCCCTAGGATGAAGAGGGGGTGGGCCTGGGTCTTCCTCTGAACTCCCTCTCCCTTGTTCTACCTCTCCCCTGCTCTGCCCAACCGGAGTTTGCCATTCCCTGGTTTCCTCCACAGCCAACGGAGTCACACTCCTGCTCCCTGTGTCAGCCGTTCATCTTCCTCCTCGGATTCAGACTCCGAGAGGGACATGACTCCCCTCAGGATTAGGTTCAGCCATCGATCTGCATTTCAAAGGCAAAGGACAGCAAAGTCCTCCATTTTGAGCAGAGAGGACCGCTGGTTGGAAAGAGGGGTCGTAGAGGCCCAGTGGTGGGTTTCTCATTTTTTTCCCTCCCAGTTTGGAGAGCGCGCTTCAAATTTTTTTTGCAAGTGGTACATGAGAACCGGTCCAAACCAGCTGAATAGCACCTCTATAGACTATTTAGCCATGACAAAGTCACATTGGCAGGTGGTGCACCACGAGAGGGCTAGTCTATATTATGTGTGGTTTAATTTTACGCATGGCTTGAACGCTGTGTTTTTAAAATAATTCACTATGGGGTTTTATATTTCCATGCGCATTTTATAGGCCAGAGGTGGTTCCTCTTTTGGGGCTCCTGTGCCAAAAATTGTGTGCACACTCATGCATGCATACTCACATGCCAGCACCCAGAAGGTAATGTGCGTGGCTCCCCTGTTCATGAGTGCATGATCCCCCCTCCGTCCCCTTACCTGCACTGCGCCTCCCAGCGATTTTTGACCCATATGAGACCTTTTTGGATCTCCCAGGGGCTTAGAGGGAAGCTTTTGCAGCCTTTAGAAGCTGAAAAATGGCCCTGTTTCATCACTTCTGGTATTTCTGGAAATACCAGAAGTGATGAAACGGGCTTATTTTTCAGCCTCCAAAGGCTGCTGAGGCTTCCTTCAAGCCTCTGGGAGACCGAAAAAGACCTGAAATGGACTGAAAATCAGCTGGGAGGCAAATGCTTGTGCAGTGAGGTAAGTTTGCCTTGGGCTCGCATGCCTGCACAAATGGTTCACTGTGCCCCCTGTGGCAGGCATGCCATAGGTTTGCCATCACCGTTCTAGGCTGTTCTGGTGAATTTTATGTGTTTGCTGTGTTTTGCCAGGCTCTGCCCAATAAATTTTATTTTTCAATTTACCCAGATCAGCAGGGAAGTGTGTGTGTGTGTGTGTGTGTGTGTGTGGACTTTCTGCCAATCTCTCTGCTGATCTGATCCCCTTCTCTGCCTCCTCTTTGCTCAAGGTGTGACTCTGGAGGGGACTGCGAATGCCTCTGCACGGCTGTTGCAACTTACGCCGAAGAGTGCAGCCAGCGAGGAGTCTCCGTCCGCTGGAGAAGCCAGGAACTCTGCCGTAAGCTTTGGAGGAGGCTGGGAAAGAAAGAGACCCTCTCCAAGGTGGGGTGTCTAGCAGTGGTGGGTTTCCTACCAGTTCTATGAGAATGTGCATACAGCAATCAACAGCCGCCCTCTGTGTCAACGCTGGCGAGGTGAGCTGTTTTTTGAGCCCAGCTGAGGCACGGAAATCCGCTCTGCCACACAAATCAGCTGAGCTAAAAAGAAGGGGAATATAGGACAGGATAGGGCAGGAGCAGGTGGGTGGGGCCAGCCAGAGGTGCAGTGGTGATATTCCACTGGTTTGCATTGGTTTGGGCAAACTGGTAGCAAAGGATTTGGCATGGGTCGCCAAACCGGTAGTAACTTCTAGCTCGCAACACCCCTAGCCCAATCGCCCCTCTCCTCCCCGCCCAGTCAGTCCTTCTAACGCATGCACAATATCGCGCATATGCCTTATATCACTGACTGCATTCTTCCCTGCCCAGTCACTCTTTTTTTCTTCTCCTGTCAATCAGCTGCTCCAATGATCAGCTGTGCTGGGATTCCGCTTGGTGTCTTACTGGTTCGCCAAGGAGGAAGGAAGGAAGAAGAGGAGGAGGAAGGAAGGAAGGAAGGAGAGGAGGAGGGAGGGAGGAGAGAAGGAGGGAGGGAGGAGAGAAGGAAGGAAGGAAGGAAGGAAGGAAGGAAGGAAGGAAGGAAGGAAGGAAGGAAGGAAGGAAGGAAGGAAGGAAAGGATGATCAGTTGTGCTGGGATTCCCCTCACTGTCTTGCCCAGGAGGCTCCTCTGAGGCCTAAGAAGGCAAAAAATGGAGGGAGGGGGGCACATCCCCCCCCACCCCTGCACTCCATGTTTTTTCTTTCTGGGCCCCAGGGGAGCAAAAACACCCCCCAGGGGGCTTGCCTGAGGCCCAGAAAGCCCCAAAATGGGGGGAGGTGCTGCAAAAAAACCCACACCCACCCAGTTACCTGGCCATGCTCACCTAGCCACACTTTAAACACTTTTTAAAAAGTGTTTGAATCCCACCACTGCAGAGGTAGGATTTGCCGGTGCTCTGAACCGGCCACAATTTCCCGCTACCGGTATGCCAGAACCTGTCCAAACCCGCTGAATCCCTCCCTGGTGGACTAGGGAGGGCCAGAAGCTCCGAGAAACGCTCTGACTGACCAATCCCTGAAGCCCTTTCTCAGATCTCTCCTGGGGCTTTGCCCTCTTATTCACCTCCCTCTTCCACTCGCTCAGCTTTACAGTGTGATCATGGGATGGAGTATCACCCCTGCGGCCCCGCCTGTCCTCCGACCTGCCAGAACTTCGGCTTGGAGCCTGCTGAGCACTGCCCGCTGGAGACGGCGTCCTGTGTGGAGGGATGCTTCTGTCCAGAAGGCAAAGTATTGCATGGTGAGATAAGAGAGGGACAGCAGACGTGGGGTGAAGGGGAGGGCAGCGTTGTCTGGCACCCACGGACAGAGCCAGGGGAAACCGGGGAAGAGGAAGAAGTGGGGGTGCAGAAGGCCTTCCTTGGGACTGTGGCAGGGAAGATGGAGAAGACCAGAATTGGCTGCGGATGATGTCATTCCCTGAAATCAAAGCAAGGGGATCTTTTGCAGTGTTAGGAATGCTGCCAGCGTCACAACCGGTTTGTTAATTGCACCCAGCTTTCAAAATTACTTACCTTTGATGTTACTTTGGAGAAGTAACTCAGCTGAGGCATGACAATCTGCTCTGCCACGTTGTTGTAGTTAGCCGGCAGCAGGTGTGGATGGCCGAGGAGAGCGAGGACTCAGATGAGGGGCCAGGACCCTCAGGGAGTAGATTGCTGCCTTCATTCAGAGATTGTGGGAGCTGATAGCAGTGATGAAGAGCTTCCCGAGGAGCCTGTGCCAAGTGCATGTGCATGCAGCATTGCTCGTAGGAAAGAGCAACTGCAGCAGTATGGGCGACTCGAGAATAAGGCTGCAAGGTAATGGCCCCTCCTTCAAGAAGATAAAAGGCAGCTGTGAAGCAAATGTTCTTTGCAGGAAGCAAAGACATTTTGAAACTCAGCCTCGTGGACATTGCTGTATCTTAAATTGGTATTTGAAGACTCTTGTGTTGTGAAATATTTCTTATCTGTGATTCTTGGCAGCCTCGCACAATTTTGGTGAGGCTTGTGCTTATCAAAGTTAATTACTTCTCAGCAGTCTTTTAACCGGGGATTCGTAAGAGTCATTAAAAGGTTTCTGTTCCCTTTGATTATTGTTTGTCTTATTGGAAAAGAGTTTGGGTCAGAACATACATGAATCAGCTGAGTGGATATAGGTGAGTGCAGTGCAGGGGTGGGCGGGCGCACATGATCACCGGAGCGAATCAGTTCGGAGCCAGATGAACATTGGAGCTAGGGGTTCGCCTGAATTGGTCCGGAACGGCAGAATCTCAGCCCTGATCTCATGGTCGAACGAAAGCTGGGTGGATAGGTTGAACCCTCCCCCACACACAATCAGAGCTGCCACTGCTTGGTGCCAATCTGCCATGAACTCTGGGGTGGGGGATAGCTGGATAGGCAGGGGGGAAAGTGAAAAACGACACTGTGTCTTTCTGAGACACGGCTCCAAGGCCAGACCTCTGAGAATGGAACAAAGCTGCCTACCACACCACAAACTTCAGGTAACCATTCCAATACCGTCTTCTTTGAATATGATTGGATGATGGGGGGTAAATGGGGGGAGGATGCAAGGGCAATGGGAAGTGACTTGGGGGGGGAACGGTTTCGCTATGGGGGGGGAGAATTCGGTGCATGAATTCCCAGCTCTGGCTTTGCCCTGCTGTCATCCACTTGACTTCTAGGAAAGCATTCCTTTCTTGGCCAAACGGAGTTGAGGATCATCCTTGCGTAGAGGTTGAAGCTGGGACAGGACTGACAGAGAGAGGGAGGGGGAGACAGAGGGGAAGGAAGGAGGGCAGGAGAGAGAGTGGGGGAAAGGGAGAGAGAGAAAGAGAGAGAGTGGAGCTGGAGGTTGTAGGATGCTTCACCAGCAATCAAGACCTTCAGCCTTAGCTATGATGCTGAGTCTTGTAAACCTTCTGGTCAGATCCGCAGAAGACAAACTGCCATGCCCCCGTTGGAGTCTGACTTCAAGGGAGAGGAGGAACAGCAACAGGGAGTGGGAGTGTGGCTCCGGAGGTTGTGAAAGAAACTGGGGAAGGACATAGGCCGGCTGGGCAGTCAGAGAAAGGTCCAGGCCCATCCCCTCTTCATCCTAAGGCATACAGGGAGGAATAGATAAGAGAGAAACGTGAATGGTGTGGTCTACGGGGGAGGGAGGGGCCCTGATCCCCTTCATGGTCTGCATCTGGGAAGACTGTTTAAAAGGACAAACTGTGCTTGGCCCAGTGCTGGAAACAAGGCGTGAAATAATTCTAGTCTTTCCATTCTTATCTGAGTTCTGGCGTCCTTCCCAGTGTGTGTATTTCAATATCTGTGGACGTCTTCAAGCCCTTAACCTGTCTTGTCTCATAATTGCTTCAGTGTGGTTTGTGTTGTTTTTTCTATTTATAATTTATATGTATTTTGAGTCTGAATGGCATTTTTTCCTTTTCACAACTGTTTGTGGGGGAGTTTTTTTTCCAATCAATGATAATTGGAGCTTTGAAACCAAGTTTAAGGAATTAAAGGGACTTCACCTGTTTTTTGTGACTTTGTTGCTTTTGTATACCATCCTGGGTACACAAGCAAGGCAGTCCTTGACCAGGAGGGAAGTCTATTACTACTACTGACTACTACTAAGTCTAGCACTACTATTACTGTTAAATCTTGTCATCACCCCTTATCACTCCTCCCACTTGTGACTGTATTATTGTAACTTGGTTGCTTGGATCCTTACGATTTATATTCACTGTTTCCTAGTATTATTTGATTGCTTATTGTACCCTATGACTATCCTTAAGTGTTGTACCTGCTGATTCTCGACTCTTGACAAACGTATCTTTTCTTTTATGTACACTGAGAGCATTTGCACCAAGACAAATTCCTTGTGTGCCCAATCACACTTGGCTAATAAAGAATTCTCTTCTCTTCTCTTCTATTCTATTCTATTCTATTATCTATTCCTAATTCTTATTGTGTTTCTATTCTATTCTATTCTATTTTATTCTATATTCCTAATTCTTATTGCATTTCTATTCTATTCTATTCTATTCTATTCTATTCTATTCTATATTCCTAATTCTTATTGCATTTCTATTCTATTCTATTCTATTCTATTCTATTCTATTCTATTCTATTCTATTCCATTCCATTCCATTCCATTCCATTCCATTCCTATCCATTTCTATTCTATTCTATTCTGTTCTCTATTCCTAATTCTTATTGGGTTTCTATTCTATTCTATTCTATTCTATTCTATTCTATTCTATTCTATTCTATTCTATTCTATTCTATTCTCTATTCCTAATTCTTATTGCATTTCTATTTTATTCTATTTCCCACGGAGAGACACAATGCCCCTCCGGCGTAGGAGCACGTCCTCGGCCTTCTCCACCTTCCTTCTTTGTCTTCCCTGCCAGGCGGACGCTGCATCGACCCGTCCGAATGCCCCTGCTTCTGGGAGGGCATCTTATTCCCGCTAGGGGCGCTGATGACACAGGAGTGCAGGAACTGGTAAGCTATGGGAATTGCTGGGGGAGTGTAACCCGTCATGGAGTGTTATGGTTTGCCGGAAGCCTGGGCAGACGGGAGCAGAATCGGACAGTGGGGAGAAGCATGGGCTAGTCCAGGAATCTGGGGAGACTTGGATGAGAGTCCTGCCTCCAATGGAGAGATGGGGCTAGGACCATCTGGGAGTGGGGTGCTGCCTCCAGAGTCTGGCAGCAGTGAGGCAGAGGAATAAGGGGAGCCTGTTCCTAAAGTGTGTGTGCGCAGAGCTGCTAAAAGGCGAAAGCAGCTGAGACAAAAGGAATGACTTGGGAGAAAGGCTGGGAGGTGATTGCCCCTCCCCTCAGGGATAAAAGTCAGGCCGAGATGACAAAACCTTTGCGGGAAGCAAAGTAGTCTGATTGGTTCCGAATCAGCTGTACTTCAGTTGGTTTCTTTTCTAGTTCATTTGATACTTCTGTTTTTGGCAGCACTTCACAGAACTGAAAGGTGGGTGCTTATCTCGGGAAACTGTTTGAGCTTAATTCCAGCTGGGAATGAAAACAACCGATCACAGGCATAACAGATAACAGATCATCAGAGTTGGAAGGGACCTTGTAGGTCATCTAGTCCAACTCACCTGCCCAAGCTAAACCATGAGACCCTCAAGGTCCTGATCATCATGGCTCGGGTGAAAAGCCCCCTCTGCCCCCACATGCTAGTTATATATCCTCCTTGATTCAATAATGTTCTGTCCCCTCCATCCAGCTCATGTGAGGCAGGCCTGTGGCAATGTACCGCCCCTCCAGAATCTTGTGGCACCCCCTCCTCTCACTGTGCCGAATCGGAGTTTGCTTGCCGCACGGGTGGGCGCTGCGTCCCCATGGCCTGGCTATGTGACAACGAAGATGATTGTCGGGACGGATCGGACGAAGTCTGCCCTTTTAGCTGCCCTCCAGACCAGTACCGGTGTGCCGGTGGGCAGTGCATCCCCTGGGGGTACCGCTGTGATGGCGCCACTGACTGCGCTGACCACTCGGATGAAAAGGACTGCCCCTCCCCCGGATGCTTGCCACAGGAGTTCCGGTGCAACAACGGGCGCTGCATCCCTCACCGGGACTATTGCGATGGGGAGCTGGATTGCGGGTTTGCCGACCTCTCTGATGAAGCCGGTGAGGAGCGGGAGGCACTGTGAGGGTTTGGCCAGTCTAGAGAAAAGAAGGTCCTCCAGGATTTGGGGAGGGGGCTGCCCCAAAGAAAAGGGGGTCAAATTATTCTCCCAAGCACTAGAGGGAAGGGCAAAAAAAAACAGAATGGAAACTAATCAAAGGGAGGAACAACCTGGAACGAAGGATTTCTAACAGGGAGGACAATTCACGGGTGGAAGGGCTTGCCAGCGGACATTGGGGTTGCTAAGAGACAGGACAGCCATTTGTCTCAAATGGTATTTGCTCTGGGGGTTGGACTGAAAGGCCTCCGCGGTCCCTTCCATCCCTATGATTCTGTAAGAGAGGAAGGAAGGAGAAAGAGAGAGGAAATGTCCCTTCCTTCCTCCCTCCCTCCCTCCCTTTCCCTCCTTTCTTTCCTTCTTTCCCTCCTTCCATCCTTCCCTTTTCCTCCCTCCCTCCTTTTCTTCCTCCACCTTTTATTTCCTTCTTCCCTTCCTCCCTCCCTTCTTTCTTTCCTTCCTCCCTCCCTCCTCTCCCTCCTCTTGTTCCTTCCTTCTACCCTCCCTTTCTCCCACCCTCTCTTCTTCCAACTTTTACTTCCTCCCTTTCTCCCTCCCTCTCTTCTTCCATCTTTTACTTCCTCCCTCCCTCCCTTTCTCCCTCCCTCGTTTCCTCCCTTCCTTCTATCCTCCCTTTCTCCCTCCCTCTATCTTTGCCTTCCTCCCTCCCTCCCAA
Organism: Hydrophis major; assembly: GCA_033807585.1. NCBI lineage: Eukaryota > Metazoa > Chordata > Lepidosauria > Squamata > Elapidae > Hydrophis > Hydrophis major. The sequence goes on from JAUCBL010000042.1 coordinate 160,824, forward strand.
CAGTGAGAACAATTAACCAGTGGAACTACTTGCCTCCAGAAGTTGTGGGTGCTTCATCACTGGAGGTTTTTAAGAAGAGACCGGACAGCCCAGTCAGGTAGAGGGTCTGCTGCTCAGCTCTATTCTGATGGAGTCTGGAAGGGCTGCCAGGCTATCCAACAGTTATCAGCTGCCTTCGGAGTCAGAGATCAATGGGGAAGAACAGCTGGAGCCTGTTCCCCGTGTGCGCATGCACAGAGCTGCCAGGAGAAGGGAACAGTTAAGGAAGCAGGCAGGGAAAGAGGACGCCACAGCCATGGTGGCATTCCCTGTCTACCCAGAGGGGCCCTGGGCCCTGGTAAGACTCCAACACATCCAGGCTCATTTTGGTTGGCCTTCCTGGATCCTGGACTTGTACAGGTAATCCTCGCCTTACAATGTGTTTCGTCACCGTTCTAAGTTACAACAGCATGGCTTATGACTGTTTTTCACATTTACGACCATCTCACAGCCTCCCCGGGGTCTGGTATCCAAATTGGAATGCTCAGCAACCGACTCCTCCTTTACGATGCTTCAAGGGTTATAAGACCCTCTGATGAGCAGAGCCAAAGGAGGAAGCCTGGTTCATTTAACGACTGCCTGACTTGCTTAATGGAGGCAGGGGATTGGCTTCAGCGCTGTGATCCCAAAATGGGGCAAAACTCCTCGAACCACCATAGCAACAGAAATTGAGGGCTCAAAAGGCGGTCATGAAGTGAGGAGTCCCCATATCTTGTCATCTCTCTGGATTTGAGCTGCAGACAATGGAGATAAGGCAACTGATGGGGTAGATGCGATCCTAAGGGAAGACTTGGGCAGAAGAAAAGGGGACAAGGGAGGAGACACCACCATTCCTCAGTGATTGTTGGGATGACCTGGGATGTGACACAAAAATAAAGAATAAAGTCCCTTTAATGCCTCCAACTTGGCCCCCAATGTCCAATTATCCTTGGCTGGAAATAAAACTCTTAAAGAAAACAGTTTACAGAAGGAGTAAATGCAGCTCGCACCCAAAGTAAAGTTAATTTAAAATAAAAAACCCAACACAAACCACACTGAAGTTATTACTATGGCAGGCAAGGATGATTAATTGCAGACTTCTACTAGATAACACAGCCACCACAGTTGGGAGGAAGCCAAAACACAGAGAAGCTCCAACAAGAATAATGCACGCTTTGCTTCCAGCACTGGGCCATGCTCAGTTTGTCCTTTTAAACAGTCCTCCCAGCTGCAACCCATGAAGGGGATCAGGGCCCCTCCCTCCCCTGTAGACCACACCACTCATGTTTCTCCCTTATCCGCTCCTCCCTGTGTGTTCTAGAAGGGATGGCCCTGGGTCTTCCTCTGACTGCACAGCGGCCTGTGCCCTTCCCCAGTTTCCTCCACAACATTCCCTGTCAGCTGTTTCTCCTCTCCCTTGGAGTTAGACTCTAACAGGGGTATGATAATCGTCTTCTTTTTTAATGACCCCATAATCCCTTGCGGGGCAACCGAATGGAGCTAGCAGTGTTTTCATGGCAGGATGCTTTTCCTGTTGCCAATGCAGAGTTTTGTTCAGCAGATATCTTCTTGGTGTGCCCAGAGAGAGGGAAATAGCTGCCTCTACTTAGGAACAAACTCACAGCCCCCTGTTCTTTTATTCAAAGTAATTAAAAAAAAAAACAAATAAAAAAAACATGAGGAACCCGCTCGATTTTTGCTAGCCCCCCTCCCCCCCAAAACAAATTCTCCTCTCTCCTCCCCCCGTTCCAGATTGTGGACCAGCCTGTAAGCTGAGTGAGTTCCGTTGTGTGGCTGGGCGCTGCTTGCCGTACCTGCATCGCTGCGACGGGCACGATGACTGTGGCGATTTTAGTGATGAACGCGACTGCGCCTGCCTTGCTGGGGAATTCCAGTGCCCGAGTGGTCTGTGCCTTCCCAAAGCTCTGGTTTGCAATGGCCGGCAGGACTGCCTCTCCGGCATAGACGAGACTTTCTGCCCAGGTGAGTAAATGCTTGTGTTAATAAGTGTGATTAATTTATTAATTAAGGAGACAGTTTGGTGTACTGGTTAAGGTACTGCCCTGAAACCAGGAGACGGGGAGTTCTAGTCCTGCCTTAAGCAAGAAAACTGATTGGGAGTTCTAGTCCTGCATTAGGCATGAAAGTCGGCTAGGTGGCGGATGAGCAAGAGAAAGAAGAGCTGGGTCCAGTACCCAACACACAGATGCAGAGGAGAGGAGAGCAGTGGAAATCTATGGGCCAGTCCTCGGGACAGAGGACCCACCGCTGCTAGCGAAGCCTCACCTTAGCTCTGGGGAGAAAAGGCAGGGGCCGGCGATGAATAGATGTTGCCAGTGGTGCGAGAGAAACTTTTTCGCCAGGGCTGCGATTGCTCCTCATAAAGGAATCATGGAGTTCCACTGCAGAGGGTTTGTCGTCTTTGGGGAACTGGGTCAGAACAGGTTGGGGGACTCCTGATCTAGACAACTCATCCAGAACTGTCTGGAGCCTTGGTTCTAAGGTAAAGGTTCTCCGTGCTCGTTGTTTCTGGCTCTAAGGCATGTGCTCACCTCCGTTCCAAAGCCGAAGAGCCAGCGTTGTCCAAAGACGTCTCCATGGTCCAGGACTAAATGCTGCCAAAGGCCCAGGGAACACTGTTCCCTTCCCACCAAAGTTGGTCCCTATTTTTCTACTTGCATTTTCTTATGTGCTTTGGAACTGCTAGGTTGGCAGAAGCTGGGACAAGGAACGGGAGCTCACTCCATGACGTGGTGCTGGGGATTTGAACTGCCCAATCGACAAGCTCAGCGTCTTAGGCCTTTGTTCTACAGCCTTACCAAAGACAAGTGTTGGGGATCTCTTCTCTTACTCAAGTATTCAGAGGGTGTTTAGGACCACCAGATGTTCTCCCAAAGGAGAGTCCAGAATGTTTCATTCTCTGTCCCTGGGTCCATTCCCCCTCTCGTTATAGATCTGGTGATGTGCGCTCCAGGCCAGCTAGCTTGTCCAAATGCCACTTGTGTGAGCCATACACAGGTGTGTGACGGTGTACACGACTGCGATGATGGTACTGATGAGGACCCTTCTCGGTGTCCACCGATACAGACCATCCCTCTTGTGCCCACCATTTCGCCAGCTTTTCCTGGAACCCGTCAGCCTGTCACCAACAGGACCCTGGGTAAGCAGCCTCAAGGTGTTGTGGGCCCACCAGTGGCCAGTGGAGCTGGCAGCAGACTCAGACAGTGAGGAGGTTGTGGAGGAACCTGGGCCAGTCCTGGAGTCTAGGGAAGGCTCAGACGAGGCCTCTGCGTCAGAGGCAGAGATGGGGCCAGGGCTGCCCAACAATTATCAGCTGCCTTCAGCGTCAGAGATCAGTGAGGCAGAAAAACAGCTGGAGTCTGTTCCCAATGTACACATGTGCAGAGCTGCCAGGAGAAGGGAACAGGTAAGGAACAAGGGTCAACTTGGGAGTAAAGCCACAGGTGAATGGTGAATGGCCCCTCCCAGAGGGAATAAAAGAGGAGCGAAAGGGGAGTGGGGTTTGCAGGGGACAATGAGTTCAGTTCATTCGGGTGAAGGTCTGTTCCTGACTTCTTCTCAAGTAATTGCTGCTACAGTGTGGCGTTTGGAAGCTATGAGCCTGGCAACTCTCCTAGGTCAGAACACAAGAGATGGGAGGATCATCAGATCTTGCATGGTGTACGATCCTCTCGATTAGGAGCTGTCAGACCCCAGAGCAGGTAGACCCCAGTTGAACCCCAAATTTCTGCAGGCTTACCCAAGAGTACGAAGTCGACTCCTTGTCCTGATAAAACTCCTTTTATTTTAGGTTAAAGGGAATTTCCCTCTAGCAAAGTCCCATCCAACAGTGTTTCATGAGATCTCACAACTACAGACCTTTATCAGGCTTGGAGAGTTGCCAGGCCGATAGCTTCCGAATGCCACACTGTAGCAGCAACTACTTGGCAAGAAGTCAGGAACAGACCTTCACCCGAATGAACTGAACTCATTGTCCCCTGCAAACCCCACTCCCCTTTTGCTCCTCTTTATTCCCTCTGGGAGGGGCCATTCACCATCCACCTGTGGCTTTACTCCCGAGTTGATCCTTGTTCCTTAACTGTTCCCTTCTCCTGGCAGCTCTGTGCATGCGCACCCTGGGAACAGGCTCCAGCTGTTCTTCTTCCCCACGGATTTCTGACTCCCAAGATAGCTGGTAACTGTTGGACGGTCCTGGCCCCATCTATGCCTTCGACGCAGAGCCTTCCCCAGATTCCAGGACTGGCCCAGGTTCCCCCCCCAACCTCCTCACTGTCCAAGTCTGCCACCAGCTCTGCTGGCTGCCAGAACAGTTCTCTCCCATTTTATGACCTTTCTTTTCCCTGGCTGTTTGGTGAACTGCTGCCGTTCTGGCATCAGTAAACACGGTTGTAGCACAGATCTGATCTTCTGCCCTTCCCATCCATGCAGGGCCACCCTGCGGGCGCTACGAGTTCCACTGCCACAGTGGGGAGTGCCAGCCACGGGGCTGGGTGTGCGACAATGAAGCAGATTGCCTCGATGGCAGTGATGAGCTCCACTGCAACCGCACGTGTGAATTGGACCAGTTCCCTTGTGCCCACGGGGCAGAGTGCATCCACTACCAGCAGCTCTGCGACGGCGTGCCACACTGCCAGGACCAGTCCGATGAAAGTGTGGACACCTGTGGTGAGCGGTCTCTTCTCCCTAGTGCACTCTTGACTCTCGTTCCTCTGTTTCTCTAGACCGAGGGTGTCAAAACTCAATTTAATTGAGGGCCGCATCAGAGCTGTGGTTGACCTCAGGGGGGGCAGGGGGGCATGTCTGACTGGGTGGGCATTGTTGTGTTTCACCAGCAGCCTGTGCTGATGGCAGCAGAAAAACAGGGACCAGTCTGGGAGTCTGGGGAGGACTTGGATGAGAGTCCTGCGTCCAACGCAGAGATGGGGCCAGGACCACCTGGGAGTGGGGTGCTGTCTCTGGAGCCTCCGTAGTCTCTCAGCAGCGAGGCAGAGGACCCAGGGGAGCCTGTTCCCAGTGGGCGTGTGTGCACAGAGCTGCCAGAAGGCAAGAGCAGCTGAGACAAAAGGGACGACTTGGGCGTAAGGCTGGAAGGTGATTGCCCTTCCCTTAAGGGATAAAGGACAGGCAAAGGGACAGGAGTCTTTGCAGGAGGCAACGTTGTTCGCTCTGTTCAAATTAAATCTTGAAGCTCTGTGGGGATTTTGTACTCTGGGTGTTTTACAGTTCATTTGGCATTTTAGTTGCTGGCAGCAATTCAAAGGAGAGAAAGGTGGGTGCTTATTTCAAGGGACTGTTTGGGATTCATTACGGGCTGGAAATGAACAGAATTCACAGCCGTTGAAATAAAACAAGAGTTGTTTGGACAAAGCATGTGCTTAATTACGATCTCAGGAAGCCTTGGTCAGAACAGGCATGGCCAGCTTCATGCCAGTCACTGTGCATGGCCGACTGGGTAGGTGTGGCCAGCTGGGTGGGGCGTGGCCAGCTTGATGCCACTCCCCAAACTGCTGCCTGGTTTTCTCTCAGCATTGGGTAGACCGGGCTGAAGTGTCGCGGGACGTCTCCTTAAATTTTCCAGGATGACCCCATGGGCTGGATGTGACCACATCGCTCGCTGCATCCAGCCCACGGGCCTCGAATTTGACACCCCTGCTCTTGGGTCATTTTCTCACTCTCGCCCAACTAAGCAAGACCCAAGCAAAAATGTCAAGACACAATAAATGTGGACATGCAAAATAGCTACTTGGACCCAGATGTCTGCATTTGCAGAATGGTATAATTCACACATGCGCACACCTGGCTAGCTCTTCCCAGCTGACTTTCCTCATCCGACTGTGCGCAGACAGCTTGCCACAGGAAAATTCAATGCAGCATCACTCAAACTAGGGAGAACAGAATTGCAACTCAGCCCAGACTTGAGGACTGCAAGCTTGAGAAGGTTTAAATCTAAAGCAAGACAAAGCCTGCTGCAATTTGCTTGTCCTTCCCTTGAGTTGTCCCTTTGGCAAGTTGGCCGAGGTGAGTTATCCAGTGGTGAGTTGATTGGAGTGAGTTGTCAGCGTCGAGTTGTTCTAGACCTTCTGTGTTTGATTGTACAAAATAGTGTCCATCAATCCGAAAAGCGGACCCTGCATCTGTGGGAAAACTGTGATGATGACAATAAAGATGACAAGTCTTCTTTGTCCTGGAGGCAGGCTCCACGCAGATCCCCCCTTGCCCTGGGTTCTTCATCTGCAATGACCGGATGTGCATCAATGTATCCCGGGTGTGCGATGGCTCGCCCGACTGTTCCCAGGGAGAAGATGAGCTCGCCTGTGGTAAGGAAAGGAGGAGTGTGCAGCCGATTCTCGGGAATTCTCGGGAAAGGGGTGCAAAATATGGATGGGGTGCCAGGGAGGGATTGAGTCTGTTGTGGTCCAACAGCAGCCTGCAGAGCTGGCAGCAGAGTTGGATAGTGGGGAGGAACATGGGCCAATCCAGGAGTGTGGGGAGGACTCAGATGAGGGTTCTGCGTCCGATACAGAGATGGAGTCAGGGCCATCTGGGAGTTATGTGCTGACTCCAAAGCCTCCAGAAGCTAACAGCAGCAAGGCAGAGGAATAGGAGGAGCCTGTTCCCAGTGCGTGAGTGCACAGAGCTGCCAGGAGGCAAGAAGTTAAAGGCAAAAGGGGTGACTTGGGAGTAAGGCTTGGGTGTTATTGGCTCTTCCATAAGACATAAAGGAGAAGCAAAGAGACAGGAGTCTTTGCAGGAAGCAACTTTCTTCATACTGGTCAATTTGAAACCTGAAGCTCCATGTTAAATTTGTGCTCCATTTGGTCTTATACAACTTGGCAATTTAGTCGTCAGCAGCATTTCAAGAAACATAAAGATCCGTGCTTATCAGATTTATTTATCCTGAAGGACTTTGGCAGACTTTCGTGGGACTATTTATAAACTGTTCCCAGTGTGCGAGTGCACAGAGCTGCCAGAAGGCAAGAAGTTAAAGATTACGGGCTTTGAATGATTATAATTCACAGCTGTTGAAATAACAGGTTTTTGGGACTAATGTGTGGTTGTTAATGTCTCAGGAAGCCTTGGTTAGAACAGAATCTACCTGGAAGGGCACTTTAAATCACCCCCCGTTGCACTTTCTGAAGATTTAACTTGATTTAAATAATCAAAATAGCTTCCACACGTACAGGTAGCCTTCAACATACAACTGGTTGGAAGTTAGATGGAGCTACCTGGAGGGCACTTACGTCGGTTTGACATTTTGACAGCCGACCCCACATGTCAAACACTGGCGACCGTGCCTGTGATGACCTGGAGTGTAACATAAACATAACAAAATTCAAAACGTAAATAAATGTCCTTTAATGCCTCCAACTAGGCCCCACTGTTCAATAATTCTCAGTTGGTGATAAAACATACTGAAAAATAGTCTTAACTTAATGAGCAGATAGAGGTGAAATAAAAAAAAACAAACTACAATGACAAAATTTCTGCAGCAGACCAGGATAAGTAATTACCAAATTCAAGGAGATAACAAGGCACAGTCTAATGGAAGCACGCCAACCAAGATAACTTCAGCCCAAAAGAAAACACATTTTGCTTCTGGCAACACTGCGTTGTAATGGTCTCTGTTATATACTAGCCTCCCCAGCTGCAACCAATGAGGGGGATCATGGCCACTTCCTCCCTCATAAGCAAGTTGTTTCCTCCTCCCTTCCTCCCTTCATGTCTTAGGATGAAGAGGGGATGGGCCTGGTTCTTGCTCTGACTGCCCAGCCAGCCTCTGACACAACCTCCGGAGCCACACCTCCACTCCCTGTCAGTTGTTCCTCCTCTCCCTCAGAGTCCGACTCTAACAAGGGCATGATAGTGCTGTTTGCCACATCCCACAGTCGCATGATCTTGATTGCCCAATTGTCTCACATAATGACATGATCGTATGCGATGGCATGCTATGAAAAGATCTCAGAAAGATCGGATCCATTTTTCCTCCTCCCTTCAAGTCACAGGTCGAGATTATAACACTTTCCCCATTGACATTTGATAAAAAATGCTAGGTTACTTAAGAAGACATGGAAATGTGTATATTGGTCAATCCAATTGTCCCAGCATCCGTTCACTGTATTAATAAAAGTCACCAATAGGTAATCCCAAAGGTAAAATAATCAGTTAACCATCTGTTATCGTATTTAACACGCAAGGAAATGGATGCCTCTTGAGTGATGGAGGAGAGTGGATGATGAGTGTGGCGGTACCGATATTGGTTCTGATGGCTGCTTGTTCTTACCCCTGATAGAAATCCCGGTGGCTCCACCAGGCGAAAGGAATCAGACAGTTGGTCCGTGTCCGGAATATTCTTGCAGCGATGGTGCCTGTATTGCCTTTAAACAGGTGCAGTGAGGAGTTGGTTCCTCTCCCTTTCTTGTCTTCTCTGATCACTGCACTTCTTCTTTTCATTGCTGTTTCATTCCTTTATTTACTGATGTAGCCTCTGGATAGATTATGGAATCAGAGTAGTGGAGTGGCCTAGAGGTGGAGCCTCTCGCCTCACAGTCAGGAAGCTGTGAGTTCAATCCAAAGTAGAGGCAGTTATTTTTCTCTCTTGGCACAATGAGAATATATCTGTTGAACAAAACTCTGCATTGGCGACAGGGAAGGACATCCGGCCATTAAATGCTCAGCTCCAATCAGTTGCTCTGACTCCCCCCACAAGGAATTATGGGGCCATTAATTGACAAAGAAGGTAGATTACAAAATCTATAATAGCAACACCCTGTAAACAGCATGTACACAGCTCTGTTTGTGGGAGTGGTGGGTATGCATGCCCTCCGCTTGCATAAATGGAGCTGTGTGCGTGCATTCACTTGCCAGTCCGTTGCACGTGCAAGTGGAGCTGCACACATGTGCTCCTATCTGTCTCTCACATGGAACCATCTCCTCTTCAACTCCCAGCTGGTCCACAATTCTGGAAAGGTTGAAGATCAGTGGACTAGATGACCTCCAGAGTCCCTTCCAACTCTTATTCTGTTATTCCTAACGTCTTTGAGGTTGCCCCTGGTGGCAGAAAGGGGAGGGCAGTCTAGAGGGGCTCCTGCGTCTCCGATTTTCAGAGCCCATTCATGCCTCTTCTGGTTGCGCATCCTTGCAGGTGTGCAATGGTTTGGCCAACTGCGCGGATGGCACGGAAGCTTCAGGTTGGCTGCCATCCGATGAGCGGGACTGCGGCCTCTGGACACCCTGGGCAGCCTGGAGCATGTGCAGCCGCTCGTGTGGCACGGGACTCCAGATCCGCCGGAGGAGCTGCACACGGCGGGCAGACGATGTCCTCCGTCACTGTCTTGGAGAGGAGACCCAGGCCCAGCAGTGCTTCCTAGTGGCTTGTCCTGGTAAGAGCGGGCTTTGGGACCCTTGCCTCCTTTTAGCGGACTCCGTTCATACGTTCAGTACAATTTGGTGCGGATGCCTGATCCTGCCCTGGTTTCGTCCGCAGCCGTTCAGTGATCAGTTCCCTCTGTAGCTGTTGTGGTCCATCGACTGCCAGCAGAGATGGCAGCTGAGTCAGAGGAGACGGAGGGGGTGCCTGGGTTACCATTGGAGCCGGCGGAAGGCTCTGAGGAACAGGAGGTCTCAAAGCCAGATGCAGAGCTGGGCCATGTACTCACGCTCAGGTGGAGAGGCAGCTGTTTTGGGGGCCTGAGATGAGGGAGGGGGAGGAACAGCTGGGCCCTGTCCCAGGTGCACGTATGTGCAGAGAAGTGTAGAGAGGAGAGCAATGCAGGACTGAGGCCCAGCTATCCAGGAAGAGAAGGAGACATTCACAAGCCCCTCCTTGGCGGGGATATAAGGAGGAGGGGTATGGGAAGCATCCATTCAGGCTCCAGAACAGTTCCCTCCAGCAGATTCCTTGCCAGGATTTCATTGCCACTAACCAAGTTGATTAGGACTCTTTGTGTTGGGACTGAAATGCTAATGGAGGCTCCCTGTGGGGAACTGAGAGACTGCAATGGCCTGTGTGATAAATAATAACAAAATACAGCTAGAGACAGTGAACAATATGAAAGAGTTTTATTATTAAGCTTTTGCAAAAGGGAATTCTGCTCATGGTAGAAGACATTTTCCCCAGGAAGGTTGGGTTTTATATACGTTCAAATATACAGTGTCTGCTCCTTTCCTGGGTTCACAATCTATCCAACTATGTATCTCCCTATACCATACCCATAGCGTACCACCTGTTTCCTTTTCTTTGGAAACTACCCTTGTTCTCACAGCTTCTTGCTGTTATGTTCTTCTGAACATAATGGGTCATTAACCAGTTCCATTCAAGTCAGAATGACCTAGCATCTCCTTCTCATATCTTTAAGCCAACCCCCATATTCCAGCCAAAAATCTGACCTTTACTTAATAATGTAACAAGTCACAAAACAGAACATATTTGTTAGATGCAGTTATATAACCAATAATCATTCTAGAAGGTCACATCTTGAACAAAGATGGAGTCCCTTCTGTTCTTCATTATCTCAGGTGTAACTTGCAATACATATGTTATTTCCATATATAACAGCTTGTGAATCACCCACGGACAGGGTCCGGATTCAGCCAGTATGGACCGGTTTGGACAAACTGGTAGTTACACCCGTTGAATCCCACCACTGCCCACGGATATGTGACCTGGAGCTTTGTCAGTGAATGCCGTGAATTCCTGCCTTTCTAAATAAAAAGGGGTTTTCCCCTCACAAATAGACTTGATTTGGTCCTCAACACCAATAAGAGCTGATAGTGGACTATATAGAAGAGATCAGACCTCCAGCCCTTGCTTACAATGGAGACCAAGTGGAGCAAGTGGCCAGTTTTAAGTTTCTGGCTATTACCCTAAAAGAGGACCTGACCTGGGGTGCCCACATTGCAGCCTTGGTCAAAAGGGCCCAGCAGAGATTATACTACCTGAAGCTTCTCAGGAAACAACAACTGAATGAAAAACTGCTGGTGACCTTCTATCGCTGTACCAGAGAGAGCATATTAACCTTACTGCACCTGTGTCTGGTTTGCCAATTGCACTGTGGCAGATAGGAAAGCCACTCCAGAGGGTTAACATCATTGCCCAGAGGATCCTGAGTTGCCCTCTCCCCTCTTTGGAAGAGCTTTAAGAAAGTTCAAAACATTCTCAAAGATTTTTTTTGAACTATTACCATCTGGCAGACGGTACAGGACAATAATAAAAACAAGGACAAATAGGCTGAAAAACAGCATCTATCCCAGGGCAGGAGCTCTTTTGAATTCTGCTGTATAGTGCAATATTCATGCAGTATCAGGGATTTCCAATTAATGTATAGAATGTGAAGGAGGTGTGTTCGTGTTTTATTTTCCTAGTCATAAATTGTACACTGATGATGGTATTTAATTTCGTTGTACAAGATGCAGTGACAATAAAGTAAAGTAAAGTAAACTAGACTGATTTGGGGCTCGTGAAGACCCCATAGCGCCTTGTTAAGGGGTGTATGATGGTTTGGCTCCAAACATGGGACATAATATAAATTTGACAGAATGGGAAAGCATTTAGAACCTAAATTATAAACTAACAAAGATATATCCCAACATGAATCCAGCATGTTGGAAATGTAAAAAGAAGGAAGGTACCTTCTATCACATGTGGTGGTCCTGTTCAGAAGCTCAGAAATATTGGCTTAAAATCAAACAAGGGCTGAAAGAAATTCTTAAGGAACAAGTTAGAATTGGAACCAGAACTATTTCTGTTAGGGATATTCAAAAAGAAATGTGGAAAAAAATATAAAATATATCATATTACATATTTTAACGGCCACTAGAATAGCTTTTACTCCATGCTGGAAGCACAACTGCATACCCTCGGATGAACTGATTGTTCAAAAAATAATGGCATGTGCTGATAATAGACAAATGGTCTTTTATGTACAAGAGAAAGAGCAGTCTAAATGCTACAGAATTAAGGGGGAAATTGTATAATTGGATCGAATTAAGACAGACAAAAAATGAAGGAATTAAAGACAAGCAATTTATAGATTAACTTAATCTATAAATTTTTGTCTTAATAGATTAAGACAAGCAACTTATAGATTAAATGTATATATACGCACAAAATTGTGTATATTTGTAAATATGCACAAAAGATAGAAATGGATGAGATGGATGTCGCAAAACTGTTAACGTCATCATATTTATTTATTTATTTTTAAAATATACAAAAGACTAATAAAGTGCATTTTTTAAAAAAGAAAAAAGAATAGTAGTTCCTGGCACGTTCGATGTAGGAGAGTGGTGGCTAACCTTTTTGGGCTCCTGTGCCAAAAATTGTGTGCACACTTGCATGCTTGCACTCATGTGCCAGCACCCAGAAAGCAATGCATGCCCCCCCCATGCCCCCTATCTGTGCACACGCAATCCCCCCACCCCAAACCCCCTTTCCTGCACTGCACCTCACAGCTGATTTTCAGCCAGTTTGAGGCCTTTTCAGTCTCCCAGAGGCTCAAGGAAGGCTTCTGCAGGCTTTTCAAGCCAAAAACTAGTCCCGTTTTGTCACTTCTGGTATTGTCAGAAAAACAGGAAGTGATGAAACAGGCCTAGTTTTCAGCCCGCAAAGCCTGCAGAAGCCTGAAGAAGCCTTCCTCAAGCCTCTGGGAGGCCAAAACAGGCTTCAAACCAGCCAAAAATCAGCTGTGAGGCGTGCACATGCACAGTGAGGTAACTTTGCCTGCAGCTCACGTGCCGGTACAAATGGCTCTGCATGCCATCTATGGCACGTGTGCCATAGGTTCGCCATCATGGATGTAGGAGATACTTTATTCTCAGGGACCTAGGTAGCGCCTCATTCTCTCTCTCTCTCTCCCAAAAAGTGGATGGCCAGTGGCGTGAATGGGCTACATGGTCCAACTGCACCGAGGACTGCCGTGGAGTGGTGGTTCGTCACCGCGAATGCCTCCCATCCCAGAACGGCGGCCGCCACTGTACCGAAGGGCTGGATGGATCCGCTGGTTCGATAGAGATCCGTAAGTTGGTCAGGGATTATGGGCGAATAAGTGACAGGACGGTGCAGTCACTAACAGCCAGTCTTCGATGTAACAATACTTTGTTCAGTATCCAAAGTTGCAATGACGCCGGGGGGGAGGGCTTTAGGCCCGTTTTTCCCACCTCTTGGGGTCACATGATCAAAATCCAGAGCTTGGCAACTCCTGTTTATGACAGTGGGAGTGTGATCCCCTTTTGTGACCTCATGACAAGTAAAGTCAATGTGGGGAGCCAGATTCACTTCTGTACAACCAATTGCAGTGATTTGTGAAAAGATTTATGACCTGGCAAGACAGGTCATAAAATGGGGGGCAAAATTCCCTCAACTATTATCTCACTTAAGTATTGGAGTTCACTGGCAGATGGCACAGATGGCAGCAGTCAATCGGACAGTAGGGAAGAACGGGGACCAGTCCAGTAGTCTGGAGAGGCTCCTACGTCCGATGCAGAGATGGGGCCAGGACTATCTGGGAGTGGGGTGCTGACTCCGGAGCCTTTGGAGTCTGGCAGCAAAGAAGCAGAGGACCCAGGGGAGCCTGTTCCCAGTGCGCGTATGCACAGAGCTGCCAGAAGGCGAGAGCAGCTGAGACAAAAGGAGTGACTTGGGAGTAAGGCTGGGAGGTGATTGCCCCTCCCCTCAGGGATAAAAGTCAGGCCAAGATGATGGAACCTTTGTGGGAAGCAAAGTAGTCCGATTGGTTCCGAATCGTCTGTACTTCAGTTGGTTTCTTTTCTAGTTCATTTGATACTTCTGTTTTTGGTAGCACTTCACAGAACTGAAAGGTGGGTGCTTATCTCGGGAAACTGTTTGAGCTTAATTCCAGCTGGGAATGAAAACAACCCATCACAGGCATAACAGATAACAGATCATCAGAGTTGGAAGGGATCTTGTAGGTCATCTAGTCCAATCCCCCTGCCCAAACTGAACCATGAGACCCTCAAGGTCCTGGCTGGGGTGAAAAGCCTCCTCTGCCCCCACATGCTAGTTATACATCCTCCTCGATTCAATAACACTTAAGCAACAGAAAGTTGGGCCTCAATTGGGAGTCGTAACTTGAGGACTAACTGTACTGGATGTCCTGCAGAATGACAGGACATGCCTCCATGCTGAGGCTGGTCTCTGCCCGACACAAACCGTGACAATGAACACAAAGTAGGACCATTTGTGTCCGCTTTTTGCGTTCGGAAATTGTGGGAGCTCCGTCCCTGGAAGCCTTCGAGAAGAGTCTGGATGGCCATTTGTTCGAAATAGGTGTAGGGTCCCCTGCTTGGGTGGAGGGGGTTGGGCTAGATGTTCTACAAGGTCCCTTCCAACTCTGTTATTCTGATTAACACAAAGAAACACAACTAGGACAACTTACTGACAGAACATCCCTCCATCTTACTCTCCCTTCCTCTCTTCCTTCCTTCCATCCTTTCCCACGTCCCTCTCCCTCCCTTCCTTTCTTTTGTTCCTTCTTTCCTCCCTCTTTCCCTTCCTCCTTCCCTCCCTCCCTTCTTTCCTTCATTCCATCCTTTCCCCCTCCCTCCCTCTATCTTTTCCTTCCTTCCTTCCTTTCTCGCTCCCTCTCTTCCTTCATTCCTTCTTTTCTTCCTTCCTCCTTCCTTCCTTCTTTCCTTCATTCTATTCTTTCCCCCTCCCTTCCTCCATCTTTTCCTTCCTTCTTTTTTCCTCCCTTCCTTTCTCCCTCCCTCCCTCCCTCCCAACAGTGAGAACAATTAACCTCTGGAACCGCTTGCCACCCAGACATTGTGGGTGCTCCATCCCTGGAGGTTTTTAAGAAGAGACCGGACAGTCCCTTGTCTCAAATGATAGAGGGTCTCCTGCTTGAGCAAGGGGTTGGACTAGAAGACCTCCAAGGTCCCTTCCAGCTGTCTTCTGATTGATCGATTGATTCTGATTTGATTTAAATATTGGCCTGCTTCCTCTCTTGGCAGAGTTGTGTCAACGCGAGGACTGTCTCAATGCCTCCACTTGCCCGGGGGAGTTGGTGAGCCAGAAGTGCGCCCCGTGTCCCACCTCCTGCACTGAGCTCTCCAGCCGTACAAGATGCCGGAAGGACAGGCCTTGCCGACCAGGTAAGTGGGTAGCTGAATGTCTGGGTACTTGGTCAGTACACGTTTTTGGTGTCCATCAGTGGCGTGCTGGACTCATGCGTCCAGAGAATCTGCTAAAAGTCTGGAGAGATTACACCCATTTGTCCCGCTTGATCAAAGGAGTTGGACTAGAACATTGGTCGCCAACCGGTGGGCCACAGCCCACTGGTGGTCCGCAAGAAAATTTTGGTGGTCCACAGAGAAATGTCAGCCCCAGAGCACTCCCCCAAAGCAATTAATCCAGGCTGTGGGAGAACACAAGGCTGCACCGCTCACATGGCCCACGGGAACCCTCCCCGTCCACTCACTCCTTACCCAGTAAACTTGTCTGCTAAGTTGCTATTTTTCCTTTTTCCAACCATCAGCTGTTCTGCTGTGCCGGGAGATTTAGATTAGCTAGGAAGCAGGAAATGGTTGGATTTCTTACTTTCTAGCTAGTCTTTAAATCTTTGGCTCAGCACAGCCGAACCTCCCTTAGGACTGAAGGTTTTATTATTCAGTGCAGACTCAGGCAGCCGATGGCAGAAACACAGATCTCTGAGGGAATCTTTGATCCTGTGAACAACTCAATCTGCCTGCCTGCTTTGCCTGATTTTGGGTAAAAGTTGCTCTTTTTTTAAAAAAATTAAACAATCCAATATTTACATACATGGTGTGTTGTGAGTTAATTTTGTGAATTTGCTTGCAAGCAAATTTGATGTGACAGACTCAGGTAGCAGATTGCAGAAAGATAGATCTCGGAATGAATCTGTGATTCTGTGAGCAACTCAATCTGCCTGCCTGCTTTGCCGGATTTTGGGTAAAAGTTGCTCTTTTTTAGATAAAAAATTCAATATTGACATAAATATTTATAACATTGACATACAAGCCATGCCCAGCCAGTCGCATGACCACCAAGCCACACCCACAAATTAGGCCACACCCACAGAACCGGTTGTTAAGAAATTTGAATCCCACCTGTGCCTCTGTGTGTTTGTGTGTGTGTGTATGAGAGAGAGGGAGGTTAGGTCGGATCATTCTCTCTCTCTCTCTCCCACCAATGTCAGCAAGCCACCCTCAGTCAAAATTCATATTAGTGGTCCCCAGGCTTTAAAATTATGAGTTTGGTGGTTCCTGAGGTCCAAAAGGTTGGTGACCCCTGGACTGGAAGACCTCCAGGGTCTCTTCCAACTCTGTTATTCTGTTCATTCTGCTGTTCAATAATTCTATCCAATGATGGGCTGCAACCGGTTGAACAACCGGCTTTGTGAGTGTGCGCATTGTGCATTGCAGCATACAATAAACAGCCCTTTCGAACCTCTCTGGCTCACCTTCGAACCTTCTCCCGGTAAGTAGAACAGCCAAGGCGCGGCAATCCACTTTGCTGCGTGAATCAGCTGAGCTGTAAATGAAGGAAATGTAAGAGAGGATTGATCAGGGGTGGGTGGATAGGGCCAACTCATAGTTGTTTGTACCCATTCGCTGGAACCAGTGAGAATCGGTTGCAGCCCATTCCTGATTCTATCAATCTGTTAGTCCCATGATGGCGAACCTATGGCACGTGTGCCACACGTGGCACGCAGAGCCATTTGTGCTGCCACGTGAGCTGCAGGCAAACTTACCTCACTGTGCAAGAGGGCCCCTCACAGCTGATTTTAGGCCATGTTGAGGCCTTTTTCAGCCTCCAAGAGTCTTGAGGAAGGCTTCTGCAGGCTTTGCAGGCCGAAAACTAGCCCCATTTCATCACTTCCTGTTTTCCCAACAATACCAGAAGTGATGAAACGGGGCTAGATATTCTGCTATTCTGTCATTCTGCAATTCTATTGTTCTATTGTTCTGCTATTTTGTTGTTCTGCCATCCGTCTGACATTCTGCTGTTCTGTTCTGCAATTCTGTCATTTTGCTGACATTCTGTTATTCTGTTTTGCTGTCCTGACTTTCTGCTATTCTGCTATTCTGTTCTGCTATTTTGTCATTCTGCAATTCTGTGGTTCTGTTGATCTGCTAATGATATTCTGCCATCCCGTTATTCTGTTATTCTGCTGTTCTGTTCTGCCATTCTGTCATTTTGTTATTCTGTTCTGCTATTCGGACATTCTGCTATGTTCTATTATTCTACTATTTTGTTATTCTGCCATCCCATTAGTTTGACATTCTGCTGTTCTGTTGTTCTGCAATTCTGTGCTTCTGTTGCTCTGCTCTTGTTATTCTGTCATCCCATTAGTCTGTTATTCTGCTGTTCTGTTATTCTGTCATTTTGTCATTGTGTTATTGGGTTCTGCTTTGTTGACATTCTCCTATTCTGTCATTCTGACATTCTGTTATTCTGCCTGGTGATGGGATTCAGCCAGTGTAACAACCAGTTCGGTACACATTTTCAGCTCTAAAAGTTACCTTCTGCTGCAGCCCCATTGAATAAAACAGCGGAGGCACAGCAATTAATCAGCTGAGCTGCAAAACACAGAAATATAAGACATGCTAGGGCAGGGTTGGGTGGGCAGGATCAATTAATTGCCAGAACTACCAGTTTACCCAAACCGGTCCAAACTGGCAGAATCCCACTCCCAATTCTGCCATCTCATTATTCTGTCCTTCTGCTATTCTGTTCTGTCATTTTGTGACTCAGTTATTCTGTGCTATTCTGTCATTCTACTCTCCTGTCTGTTACTCTGCCATTACGGTTATTCTCTTATTCCCTCCTCTGCAAGGATGCTGGTGCCCAGAAGGCCTGGTCTTGAACAGCGAGCAGCAGTGCGTGCGTCCGCGAGAGTGCCCATGCCAAGTGGCCGGTGTCCGCTACTGGCCTGGCCAGTTGGTCAAAGTCAACTGCCGGATCTGCACTTGCCAGGAAGGACAGATGAAACGTTGCCGGCAGAACCCGGAGTGCACCGGTCAGTTTCACGTTGGGCTCCCTCCCGCTTTTATTCCTTTGGGTGAGGTCGATGGGGTGGCACCTTCCCTTCCCCAGAGAGACTCCCTCTTTGGTCCCCATGCCAAATTTATTCACTCTCGCTCTGCAGTCAACTGTGGTTGGTCGGCGTGGTCACCGTGGGGTGAATGTCTGGGTCCCTGTGGGGTGCAGAGCATCCAGTGGTCCTTCCGGAGCCCCAACAACCCCATCAAGCACGGCAATGGGCGGCAGTGCCGGGGCATTTACCGCAAGGCCCGGAGGTGAGACGACAACCCCCCCCCCCAATCCCACACAGAAGACCAAACAAAGGAGTATCAGTGTTGGATGCAATAAACTGGTATCCAGCATTCAAAAATACCACGGACTTCTGGAATTTCCAGGCGGGAGAGCCATTTTTTGCCATTTTCTGCGTGGTCCCTGAACTTACCTGCATCCAAAACAGGCTGTGTGGAGACTCCTGGGAAGGAAGCGGCAGTGTGGGTGGGGCCAGCCGGTTGGTTCAACTACCGGTTCAGCGAACCAGATATAAATTTAACATCCAGTTCACCTGAACTGGTTCGAACTGCTGAATTCCTCCTCTGGGTACATGCCTTCCAGTCTGCCCCTCTTGGCTACCTTGTGTGAGTCAAAAGGTGTCTCCTCCACGTCCATTGCAGATGCCAGACAGAGCCGTGTGAAGAGTGCGAGCACTATGGCCGGACTCATGCCATCGGCGACCGCTGGCGTTCTGGCCAGTGCCAAGTCTGCCAGTGTTTGCCGAATCTCACCGTCCAGTGCTCCCAGTACTGTCCCTACAGCGTGGTGGGCTGCCCCGAGGTAAGCCTGCCTCCCTTCGGTTCTTCTTCGATCTCCCGAGGTGTCCAGTCCTTCGGCTGAACCTCCTCCTTCCATCTGGCAGGGCCGGGTGCTGGTGAAGGGCCGAGCAGACGCCTGCTGTTACTGCGCGGAAGGGGGTAAGTCCTTAAAGGGGGCAGGGAGGATGTGGGGCAGCAATCGCACAGGTCGCGTATATTGTCGCCACTGTGGGGTGTCACATTTGTAGCAATACACGACGTTGCTCAATCTCGCTAGCTTTAATGATGTTTGGACTTCAACTCCCAGAAGTCCCCCTGGTGTGCTGGGAATGGAAATCCATCCCTCTTAAAGCATACGGGGTGGGGGCATTCTGGGAGTTGAAGTCCACTCCTCTTAAAGGATGCTGGCTGGGGAATTCTGGGAGTTGAAGTAGCTCACCCCTCTGAAAGCCTGCTACACTACTAGTAGCTGTGTTCACACAACATCCCAAATATCGGTCCACCTGAACCTGGGTCTGGAGTTGTGGTGTCAACTCATAAAATATTTCTATGGTCTTTTTAGAGTTGCCAACTATTCTATTCTATGCTATGCTATGCTATTCATTTTCTATCCTCTTTTGTTCTATTCTATTCCAATTCTATTCTGAATTCCTATTCTATTCTATTCCTATTCTATTCTAAATTCCTATTCTATTCTATTTTGAATTCCTATTGTATTCCCATGTAACCTATCTTCTATTCTATTCTATTCTATTCTGAATTCCTATTCTATTCTAAATTCCTATTCGATTCTATTCTGAATTCCAATTCTATTCTAAATTCCTATTCTATTCTATTCTATTTTAAATTCCTATTCTGTTCTATTCTGAATTCCTATTCTATTCTATTCTGAATTCTTATTCTATTCTATTCTGAATTCCTATTCTATTCTATTCTAAATTCCTATTCTATTCTATTCTATTCTATTCTATTCTATTCTATTCTATTCTGAATTCCTATTCTATTCTAAATTCCTATTCTGTTCTATTCCTATTCTATTCTAAATTCCTATTCTATTCTATTTTGAATTCCTATTGTATTCCCATGTAACCTATCTTCTATTCTATTCTATTCTGAATTCCTATTCTATTCTAAATTCCTATTCTATTCTATTCTGAATTCCAATTCTATTCTAAATTCCTATTCTATTCTATTCTATTTTAAATTCCTATTCTGTTCTATTCTGAATTCCTATTCTATTCTATTCTGAATTCCTATTCTATTCTATTCTGAATTCCTATTCTATTCTAAATTCCTATTCTATTCTATTCTATTTTAAATTCCTATTCTGTTCTATTCTGAATTCCTATTCTGTTCTATTCTGAATTCCTATTCTATTCTATTCTGAATTCCAATTCTATTCTAAATTCCTATTCTATTCTATTCTAAATTCCTATTCTGTTCTATTCTAAATTCCTATTCTATTCTATTCTGAATTCCTATTCTATTCTAAATTCCTATTCTGTTCTATTCCTATTCTATTCTAAATTCCTATTCTATTCTATTCTGAATTCCTATTCTGTTCTATTCCTATTCTATTCTAAATTCCTATTCTATTCTAAATTCCTATTCTGTTCTATTCCTATTCTATTCTAAATTCCTATTCTATTCTATTCTGAATTCCTATTTTGTTCTATTCCTATTCTATTCTAAATTCCTATTCTATTCTATTCTGAATTCCTATTGTATTCCCATGTAACCTATCTTCTATTCTATTCTATTCTATTCTGAATTCCTATTCTATTCTATTCTGAATTCCTATTCTATTCTGAATTCCTATTCTATTCTATTCTGAATTCCTATTCTATTCTGAATTCCTATTCTATTCTAAATTCCTATTCTATTCTATTCTATTATTCTATTCTATTATTCTGTTCTGTTCTGTTCTGTTCTGTTCCTGTTCTATTCTATTCTCTATTCCTAATTTTTATTTCATTTCTATTCTTTTCTATTCTATTCTATTCTCTGTTTTCTACTCCTAATTCTTATTTCTATTCTATTCTATTCTATTCCATTCCATTCCATTCCATTCTATTCTACCCTGTCGAATGCCTCTGTGCTGTATTTCAGGGGAGAACCAGACCGCCGTCCCCAGCATTCTGCCTCTGGGACCCCTGGGGACCACCCGAGCCAGCTCCACCATCTACCCCACAGGTCCTCCACTCAGCACGTACCCCCTGCCCCCATTCGGCGGTAAGGAAGGCCACGTCCCATGTTGCCCTTTTTGTGGGAAACCATGTGTCACACATGGTTCTGGTTTGACCATATTCCTGTCTTCCGCCTGCACAGATCTCTGCTATGGCCCCCTGGGCATCGCCTCCCTTCCAGACGCCAGCTTCACCGCTTCCGCGCAACAGCCGGAGAACCCGGCCCATGCTGCTCGGCTCGGACTCCTGTTGCCCGGGGCCGACTTGCAGGGTTGGGCCCCTCCGGCAGAGGTTTATCCGGAGCTGCTCTCTCGGCCTCCCTTCCTCCAAGTGGATTTGAGGGAGCCCAGGAACCTGACAGGTAAGTTCCGGGTCTAGACAGAATGGGACGACTGGCCACAGCCATCTTCCTGTGGCCAATTCTTTTTTTACCTCATCGCCAGTTGCAGACTTTCCTTGAAGCTCCACGAAGAGTTTTTGGTTGAAACCGAAGTAAAATAGGAAATAGGTCTCCTTCTCTCTTTCTCCCTCTCTCTCTCCCTCCCTCTCTCTCCCTCCCTCTCCCTTTCTCTCCCTCCCTCTCTTCCTGTCCCTCCCTTCCTCTGTGTGTGTGTGTGTGTGTGTGTGTGTGGCAGAAATCCTCTGTCTTGAGGTTCCCCATCATGCTTGCTGGATGCCTCTGCCATTGCAGGCATCTGAGCATCTGGAGTTTCCCGGACATTCATCGATTTCCCTCCATCTTCCCCAGGAGTCGTGATCCAAGGAGCAGGGACCTCCGACGCCTACGTGACTAGCTTCTTCCTCCGGTTCAGCCTGGATGGTGCGAGATGGCACGACTACCAAGAGGTCTCCAGGAGCGCCAGGCCTGAACCGAAGGTGAGGAGAGAGCTCCTGCTGGAAGTGGGTGCCAAGTCCAAGGTCCAAGGCTTGGCCTGTAAACAGGAGTGGGATTCAGCTGGTTCGGGCCAGTTTGGGCGAACCAGATGTTAAATTTACATCTGGTTAGCTGAACCTGTAGTTGAACTGACCAGTTGTCCCCACTCACCTCTCCCCACCCCTCCCAGGAGTCTCCATGACCCACATGGCACATTTTGGATACAGGTAAGTGCAGAGTCCGCATGGAGACTCCAAGAGGAAGAAAAATAGCCCTCCCGGAAATACCGGAAGTTTGGAAACGGGTCTGGAGCCTGGGAGAGGCCATTTTCTCCCTCCCAGAGTCCCAAGGAAAGCCTCCGGACTCTGGGGAGGCCAAAAGCAGCTCTCCCGGAAGTACCAGAAGTCTGTAAAGAGGCTTGTTTCCGGCTTCTGGAGGGCCTCAGGAGCCTGGGGGAGGCCGTTTTCTCCCTCCCAGAGACCTGAGGGAAGCCTCCGGACTCTGGGGAAGGCGAAAAATGGCCCTCCTGGAAGTTTTCAGGTAGGCCATGCCCAGCCTGGCCACGCCTACCCAGCAACCAGGTAGAGACCCAGTTGTTGGGATCTTTGAATCCCACCCTGGCCTATAAACCTCTGTGGAGGAGTGGATTGGGATTGCACCATCTCAGACAGCCCCCAGGCGATGGCTTCCTGATAGACCCAAGATGGGACAATTTGATCGAGGGCAACCTGCAGAGTTCAGGGCAAGCTGGGGACAAGAGACGAAGTAGAATGACAGAGTTGAGAGGGACCTCGGAGGTCTTCTAGTCCAACCCCCTGCTCGAGCAGAAGACACACAATCATAGAATAACAGAGTTGGAGGGGACCTTGGAGGTCATTTAGTCCAACCCACTGATCGAACAGCAGGCCCTTACAGAATCACAGAATAAGAGAGTCGGAAGAGACCTCCCAGGACTTCTAGTCCAACCCTCTGCTAAGGTGGGACTAGAACTCCCCGTCTCCTGGTGACTGGCCCAAAGTCACTCAGTTGGTTTTTATGCCTAAGGTGGGACTAGAACTCACTTTTACTTGCTGATTGGTGCAAAGTCACCCAGCTGGCGTTCATGCATAAAGCAGGACTAGAACTCCCTGTCTCCCAGTTTCTAGATGGGTGCCTTAAACACTCTGCCAAAAACTCTGTGTCTCTTGTCTTTTCCTCCCCAGCTCTTCCAAGGCAACTCCGATGACTCGACGCCCGTGGCACGGACCTTCCAGCGCATGGTGCATGCCCGACATGTGCGCCTTCTGCCCCACGACTTCCACAATGGCATCTTCCTGCGCCTGGAGTTGTTGGGTTGTGGGAAAGGTGGGTTTCTGGGTGGGCTAAGGAGGAAGGAAAGGGTGCTGACAGGACACAAATTGTAGACTCCACAGACCAACATTGGAAGGGGACCTTATAGCTGGTTCACACAACACAGGAAGGGAACAAAATCCATTGGGAGATTGTGGAGGCTGGCAGCAGGGAGGAAGAGGCCCCCGAGGAGCCCACGCCCAGCACGCGTACATGCAGCACTGCTCAAAGGAAAGAGCAGCTGCAGCAACACAGGTGACTCGGGAGTAAGGCTGCAAGGTAATGGCCCTTCCCTTAAGAGATAAAAGCCAGCCTGAGAGACCGGGATTCTTTGCAGGAAGCAAGGAAGTTCTTGCACTTCAAGCCTTGTGGAAGTTTGATAATTCTTGATTGGTGTTTGGAGATTCTTTGTGTTGGAAGTACATCTTAGTAGCTTTATCTAGTGTTCTTGGCAGCCTTGCACCACCTTGGCAAGGCTTGTTCTTATCAGAGACAATTAGTTTGAAACAGCCTTTTAACTGGGAAGGAACGGAATTGGCAGAGAAGTATTAAGAGGTTTTGCTTTTATCTCTGTTTGGTGTTTGTTTACTTGGAACAAGGTCAGAACAGCATCCCCCAGCTGAGGCTGAGCAACCGCGCGACAGGGAATCCTCAGCATACAACTGCCACGGAACCCTGAATTTGGCATCGCAAAGTGACACATGCTGGTCAAATGTGTTGGGTGTCAGGATTCTGTCTATTGCCCTAATTAAATCTTGAGCCTTGAGCCAAACTTCAAAAGAAAGCAAAAGATTTATTAAGAGCAACATGTCCAGCATTACCTGTATGAATCCAATTCTGGCCTACGTAATTGACAGTCACCTGTGACCTTGTTTCCCCCCTTTCCCCTGGGTGTGTCATAAATCAGATTCTCCAACAAAGCACGTTCACGGAGCTGGGTGTCATCAATCTGTTCTGACCCAAACCTTGTTCCAAGGAAACAAACACCAAACAGAGGTAATGGCAAAACCTTTTAATGATTCTTTATGAATTTCATTCCTTCCCAGTTAAAAGGCTGTTTCAAACTAATTGTCTCTGATAAGATCAAGCCTTGCCAAGCTTTTGCAAGGCTGCCAAGAACACCAGATAAAGTTACTAAGCAATAATTCCAACACAAAGAGTCTCCAAACACAAACTAAGAGAGTCCGAACATCCACAAGGCTTGAGTACAAAAGCTTCTTTGCTTCCTGCAAAGAACTCTGGTTTCTCAGCTGGCTTTTATCCCTTAAGGGAGGGGCCATTAACTTGGAGCCTTACTCCCGAGTCACCCGTGCTGCTGCAGCTACTCCTTCCTTCGAGCAGCCCTGAATGCATGCACACTGGGGCCAGGCTCCTCGGGGGCCTCTTCCTCACTGCTGCCAGCCTCCACAAGCTCCGAAGGCAGCACCCCACTCCCTGATGGTCCTGGCCCCATCCCTGCCTCACATGCAAGCCCCTCATCCGAGTCCTCGCTCTCCGAGACCTCAGCCATCTGCACCTGCTGCTGGCGAACCACAAGACAATTACATTCTCCAGTTAGGATTTTCGCAGGCAGAAGATCCGGTAGCCTAGGTTAGATTGTTTCTAAGATAAGTGTTGGGATGTACTTCTGGTGTTAAACTGCTGCCCTTCTCCTTCAGTCTTCCTTCCCATCCACTGCCCTAGTTCATGGCAACTCTAAAACAGGCCTAGGAATGCTTTACGAGTTGGCATTGGGCCTCATTGGGTGACCTTTCAGGGGCCCCCGTTGTTAAGTGAATCCGTCTTGTTGAGGTAATTCCCCGTTAGGAGAATGAGCGCATACAGGGAGACGTAGTGAGAGTAGTGAAGAACAATACGCACACAGCACACAGATATGCTCCACACCTGTCTTAAGCTTATGCATCCATTTACATCCTATGACATGTTTACCTGGTGGTAACTTAATGTTTTCGTATATTTCCAGTCTTTTTAAGGATTTCAGTTCCTTATCCATTGCTTTCTGCCAAGCTGCCTGATCCTTAGCAGGATACAATTTTAGTTCACTATAGTTACTTGGAACTCTATTCAGTTGGCATACAACACTAGCCTGATATTTATCAGGTGGTCGTGTTACTGGGGTTGAACATCTTGGTAATACAGGGCTTACTGGTGGACTCACCTGTGCCACCTGCTCCTGTTCTTCTATCTCTTCCTGTGCCTGTTCTCCTGCTTCCTCTTGTTCTTCCTCTTTAATGGCTATTTGTGGTTTACTTATTTTATCTTTAGGGACTATTTGGGTGTCAGTAATGATATCATTGCTGGATTCCTGTTCCAGTTTATCCCACCCAACGTGCTCGAGAAATTTTGCACTAGCACTACAATAAACATGAGCGGTGCCTTGATCTCAAAATCTAAATGATCTATGGTTGGCCTCATAACCCATAAAAAATAATTTCTTAGCTCTATGTTGCCCTTTCATTCTTATTTGTGAGGGAATATGCACCCATGCTGGAGCTCCCAATGTGTGTAGGTAACTTAAATTTGGTTTTCTGCCATGTCAACAAGTGAATGGCAATTCACCAGTTGTTGTGTTAACTACAATGTTTAACACATGGCTGCTACACATTATGGCTTCACCCCCACAGTGTTTCAGGCAAATCTGAATCAAATAACATAGCGCGAACCATGGCTTATAATGTTTGCCCTCTTCGTTCTACAAACGAGTTATGTTGTGGTGCAGAACATTGCAGAACGTTTATGCTCAACACCAGCCAATTTTAACATAGTTTGGAATCTTTTGTTAACAAACTCAGTCCCATTATCTGTAACTAAAGTAATTACTTTACTTTTCATTTTTCTCTCAGCAAACCTTAGCCAGTTAAAGAAAAGTTGGAATATTTCTGTTTTGTTTTTCATAAGATAGCAGAAACCATATCATGAGTAATGGTCCATAATACTCAAAATATAGCAGGCACCTCCCAAACTAGGTTTCTTAGGACCAATTATGTCACCAAAAACAACCTCTAAAGGTTCTTTGGTCTTAAACCCATTAAGTCTGTTTGCAGGAGTAACCTTATTTTTCTCTTGGCTATAAGCATTACAGTTTAAATACTTGCTAAAGGGTTTCAATTTTACTCCCTCTGACAATTCAACAGTTTGTTTGAGCATTTTGAAATTAATGTGCCCTAGACGTCTATGCAGTAAATGTATACATTCATCATGTGGCTTAACATTGTTATAAACCGAGTTAGCCATCTTCAACTGGTCATCATGTATCACATATAAATCATTCTCTAAAGTAGCAGTAACACTTTTACCCTCTTTCTCTATTATACAATTATCTCCCCTAAAAGTTACTACATAACCAAGATTAACTAAAGCCCTTACTGATAGCAAATTAAATTTTAGTTTAGGTACATAACATTATATATTATATAACATAGTTAAATATTCATTTATATAAGAACAGTATGCAGTACCTTTACCAGACATTTTTGTCTTCCATCCATTTGCCAATGATACATGTTGTTTACTCATGGACATCTTTACAAACCTTTCTCTATCTTTAGTAATGCATTGCAATGCTCCACTATCAATAACCCAAAAATCATGGTTTACAGTTGAATCGCTAGACATAGCTAAACTAACATTCTTTTTGGCCTTCTGGTGTTTGCCAGTATTCTGTTGTTTTCCTTTCTTACAGAATCTAGCTATATGTCCCCTAGCCCCACAAGAAAAACATTTCCTAACAGTATAGGCAGTTGAAGACAAATTCTCTTCTTGTGGTTGTTCCTTCCTCAGTTGGTCCCTATCCAGCCGTCTTGCTTCTTCTAGCAACCTTCCGGTTATGTCAGTCAATGTCAGTTCATCTCTGGGCATGACTTCCAGTGAAGATACGTAATCATCATAACTTTCATCCAGTGAGGAAAGAATGATGTAAACTTGATTCAGATCTGAAAATATCAGTTCTTTTTCACGTAGCTCTTGAAAACTTCTTTTCATGAAGTTCAAATGAACTGACATATCTCCACCTTTCAGAAGATGTGCTCTAAACAGTTTACGTGTAAGATGTATGTGTGCACCTACACTGTCACAAACATAAATCCTCTTCAAATTCTCCGAACACTTAGCGGCAGACTCTTCTCCACGAATATGGACTAGCTGCTGGTCACTCAGTGTTAGTCCAGTTATACAAAGAGCTCGTTCGTTCTGTTTAAAATCAGCAATCTTCTTGGCATCGTCCTCATTTTCTGGATCCCAAGCATTTACATCCGGTGGATCTTGAACTACATTCCATAAAACTACGCAGAAGTAGACTGCACTTCATAGACCAGGAAGCATAGTTTGTTCCATCCAACTGGGTTATCAGTGATAGACTTGTTGAAGTGTCTTGTGCCATCTTTACTAGGATAGTAACCCACAATTAATCAGTCAACAGCTGTCTGTATACAGTACTGTGTATTCACAGTAACTCTCAGTTATCTGTGCCTAGGCCCATAACCAGTGTTGAGGTAATTCCTGTTTGGAGAATGAGAGCATACAGGGAGACCTAGTGACGGTAGGGAAGAATAACACACACACAGCACACAGATACACTTACAGTAAATGTAGATTTTTACTTCCAATAAATGTTTAAGCACAGTCCAAGATAAGCAGTCCAAGTCATTCACAGGTAAAGCAATCAGTGTTCAGTTCAGGGATAATCCAAATATCAAAGTCCAGTATCAAAAAACCGTTCAGTAACAGACTTACATCAACGATCAGTAACAGTCATTTAAGAGGAATGGCAACTCTCTCCAACAGAAGGAAACAGAGACTCACTGAGACACTGAGACAACCCAGGTTTCTGGCTCCATCTTATGTCCATTTGAGAAAACACACCCAATTACAGTTTTGCATTTTCTTAAAGAAACAGTTTTAAAATGTTTATCCTGGTTTATATATTTCCAACCCAAATAACTGTTTGGTGACTTATATTCCTAACAGCCGTGGTTGTTCAGTTAGTCCCCAGCTTGTGAAGCAAATCTGGCTTCCCAGTGGTTGGAAAAGAGGGTTTTACAATTGTCGTATTTTTGAGTCGGTCACCAAACCACTGAATTTGGATCACCAGGCTCTGAAGTTGCTTTTTTCTTGTTGTTGTTCTGACATCTGACGGTTGCTAAGTGAAACATAATAAGTTGAGGCCTGCCTGCACCAGACAGAGGTTTGCCCTTCCCAGTGGGCTTGAGACTTTCCATTGCTCTCTCTTGTCTTGTCTCAGTGTCCCCAGAGCAGCCAGGATGGCCCACTTCCCCCCCAGGATGGAAGCCTTGCTGGGCCGGCGAGTTCGAATGCCGGAACGGACGTTGCGTGCCAACCGGGGTTCACGGAGCCATCTGCAATGGAGTGGATGACTGCGGGGACTTCTCGGACGAGCTGCGCTGCGGTGAGCGGACGCTGGAGAGATGCAGCATGACAAGAGAAAGAAAGGGATGGAATGGAATAGAGTAGAAAGAAAGGGATGGAATGGAAAGAATGGAACAGAATGAAAAGGAAAGAATGGAATGGAATAGAATAGAAAGGATCGAATGGAATGGAAAGAGTGGAATGGAATAGAAAGAGTGGAATGGAATAGAAAGGATCGAATGGAATGGAAAGAGTGGAATGGAATAGAATAGAAAGGATCGAATGGAATGGAAAGAGTGGAATGGAATAGAATAGAAAGGATCGAATGGAATGGAAAGAGTGGAATGGAATAGAATAGAAAGGATCGAATGGAATGGAAAGAGTGGAATGGAATAGAATAGAAAGGATCGAATGGAATGGAAAGATTGGAATGGAATAGAAAGAGTGGAATGGAATAGAAAGGATCGAATGGAATGGAAAGAGTGGAATGGAATAGAATAGAAAGGATCGAATGGAATGGAAAGAGTGGAATGGAAAGAATGGAACAGAATGGAAAGGAAAGAATGGAATGGAATAGAATAGAAAGGATCGAATGGAATGGAAAGAGTGGAATGGAATAGAAAGGATCGAATGGAATGGAAAGAGTGGAATGGAATAGAATAGAAAGGATCGAATGGAATGGAAAGGAAAGAATGGAATGGAATAGAATAGAAAGGATCGAATGGAATGGAAAGAGTGGAATGGAATAGAAAGGATCGAATGGAATGGAGGGAGTGGAATGGAATAGAATAGAAAGGATCGAATGGAATGGAAAGAGTGGAATGGAATAGAAAGAGTGGAATGGAATAGAAAGGATCGAATGGAATGGAAAGAGTGGAATGGAATAGAATAGAAAGGATCGAATGGAATGGAAAGAGTGGAATGGAAAGAATGGAACAGAATGGAAAGGAAAGAATGGAATGGAATAGAATAGAAAGGATCGAATGGAATGGAAAGAGTGGAATGGAATAGAAAGAGTGGAACGGAATGGAATTCTTCTGTTCTGTTCTGCTTCCTCCATTGCAGGTGTGGCCCCCTCCCTGGAGCCCCCCACCCCAGAGGGCTGCCCAGCTCCCCATTTCCCCTGCACCTTTGCCGACCTCTGCCTCGAAGCCAGCCAGAGGTGCGATGGAGTGGCTCATTGCCCGGATGGCACTGACGAGATCGGCTGCATAGCAATGAGCAGCATGCCACCACCTGGCAGCCTCAGGTAGGAACAGAATGGAGTTGACAGGCCATTTGATGCCATGGAGAAGTCTAGAGTTGAGGGCTGGCATCAAGGGAATGTTGGCGGGTGGGTCCAACATCCCCCAATACAGGATTGGAAATGTACGATGGGGAGGAAATTGGGTGTCAATGGAAGCAGGGTGGGAGATACCCCAGCCAGCCACTTCTAGGCTGTCTGTTGGGATTCCAGCATTCAATCATGAGTCTCGAGCCAAACTTCAAAAAGTTTATTAGGAGCGAACATGTCAGCATGACCTATGTGAAGCCGATTCCGAGATACGTAATTCACTGTCACCTATGACCCTGGTTTTCTGGGTGCATCTTAATTAATATTCTCCATGAAACACCATTAATAGCTGAGCGTCATCAATCCCGTTCTCCAATTAACGATTTTCATGGCAGAAATTCCAGTCGCTTAGTGTGATGACCCAGGGTGGGATACAAAGCAAACATAGAAAACCGGTGAAGCCCCTTTTATTCCTTCACTTTACTTCCAAGCTCCGAAGATTCTTGATGGAAGACAAAAAACTCCCACACAAACAGTTACAAGAAGGAAGAAAAAAAAACATAAACCAGGCAAGATAAGGGCCAGAGGACATCCATAGATAACAGAACACACACTGCGAAGGATGCCAAACTCAGAGAGGAACCATAAACTGGAGATATTTCCATGCTTTGTTTCCAGCGCTCGCCCATACGCATGTCTGTCCTCTTATCCAGTTGTCACAGCTGCAGCTCATAAAGAGGATCAAGGCCTTCTCCTCCTGAGTAGACCACGTCTCTCCCTTATCCTCTCCTCCCTGCGTGCCCTAGGATGGAGAGGGGCTGGGCCTGGGTCTTCCTCTGCCCTTCCCCAGCCTCCTCCACCACCTCCGGATAGCCACACTCCCACTCCCTGTCGGCTGTTCCTCCTCTTCCTCAGTCTCCACCAGGGGCATGGCACTTTGTTACAATCTTTGCAAGATAAAGTATAGAATGTATTATTGGTTTCTAAACTGCTGCACTGCTCCTCCCGCATTCATGACAATTCTAAAAGAGGCATAGAAATGTTTTATGAGTTGACCCTGCCCATCTACGGGAGGGCAGGTAGAACCCTTCCGTCTTCTGATGGATCTTCACAAGGTCTACTAACCAAACTTCTTCTGGTCTTCCTTCCAGCCCGTGGACTTCAGAAAAGCATCGTCAGGTCTCTGAGGCCCCATCCACTGTGGTAAGGAGAAACACACACACACACACACACACACCGCTGCTAGGGTGCCTATGGGTCAGGAAGGGCAACCAAAGCCAAGTTTTGGGGTCACCAGGCTATGAAAGGGAGGAATTTGAGGGAACAAGCAGCAAGAAGTTGAGATTAGGACAGAGAGGCTTATTTCTGAACTAGAATTCCAAAATCCCTTTGCAGCAGCCAAAAAAAAAAAGCGAATGCAATCCTCGGCTGCAGAAACAGAGGCATAGAAGCAAAATCACGTGAAGTCTTAAGGACCACTTTGTAAAGCCTTAGTAAGGCCACACCTGGAATCCTGAATGAAGTTTTGGTCATCACGTTGTCAGGATTCTGGCAGTTACCCACATTTAAATCCTGAGTCTCAATCCAAAACTTCAAAAAGATTTATT
Organism: Hydrophis major; assembly: GCA_033807585.1. NCBI lineage: Eukaryota > Metazoa > Chordata > Lepidosauria > Squamata > Elapidae > Hydrophis > Hydrophis major. The sequence continues at coordinate 192,309 of JAUCBL010000042.1, forward strand.
GGGAGTTAATATGTCTGGTGCGGGTGCTGCCTGAGTGGAGCTGACTCTGAGACACATAATTCATTGTCACCCTTGACTCTGGTTTTTCCCCATCTGGATGCGTCATAAATCATATTCTCCAATGGGACACCTCCATAGCCCAGAGTCATCAGTCATGCTCTCCAGTTAGAATTATGCACGGCAGAAACTTCGGTCACCTAGTTACTATCTTTGAAAACATTTACGGGATGCAGTTTCAATTTTGCAAGCTGCCGCACTGCTCCCCTCTCCCTTTCTGTTGGCAACTCTGAAAAGACCATAGAAATATTTTATGAGTTGACATTCGGCTCTCCTCAGTTCTTCCAAAAGAGATATTGAAACTTTGGGGAAAAATATGCAAAAAAAAAAAAAAAAAAAAGAGCCATAAAGACAATGGTGGGATTCAGCCGGTTTACACCAGTTCAACGGAACCAGTAGCTATTTTTTTGGTGGAGTCAGCGAACTGGCTGAATAGCGTACCTCACCATGCCCAGCCCTCCTGATCCTGCCCCTCCTCTGCCAGCCAGCAAACAGCCAGGAGGTGAGGTGAGCAGCCAGGCAAGCCCACCCAGCCGGTCATTAGGGCAGAGAACCAGTTGTTAAATTATTTGAATCCCACCACTGCACTGAGATGTTTGGCGGTAGGGGTGGAAGCTAAAACGTGTGAATTGGTGGGATTCGGCAGTGGCCCTTGAGAACCAACATGGCCGCCTGGCTTCTTCCTGTCCTTTTTCTTTCCAAGAAACAACTGGACTTTCTCCTTTTCTTTGAAGACGTTTCGCTTCTCCTCCGAGAAGGGCCTTCTTTAGCTCTGACTGGACGGTTGGGAAGGGAAGGATGGTTACTCCTTGTGGACAGGTGGTCATTTGCCTTCTTTTCAGAGCACCATTGAGGCCGCTCAGAGGTTTCTCTGTGTTGGTCTGAGCTCCCAGGGTCACCTGAGCAGTGTAAATTGGGCAGACTGCAATTCGAAGAAGGCTCCACCCCACTGACACCACTCGGGGAACCCTGAGGACAAATCTCCAAGGGGCCTCAACAACCCTCTAAAAGAAGGCAAATGACCAGCTGTCCATAAGGAGGATCAGCCCTTCCTTTCTGTCTGTCCTGCCTCCCCCCTCCTTTCTCCCATGTCTTCCCAGGTGCGAATGCATATCCAGAACACCAGGTAGCATCTCCTCTTTCCCCTCCCTTGCAGGTGTCCCCAGGTGGACGTCCCTTGCCCGAGGACCACAGCCCCACTCTGCCAGGTAAGGGGAGATAGAGAGAGATCTGTTTTTGACAAGAAACTATTTTATCTAGAAGAAAGAGAGATACAAAGAAGAAATACGAAAAAGAGAAGGGAAGGAGGGAGGGAGAGAAGGAGGAAGGAAGGGAAGGAAAAACGGAAGGGAAGGGGGATGGGGAGGGAGAGAAGGAGGAAGAATGGAAGGAAGGGAAAAGGGGAAAAGAGGGAGGGGAGGGGGAGGGAGGAGATGGGAATAGGAGGGAGGGAAACAATGAAAGGAATGAGATGGGGAAGGAAGGAAAGAGGGAGGGAAGGAAGGAAGGAAGGGAGGGAGGGAGGGAGGGAGGAAGGAAGGAAGGAAGGAAGGAAGGAAGGAAGGAAGGAAGGAAGGAAGGAAGGAAGGAAGGAAGGAAGGAAGGAAAGAGTTGGGAATAGGAGTGATGGAGGGAAAGAATGAAAGGAATGAGAGGGGAAGGAAGGAGATGGGAATAGGAGGAAGGGAAATAAGGAAAGGAATGAGAGGGGAAGGAAGGAAGGAGATGGGAATAGGAGGGAGGGAAAGAATGAAAGGAATGAGAGGGGAGGGAAGGAAGGAGATGGGAATAGGAGGGAGGGAAAGAATGAAAGGAATGAGAGGGGAAGGAAGGAAGGAGATGGGAATAGGAGGGAGGGAAAGAATGAAAGGAATGAGAGGGGAAGGAAGGAAGGAGATGGGAATAGGAGGGAGGGAAAGAATGAAAGGAGTGAAATAAGGAAGGAAGGAAATGGGAATAGGAGGGATGGAAGGGAAGGAAGGAAGGAGATGGGAATAGGAGGGAGGGAAAGAATGAAAGGAGTGAAATAAGGAAGGAAGGAGATGGGAATAGGAGGGAGGGAAAGAATGAAAGGAGTGAAATAAGGAAGGAAGGAAATGGGAATAGGAGGGATGGAAGGGAAGGAAGGAAGGAGATGGGAAGGAAGGAGATTAGAATAGGAGAGAGGGTGGAAAGGCTGGAAAAGATTCAAGGGAAGGAAGGATTTGGGAAGGAAGGAAAAGAAAGAAAGTGAGAGAAAGAAAAAGAAGGAAGGGAGGATAGTGAAAGAAACTAGGTCCAGAACATTCACTACACACACACACACACACACACACACACACACACACACCCTTTCAACCTTGACCAGCCAATCCTCAGTCCTCCTTTCAGCCTTAACGTCACCCTTGCTGAACCTCTGGGACCAGCCTAACCCCAACTCTGAGTATCCTCGGAGGATACTCAGGCCCTTTGCGACTCTGCTGAGGAGTTTTGTGCTGAGGACACCCCACCTTCTGCTCCGGGGCTGTTTCAGGAATGCCCTTAACATTGTGCCCTCTTGCCACCTTTCTCTTCAGGTTCTTGCAACGAGCCCCTTGGCCTGGAAGATGGACGTGTCCCCTACCAGCAGTTGACAGCCTCCTCCCACCAGGAGGGACGTCCCCCGGGCGCTGGACGGCTGAACTGGGTACCCAGTGGGTAAGTGGGGCAAGACTGGAGCTACTCCAAGCAGGAGAATTCAAGTGGTGCCCCAACTAGAGATTCTATTGGCCCTTGGAAGAGGGGTGGATGGACTTTAACTCCCAGAATTCCTCAGGCAGGATGTTGAGATGATCTGTCTCCTCCTGTCCATCCACCCATCTGTCCATTCGAACAACTCTCCATCCATCCATCCAACTAACCACCTATCTCTCTATCCATCCATCCATCAATCTCTCCACCAATCCATCCATCTGTTTCTCAACCTTGACCACTTGAAGATAGATGGATTTCAACTCCCAGAATTCCCCAGCCAGCATGTTGAGTTCTATTCTATCACCTCCTCTGTATCTCTCCAACCATTCATCCATCCATCTCCCTATCTATTCATCCAACTCCATCCATCCATCTAACTCTCCATCTATCCTTCCATCCATCCATACAACTCTCCATCCATCTATCCATCCATCCATACATCCATCTAACTCTCCATCTATCCTTCCATCCATCCATCCATCTATCCATCCGTCCATCCATCTATCCATCCATCCATTCATCTGTTTCTCAACATTGACCACTTGAAGTTGGGTGGATTTCAGCTCCCAGAATTCCCCAGCCAGCATGGTTCTAATCTCTTTCCTTCCTTTCTTTCTTTCTTTCTTTCTTTCTTTCTTTCTTTCTTTCTTTCTTTCTTTCTTTCTTTCTTTCTTTCTTTCTTTCTTCCTTCCTTCCTTCCTTCCTTCCTTCCTTCCTTCCTTCCTTCCTTCCTTCCTTCCATTTGTCCATCCATCCATCCATCTGCCTAGATACTTATTAACCTTAGCCATTTGAAGATGGGTGGATTTCAACTCCCAGAATTCCCCAGCGTGCATGTGGAGAACCACTCTCTCTTTTTCTCTCCCCTATCCATCCATCCATCCTTCTTTCCATCTAGGTGTTTCTCAGCCTTGGCAGCCTAAAGACGGGTGGACTTCAATTCCCAGAATTCCCCAGCTAGCATGTTGAGAGGAACTGATCTATACCCCTCTATCACCTCTTTCTCTCTCTCTCCATCCATCCATCCAACCATCCATCTCTTCATCCATCCAACTCTTCATCCATTCTTATGTCCAGTTGATTCTCAACTTTGACCCTTTGAAGATGGGTGGAAGTTCATCTCCCAGAATTACCCAGCTAGCATGTTGAGAGGAACTGATCTATATCTCCCTATCATCTCTCTCTCTCTCTCCCTCCATCCATCCAACCATCCATCTCTTCATCCATCCATCTCTTCATCCATATCCAACTCTTCATCCATTTTTATCTCCAGTTGATTCTCAACTTTGACCCTTTGAGGATGGGTGGAACTTCATCTCCCAGAGTTCCCTCGCCATCCATTTATCCTTTGACCAGTTATTGGGCTCTTCCAACCTGGCTTTTCAGGAGAGAAAAATACAATGGGAGCTCTTTCTTCTATTCAGGGAAGGTCTCCAGAAGACTTGCTCAAGGCCGGCGTTCAGAAGGTCCTTCTGTTCGGCTTGTGGTCTTGACGGCAGCTGACTTTTGGTATCTTCTTTTTCCAGGCAGAACACAGAGCCGGGATGGAGCCCCCTTCAATCTGATCCCAACCCCTACTTCCAGGTGGACCTTCTCCAGCCCTTCTTCATCACAGCGGTGGCCACTCAGGGGGGTGGCAGCTCGGGCGGATTCATCATACGTTATCGCCTGCTTTATAGCAACGATGGGGTCCATTTCTGGAACTATACCACGCTTGGACACAGCCCAGTCACACCTCTGAAGGCTCAGGTATGGCATCTCCCCACTTCCAATCCAGGGAAGGATCCAAGTCCTCCTGGTTCCTCTATCTGAGAATCTCTGATCCTGTGGTGGATTGTAGTCTGGATTCCCAGGAAGGAGGGGCTGCATTCCAGAGGAACAAGAGACAGAGAAGTTTAGATACTTTGATCTATGTGTCTCTCTTGGTTTTTCAAGTCTGAGAGATCTGAAGAAAGAGGACTGATCCTTTTCTTCCTCCACTACACTCCCCTTGTGGGTGTTGCCAAATCTGGGGAACAATTGTGAGCTTCACAAAAAATGGAGATAGCATTTAATGGTGTCTTCTCTCCGTGGGTTACTCTCTTCTATTTTTTCCATCCCTTTCTCTCCATCATCACAAATTTCTCTCCGACACTCTTCTCTGCTTTACCATGAAGACAAGGGGATTCCATAGTCTCAAACCACCCATTTTTGTCCTCCCCATCCCACAGCTTCTGGAGGGGAATTCTGACAGCAGCACCCCGAGACGGCAGGAGCTCAGCCCGACCCTCCTTACCCGTTTCCTGCGCTTCATGCCCGTGGAGTTCCACCAAAGCATTTCCTTGCGCCTGGAGGTGTTTGGCTGCACCTGGAGTGAGTTGAGGGTGGGGAGAGGAAGCTGTGGGGGGCTGCCTGGAGGGGATATTGGGCACCTGGAGGTGTACAGCTCAGGGCTGTCCTTCAGGATCTATGGGTCTCCAATGTTGCTGAATGGGCTCTGCTGATTTCGCTCCCTGGAAAGATGTGCGATGAACCAAAGGGGCATGGCAAAAGGCAACCCAGCCAGAAAATAAGTATGAATCACTTGATTAGCTCCAACTTTGCCCCCCAATGTTCCAGTTACTCTCCGGTCTGGAGACAAACTCTCCCACGAACCTGCAACAGCCTCTAGCTGCAGATATTCCAGTCCAAAGGTTGAAAACAGAAAACTTTAAACTATCAATCCATACATGGCAAGATAAGGTAATAAATCTGGCAGGGCAAAAGTGAAGGACTTTTGGAAATGAAGCAACAGGGCAGTAAGTTAAACAAGTTGGGAGGATGCCAGGAACTCAGATAACAGCAGCCAAGATTAGATAAACTTAAAGTTTGTTCCCGGAAAATGCAGCCTGCAACTGCCTCTCCTTTAAACTCCCTTCCCAGGTGTGAAGGGAATCAGGGCCCTTTCCTCTCCCGTAAGCCACACGATGTCAAGTTTCCAAGTGGTGAAATCCATTTAAAAAGAAAAGAACAAAGTCCATCTTCCAAGACAATTTCTTTTTATTTAGGAAAGCATCAAATTGGCAAAGTCCGTGGTAATTCCAGATCTGACACAACCCGGAATTACCCCACAGTATTAGAAGTTAGAAATAACCCCCCCCAAAGTCACATTCTCCAATAGAAGTAATGCAGTGTTGCTTGATGTCATAAATTTCCACCTCAAGGGGGACTAAGCACAGACAGCTCGTTTTCCCACGGGAAGAAGAGCCACCTAGCCTAAACAACTCTCTCGATCTCCACTCCTCCCTGCTTAGGAATGTGGCAAACCCAAAACCTTTTCCCCATAACTGCCAAAGAGAACATAAGAAAAAAGAATATATACCAAGTCTAACTAAAATGGCTACCCATAGGTCAATTTTGGGCTTGACAGGCTACCCTCCCTCATTTGAAAAGAAACCCCTACAACATAAAATACACAAAGATTGAAATTAGGTTAGACGCAATCATACAATGCGCATTTTAACCTCCTCTGCTACCTACAGAATTCGCCTTAGGATTGTGTGGGTATTTTTCATGGAATTTCCCCACCAATCAATCAGCATTTACTTTCCAGCTATTTACCCAAGTTGCTTGTGACATTGGATAGCCTTTCCAATAAATTAAATATTGTAACTTCCCCCTGAAAATCCTAGAATCCAAAATTTCCTTAACCTCATAATGTTCATGCCCTACAAATGAACAAAGGCTTTGGAGCTATACGTTCTGCTGGCTTCAATGAAGAATCAACAAACAGCCTTAATAAACTACTATGAAACACCGGATGTTCCTTCCCCAATAGCCTAAGGGAGATTAAGTTTCATGGTTACTAGGTTTATTACTTTAATTATCTGAAAAGGCCCTATAAATTTTGGACTTAATTTCTCAGAAGGTTGTTAATTCATTTTATAACTTCCTGGTCATTTCTCATTTGTCTTTCTCTATGTTGCTCCCTTCTCCGTTCCTCCCTGTGTGCCCTAGGATGAAGAGGGGGTGGGCCTGGGTCTTCCTCTGAACTCCCTCTCCCTTGTTCTACCTCTCCCCTGCTCTGCCCAGCCAGACTTTGCCCTTCCCCAATTTCCTCCACAGCCAACAGAGCCACATTCCCACTCCCTGTCAGCCGTTCGTCTTCCTCCTCAGATTTAGACTTAGACAGGGGCACTGTGTCCAGCTTGTGGCGGGAACATGACGTCCTAATGACCAGATTTCCCCCCAACTTTCCTCTGGGTGGGAGGGGAGCCAGGACAGCTTAGCTAAGGGTTACTTTTGTGTGTGGGGGGGTATTCTCTTCATTCTCCTGTTTCAATCTTTCTCCCATGATCCAGAGACGGAGCACGCCCTCGGCCAGTTGACTTCTGCCAGCAGCAGCCCAGCCACCGGAATAATCCGTACAAGACCCACCACAGCCCCATCTCCTCCGGAAAAGACTCTTGGCACCCCCACCTGGTTGCCCCCTTACACCAAATCAGCGATGGCAGCAGTTTCCCGGATCAGTGCTGCAGGACTGACCCCTTCTCGGCAGTTCCAGAAAAGCAGCATGCCGGCTATCTTGTCCACAGCAATGCCTGGCCTTCGCCGGACCACTTCTTGGTCCCCGGCAACTCCTGGATCAAGCAGTGCTTCCAGAGTGTCCACATGGCACGTTCTTTCACACCAACCTGAAACCCCCGGGTGGAGGCCCACTTGGTCAGGTGAGGCAGGCAGAGCTGTAATACGGTGGGGCGGGAGGGACATCCCGTTCAAGGGTGGGTTTCAAAAGTTTTTCCTACAGGTTCAGACACCTTGCTTCGCATGCGTATGCATAACACTCCAACACCACCTTCAACGCTGGTGAGCCATGCAGGCATGCCTAGCGTGTGTGCGCACCAAACAAGTGTTTCACGCACACATGAAAGGGGCTTGGAGACCACACTCTTTATCGACGATGGTGAACTGTGCTGTTTTTTAAGCTCAGCTGAGGCACGGCAATCCATTCTGCTGTGCGAATAAGCTGAGCTAATAAACAACAGACTATAGGAGAGGTAACGCCAGCCAGAGGTGGTACTTACTGGTTCTCTGAACCAGTCAAAATGTTCACTATTGGTATGCCAGAACCAGTCCAAACCAGCTGAATACTACCTCTGATCCCATTGGGGGATTCTGGCTCAAATCCTGGCTCCAAAAGCAGTCACTGCGAGAGGGACATCGGAGTCTTAGTGGGTGATCCCTTAATGTGAGAATATGATAAAAATAAAACAACAGACTGATAATCAGAACCCATAGAAGGCTTTATTAAGGACTTTGTTGTCCCCTTCTCTTTGGCAGTGCCAACTCTCGTCCCCTCTGCTGGGATGGCTCGGGTCCTTTGCATGCAAGGACAATTTGCCTGTGAGACCTCTGGCTGTGCGGAGGCGGCTTCTGTCTGCGACGGGCAACAGGATTGCGCTGATGGCTCGGATGAGGCCCACTGCGGTGAGTCCTGTGCCAAGCATCGGTAAAGACCTTTGGTTGGTCTTGCTGCTGCTCGGCTCTCGTCACGTTCAGGATGGCGAGGCGTGGAGAACATCTCCCAGTTCCTCCAGGCTTTGAGAGTTTTGACCGTGTCAGTCTGTTTGCAGCATGACTACTATTGTGAGACAACTCAAGAGCAAAACACAGGACACAGAGGCTTTGTCTTTTAAGAGTGGTTTATATACAAGACTACTATATACATACATACACTTATTAGGCAAATACCTGGCAAGCAAGCAATCTTCATTACTCTGCACAGAATACTACAATGAAGATAGGCCATGAGGAGAGAGATGCTTTCTCATGGCCTCCTATATATAGACAACTTCTTAAAATGGCAATAACCCTATGGACCCATCCTCAACCTTAAAGTGGCAATATCCCTGCTGACTCATCCTCATTGCATCAGCATTTACAGCAGCTATCAAATATTCATTACCTTAACAGACTGCCATGTTTAGTTGTGGTACACCCCTGTGAGGTGGGACATTGCCTTTCATCTCACAGTTGTTGTCTGGCCAAAGAAATTTGGGTGGATGGATTCTATGTATGGCCTGCAGGCATTCCTTCTGGGAGGAGGAGAAAGAGGAGGAGGAGATAGAGAAGAGAAGATAGAAAAGGAGGAGAAGGAAGAGGAAAAGATAGATAAGGAGGAAGAGGAAGGGGAAAAGGGGAAGGAGAAGATTGAGAAGGAGGAGGAAAAGGCTAAGAAGGAGATAGGAGGAAAAGGAGGAGAAGGGGAAATAGGAAGATAGATGAGGAGGAGCAGAAGGAGGAGAAGGAGAAGGGGAGAGGAAAATAGAGAAGGAGAAGGAGGAGGATAATGAGAAGGAGACAATAGGCAAGGAGAAGATAGATAAAGAGGATGAGAAAAAGGAGGCTATGAGGAGACAATAGACAAGGAGAAGGAGCAGTATAATGAGGAGAATCGATAGATGATGATGAGGATAATGAGAAGGAGACAATAGATGAGAAGAAGGTAGATAGAAGGAGAAGGAGGAAGAGATGAGAAGGAGAATAGATGTGGAGAAGGAGAAGGTAAAGATAGATGAGGAGGAAGAGAATAAGGAGGCTAATGAGAAGAAGCTAATGAGGAGGCTAATGAGAAGAAGCTAACAGACAAGGAGGGAGTAGATAAGGAGAAGGAGGAGAAGAAGAATATAGATAAGGAGAAGGAGAATAGATGTGGAGAAGGAGAAGGAAAAGATAGATGAGGAAGAAAATAAGGAGGATAATGAGAAGGATGGGGAGAAGGAGCTAATCGACGAGTAGGAGGAGGAGAAGTTAGATAAGCAGAAGAAGGAGAAAAGAAGAATATAGATAAGAAGGAGGATAATGAGAAGAAGAATAGATGCGGTGAAGGAGAAAAAAGAGATTCGAGAAGATAGAGAAGGAGGAAGATAATGAGAAGGAGAAGGAGAAAGAAAATAGACGTGGAGAAGGAGATGGTGGTGGTGGAGGAGGAAGAGTATAATGAGAGGAACTAAAGATGTGGAAAAGCAGAGAGAAGTAGAAGAAGATAGCTAATGAAGGAGAAGTGGGGTTTAGCTTAGAAACTGTTGTTAAAGCATGGTCAACCGGCCCAACACCGCTAAGATGACACCAAACTGCTCTCCCCTCTTGGCTTTTTGCAGGTGGTCCCATGGCCCCCACAGCCCACACCTTGGGCCCCCCGATCCCAACGGGGCCCCCCAGCACCTGCTCCTCCAAGCAGTTCTCTTGCCAGAGCGGGGAGTGCCTGAGCCTGGAACGCCGCTGCGACTTGCGCCAAGATTGTCAGGACGGCTCCGACGAAGCCAACTGTGGTAGGCCGGGGGGGGGGATGGTGGCGGGATTTGAATCATTTTAATGACCGGTTCTTTGCCCTGAGGACTGGCTGGATGGCCGTGGCCATGGTGGCCATGGACAGGATGTGTATGACAGGCAGCACTCGGCCTCCTGCAAGCCCCTGGGAGCCAAAATGGGCCACACTCTGTTTTGGGCCTAGTAGGCCTCACTGGAGCCTCCTGGGAGCAAAAAACAGGCCATGCTCTGTTTTGGGCCTAGTGGGCCTCCCTGCAGCCTCCTGGGAGCCAAAACAGGCCCTGCTCTGTTTTGGGCCTAGTAGGCCTCATTGGAGCCAAAACAGTCATGCTCAGTTTTGGGCCCAGTAGGCCTCCCTGCAGCCAGCCTCCTCGGAGCCAAAAATGGCCCCCACTCTGTTTTGGGCCTAGTAGGCCTCCCTGTAGCCTCCTGGGAGCCAAAACGGGCCCCCGGAAAGGGAGGTGCCCTCACCCCCAACTCACCCCCTATTTTGGGCCTAGTAGGCCACCCTGCACCAGTGCTGCCAACTCTCACGCAATCAGAGTGAGATTCACGCAATTCAACCAATTTTGACTCTCTCACTCTGATAAACGAAATCTCACGCTAAAGGCCCGAGAGATCTTCCTTGCAATGGGAATTCCGGCCTCGAATAAAGGCGCGCTTGTGGAATAAGACCCCCTCCACCCCAAATTTTATTTCTAATTCATCTTAGATTTGCAATTTAAAGCAGGCTAATCCGCTTGCAAATTTGCCAAAGAACGGCGGGTTTAACAGAAAGAAACTCCCCTCCCCGTCTCTTTCCCCCGCGGCCACACCTCTCTAGCAAACTAATCTGAATTTTAACCCTTCAAAAACCGTAGCTCCTTGCCTCTAATTTTGCTTTAGATGTGATTTTTCAGGGGATCGGTGGCTCCGAGCAGCCGCTCGCCTCGCCGATAAAAATATATTTGTTTTTCGATTGTACTAAGGGCATTGGTGAAGTGTTCCCTGGTTTATTTTTCCTTTTGCCCTTTTTATGCAAGCTGCATCAGCTATTCAAAAGTTAGAATGGAATAGAATTGGAATGAAACTGGAATGGAATGGAATAAATTGGAATGGAACTGGAATAGAACAGAACAGAAAACTATTGTCACTTTAAATGTACACTAATCAGCATACATTAAAACAAAATTTCGTTGCATTCAGTTCTCAAAATATAACCATTACGCATATACTCGCATATACCCGCATATACCCACATACACATACATATATGACAAAGAAACATCACAGTCCATTTCAAATAATTACCCAATTATTTTTTCAAACCTTTTATGAAACTAAAAGGCCTATGCTATGTCTCATTGGTTTTCATAGTCAAGTTCCCTCACTGAAGAAAAATGTGTTTTTGTAATATGTGTCCTCATTTTTTTTCTTATGCCTATGGGTTAAAATGTATGTATGTATGTATATGTCCAAATCATGACTAAAGTATGCATCAGATTGCACCATTTAAAATGTAAAATTGTCAAAGCTCCCTACCGTGGAAGGGGGGGCACCCCCCTTCCACACCATCCCTCCCTCGGTCGCTTCGCTCACTTGGGCTTGGTCGCTCCGCTTCCTCGCAGTGTCTCACTCCGAACTATCACTCAAGGTTGGCAGCCCTGCCTGCACTTACCTGGGAACCAAAACAGGGTGTGTGGGGATTCCTGGAAGGGGTGGGGAGGGGAGGGGAGAGGCCAGCCAGCAATTTAACCACTGGTTCGGCCGAAGGGGTGCAAACCGGTTGAATCCCACCATTGCCTGGCACCCCAAAGGTGTGTGCTGGGGAAATCTGGGCTCTACCAAAGTTCAGAGCTGGCATTGAACTGAGCACTGCTCCAGGGTATGGCTGGCATTTGCCCTGATTTTGCAACCCTGATAGCTTTATTTTCTATCCCCCTGCTCCTCTTCCTTCCTTTATTCTTCCTCCTCCTCCCACACCTCCTCTTGCTTCTCCTTCTCTGCTTTCTCATCTCCTCTTCTTCCTTTTTCTCTCTTTCCTCTTCTTCTTCATCCTCCATCTCCTCCTCTTCCTCCCTTCTTCTATTTCCTTGTCCTCCTGCTCTTCCACCTCTTCTCCTCCTCTTCTTCTTCCTCTTCTTCCTTGTTCTCCTCCCCTTCTTCCTCCCCTTCTTCCTCCTCATTCTTCTTCTCCCTCTTCTTTTTTGTTTTCCTTTTCCCAATCTTCTTCTTCATCCTCCTCTTTCTCTTCCTCCCCTTTTTCTTATTATTATTCCTCCTCCTCGTCTTCTTCCTCTTCCTCCTCCCTTCTCCTCTTTTCCTCTTCCTCTTCTTTCCCTTCCCCTCTTCCTTCTCCTCTTCTTCCTCCTCATTCCTTGTTCTCCACCTCCTTTGCTTCCTCCCCTTTTTCTTACTATTTTTCTTCCTGTTCCACCTTCTCCTCTTTCACTTCCTTCCTCCTCCTCTTTCTCTTCATCTCCTCTCCCTTTTCCTCTTCTTCCTTGTCCTCCATCTCCTTCCTTGTCCTCCTCCTCTTCCTCTCATTCTTGTTCCTCCTTGCTGTCCTTCTCCTCTTCTTCCTCTTCCTCCTCATTCTCCTCCTTCCTCTTCTTCCTTTTCTTCCTCCTCCCCTTCTATTATTCATTCTTTCTCCTCCTGCTCCTCTTCTTCCTCCCCTTCTTCTTCCTCCTCTTCTTCCACCACAGTGGACTGCATCCTGTCTCCTTGGAGCCTCTGGAGCGAATGCAGCCGGTCCTGCGGGCTGGGGGTAACCTTCCGGCGCCGTGATCTTCTCCGCAATGCTCTCCCAGGAGGACGTTGTGAGCGCGATGAATTTGACAGTCGTTCCTGCTTTCTCCGAGCCTGTCCAGGTCGGTCTTTTCTTTTCCACCCGTGCACCTTTGGTGGATTTACCCCCAAATCCTTCTCCCACCCCCTCACCCCTATTCACAGGCTTTGCAAAAAGCTGGCCTCCACCTGAACTGTTCTGAGGAAAAAAACATAAAGGCTAATATTTTCTACCATATATATACATATATCATGGGCCCGTGAAAATAAGACCGGGTCTTATGTTAATTTTTGCTCCAAAAGATGCATTAGGGCTTACTTTCCACTTAGGGCTTATTTGGGGGGAAAGTATGGTACTAAATGTGTCTGGCTGACAATCTGAATGAGGGCTTATTTTTGGGATAGGGCTTACATTACGAATATCCCGAAAAAATCATGCTAGGGTTTGTTTTCTGGTTAGATCTTATTTTGGGGGAAATACAGTTCCAAATGCATCTGTCTGGCTGACAATCTTAACTGGGGCTTATTTTTGGGGTAGGGCTTATATTATGAGCATCCTGACAAATCATGATTGTCGTGTCCGCAAAAAGACGATTAGAGTCGGTGACTTTCATTCAAAGCTCTTTATTAACTAGGAGGAACCGAACCGGCGAAAGGCAAAAAGCCCGCGGCTTTTATACCTTTCGCCAGGCGGCCGCGGCCAATGGCAGCGATTCAAGTCTCCCGCTCTTGGTTTGCACCAATCGCGGGAGACCTCAATCGGGCCAATCAGCGCGGCTCGCCTGGCCAATCAGAAATCCCCGTGCCTTGGCCAATCAAGGCTCGGGGATTTCGAGTATACCATTTGAATACATAACACCCCTCCCCCCTTGGTATGGTCCGTCAGGTGGTGTAGTCACGCAGGTAGGCGGGGCTCCGTCGAGTCCTAGTTGACCTGCGCAACTCACTTTCCTGTTGTAACTCGGCCGGAGCGGTCGTTCCTTTGGCTGCTCCTGCCTCTTTGCGAACCGGCTGGATGATCGGGCCGGTTCTTTCGCCGTGGCTCCCGCCTGGGCCTACCGGGTCGGTTGAGCTGCGGATTTTGCCGCTCCCGCTTGGCTTCTCCGAGTCGGTAGAGCTGGCCAGATGGTTCTTCTCCGGAGGGGACTCGCGATGGCTGTTTTCTGGTGAGTATTTTTGGTTTATTTTATTTTGCAATTGTCTCTCCGGGTATTCCCTCCCCCCTTGGTTCGCTTCTTGGGGGTTGAGGTCAGTGGCCGTTCGGGACCTTAACTGGTCGATGTGCCGTTTCCAGGCTCGCCCGTCCGTGGTTTGGAGCCGGTACGACTTTGGACCAGTGACTTGCGTTATGACGGCTGGGATCCATAGGGGGTCCCCCGTCATGTTTTTTGCGTATACCAGGTCACCTGGATTAAATGTCCGGAACCTGGAGCTGGAGTCTGGGGGCTGCTCCGGGTTGTAAGTCGGGTGCAGTCTGTCAAGTGGAGACCTCAGCTTTCTGCCCATCAACAGCTCTGCCGGACTTTTGTTGGTTGTAGTGTTGGGAGTGATGTGTTGTATGAAGAGTAGGCGGTTGATTTTGTCGTTGATCTCCCCGTGGTCCATTTTCCTGAGGGTCTTTTTTGTAAACTGGACCATCCGTTCCGCCCTACCGTTCGCCGCCGGATGCGCCGGTGCTGTTAATGTGTGGCGGATACCTCTTTCCGCCAGGAACCGTTCAAACTCGATGGACGTGAACTGGGGTCCGTTGTCTGAGACGACGACGTCTGGGAGGCCGTGTGTGGAAAACAGTTTACACAGTTCTTTAATGACGGCCTCTGTGGTAGTGGACTTCATGTCGCTGACTTCCAGCCAATTGGAATATGCGTCGACTGTGATTAAAAATGTATGTCCATTTGTGGGGCCCGCAAAGTCAAGATGGATTCTGGACCAGGGTCTCCGTGGTGTTTCCCAATCCCGGATGGGTGCTGCGGATGGGCTGGATCTGGTCTCCTGGCATCGGTGGCATTTGGCGACCCATGCCTCAATTTGCTTGTCCATCCCTGGCCACCAAGCGTAGCTTCTGGCCAGGGTTTTAGTCCTGACGATGCCAGGATGACCCTCATGTAGCATCCTCAAGACTTTTTCTTGCAATCTATCTGGAATTACCACCCGGTCACCCCATAAAATGCATCCTCTCAGCAGTGACAGTTCGGTCTGGCGCTGGCGGAATGTTTTAAAAGTCTCGTCACTGTCCTTTTCCGGCCAGCCTTTTTCTAACCAGTGCAAGATTCGTGCCAGACGCCTGTCCTTAATGGTTTCTCTGGCAATGTCGGATGCGGTAATAGGTAAACTTTCTATGCTCAAGGTATTTGTTGTTGGTGCTGGGTCAGGTTCTGAGTCAGGTAAGGGCGAGCGGCTTAAAGCGTCCGCGTGCGAGATTTTCTTACCTGGCTTGTGTAGCAGTTCGTAATTGTAGGCTGCCAGGAATTCCGACCATCTTGTCATTCGGGGTGACAAGATGTTGGGAGTGGCTCGGTTTCCCGCGAGGATGCCCAGCAGAGGCTTGTGATCCGTCACGATGGTGAACGGGCGGCCGTACAAATATTCATGAAAACGTTTAACGGCGGCAACTATAGCCAAAGCTTCCTTGTCCAGCTGGCTATAGTTGCGCTCTGGTTTGGTCAGAGTCCTGGAAAAAAAGGCAATGGGTGCTTCTCTCTGGTCTGGGAAGGTGTGGCTGAGGACAGCGCCGACGCCGAAGGGTGATGCGTCGCAAGTGACAGCTAGGGGTAAAGTTTCACTAAATTGCATCAGGACAGCATCGGAGGTGAGGAGGTCCTTGGTTCTTTGAAAAGCTGTTTGTTCTCGCCTCCCCCAAGTCCAGGCTGCCTTCTTGTCTAGGAGTCTATGTAAGGGCTCCGCCGCCGTTGCCTTTTGAGGTAGGAAAACATTATAGAAATTTAGTAATCCTAGGAACGCTTGTAATTCCGTTTTGGATTTTGGGGTGGGCGCTTCCTTGATGGCTTTTACTTTTTTAGTTGTAGGGTGAATGCCCTTCTGGTCTAGGAGGTAGCCCAAAAACTCTACTTGCTTTGTACAAAGATTGCATTTTTCACGCTTAACCTTAAGTCCTGTTTCTTTAAATTTTGTTAAGACTTGTCTGAGTCGGTTCTCTAATTCGGCTTCATTTGGCGCCGCTATTAATACGTCATCAAAATAGGGCACCACCCCTTTTATGCCCTGTAACAAACGTTCCATCAGGCTTTGAAAAATGCCTGGTGCCACGCTGACTCCGAATTGGAGCCGGTTACACTTGAAAGCCCCTCGATGGGTCACTATTGTTTGGGCTTCCGCCGTTTTCTCGTCTACAGGTAGTTGCTGATATGCCTGGGCAAGGTCGAGCTTTGCAAAGACTTTGCCCCCTCCTAGCGAGTGTAGTAAATGTTGTACTATAGGGACTGGGTAGGCGCTTTGTTGTAATGCGCCATTTAGGGTGGCCTTATAGTCCCCGCAAATTCTCACGGACCCGTCTGGTTTTACTGGGGTCACTATAGGGGTTTCCCATCTGGCATGGTCTATCGGTTGCAATACCCCTTGTTTGACGAGCTTGTCGAGCTGCTCGTCAATTTTTGGTTTTAATGCAAACGGTACCCTTCTAGGTTTAAGTCTCTTAGGGGGAACCCTTGGGTCTAAGTCAAATGAGATAAGGGGCCCCTGGTACTTGCCCAAGCCTCCATCGAACACCTCCTGGAACTCCTGGGTTAGCCGCTGTTCCCAAGCTTCGATGGTGACTTGGTTGACACCTGTCAGCGCGATGTTAAGCGGGACGAACCATTGTAGACCCAGTAGGCTTGGGCGGTCGCGATCGACGATTGTGAGTGGTAGTTGTTCAGTGTGGCCTTTGTAAGTTATGTTGAAATTCTTGGTGCCTACTACCGGGACACGGTTCCCTTGGTAGTCTTTAATGATGATCTTTTGTGTATGCACGTTTCTCTTTTGTAGAGTAGGCACCAGTCTTTTGATTTCGCGCCATGCAATCATGGAAAGGTAGGACCCAGAGTCCACTTCCATCTTGCATGGCTGGCCTTCTATATGTACTTCTACATGTACCTTTCTGGCGCCGTCGGAGATGGCGTGGCCGATGGTCACCGTCTGGTGGGTTTCTTCTTTCCGCCGACCGTCGCCGCTTCTTTGAGATCGTTGAGCGCGGTCCCACCGACCGTCTGGCTGGCGTTCTCTAGTTCTGGGCGGGGAGTTTTCTCTCCGTCTGTCGTGCTGTTCCCATTTGGGCGGGCTGCGAGTCTTCTTTTGGCGGCAAACTCGGGCGATGTGACCCCTTCGTTCACAATGCCTACAGATAGAGTCAAAAAATCGGCATTCTGACCTGGGGTGGTCGCCGCCGCACCCGGCGCAACTGGTCCTCGACTTGCGACCTTTTCGACTTCGTTGATCGCCGCGCCCCGTCTGTACTCGGTGAATGTCCTCCTCGTCTTCTGACGTGCTGGAGTTTGACTGGTATTCACCGTAGTGTGCGGTTGCTTCACTTCTTGCGTCGGCCGACCTTGCCGGGTTGTTGTTTCCGCCCTTCGCATCAGATCTTCGCATGCTGTCTGCCGACGTGCGCGTTGCTTCAGCGGCTGCGGCTGCTGTAAGGGCATCGGCTAGGCTGATGTCGCCCTTGGCCATAAGTCGGCTCTGAAGTGTAGGATCCCATAACCCGAGTACGAAGCGGTCTCTTATGAGACTGTTTAGACCCTCGAACTCACAGAGTCCTCCCAGGCGCCGAAGTTCTGCGACGAAATCGCTCAATTTTTCGTCTGGTTTCTGGTTTCGGCGGTAGAACTCGTTGCGCCGTATCAGGATGGGGACTTCGGGAGCGTAATGGCGCCGTAGTATGGGTTCCAGGACGTCCCAGTCCATGGCTGTGGCGTCTGCTGGCTTGGCCAAGGCTTTGGCCATTTGGAAGACCTCTGGTCCGCAGTGTGTAAGAAAGACGGCGCGTTTTAGCGGGGCCGGGGCGTCCTTCATCCCGGCGCATTCCAGGTACATCCGGAATCGATCCGAGTATGATTCCCAGTCTTCGGCTGCGGGGTTGAACGGGGCGGGCGGTGCTATTTTCGCCATCTTTGCGCTGGAACTGGTTCTTGGACACGGGGTTCGGTTCAGGGGCGAGATCCCACCTTCGTCGCCAGTGTCGTGTCCGCAAAAAGACGATTAGAGTCGGTGACTTTCATTCAAAGCTCTTTATTAACTAGGAGGAACCGAACCGGCGAAAGGCAAAAAGCCCGCGGCTTTTATACCTTTCGCCAGGCGGCCGCGGCCAATGGCAGCGATTCAAGTCTCCCGCTCTTGGTTTGCACCAATCGCGGGAGACCTCAATCGGGCCAATCAGCGCGGCTCGCCTGGCCAATCAGAAATCCCCGTGCCTTGGCCAATCAAGGCTCGGGGATTTCGAGTATACCATTTGAATACATAACAATGATAGGGTTTATTTTCCAGTTGCGTCTTATTTTCAGGGAAACGGTGTATATAAATGCAAATACAAATTGAAGTCATTGCAGACGTTCTGCAGGAAGAACATTATGCAGGAAGCCTTTTGTCTTATGGCAGTTCATTTAATGACTATTCAAAGTTATGATGACAGCACCGAACAAAGAGACCGGTTTTTGCACTTATGACCCTCACTTCCCCACGATTACTGGATCCAAATTCAGACCCTCGGCCATTGGTTCCTATGCCACGATCCCCTCTTGCGACCATATGACTTGCAAAGTCAAAGGGAGAAGTCCCAATGCGCAGGAACGACCACGTTTCAAATTCCACCAAAACCACATTTTGTTTAACAACCAGGCCAGGAAAGGTTGTACAGTGGTGGGGGGCAAACCAGGGACAGGCTTCCAAAAAATTTAGCAAGCGGTTCTTTGTCAGCCTTCTGCACCACAGCGGGAGGCTGTGCGTTTTCACCCTTCCCGGACTCCAGAGGCTTTCCTCGAGCCTCTGGAGCAGGGGTCGCCAATCTTTCAGACCTCAGGGACCACCATACCATCATTTTGAATTCTGTGGAGCAGAGACCCTGGGAAAATCCCCCCCCAAAAAAGTCTGCAGGAAAATCCCTCACCCCGTTTTTCCTACCGATCGATCATTCTTTATTTGGGATCCCAGGAGACCATCTCCAGCTCCATTCTCAGGGGAGAGAGAGAGGAGAGACTTTTGGCTTTGTGCAAGAAAAGCAGCAGAAGCCTCAGCCAGAAATGAGTCTTTGCCAGCACAGCCTCTTGGAGCAGGAGGCCTTGTAGGGTCCCAAAGGCTCATTTCTGGAGGAGTTTGGGGATGAGAAAGGAAGACTTTTGCTGCTTTCCTAGTGTGCCAAAAGCAGAAGAAGAAAGAAGTGGGAAGAAGCAACCCGGTGGCCAGGCCAGGCGTGTGGGGCAAGTTCCCTCCCTCCGCCCTTTCCCCCCTCCCCTCACTACCTCCTGTTGCTTGCAATGCAAGTGACGTAAGCCTTGAGTTCCCGCAGGCCGTGTGGGTGGCGCAGCCTTGTGTTCCCATGCAGCCTGGGTTAATTGCTTTGGGGGAGTGGCATTTCTCTGCGGACCACCAACATTTTCTCATGGACCACCAGTGGGCGACCACTGCTCGGGAGGGTGAAATCCGGGAGGCTCATTTCCCCACTTCCCAGCCTTCCGGAAATCTGCACTTCTCTGGGATCCAAAACGGGCCACATGGAGACTCCTGGGAGGGGCAGGCTGAGGTGGGCCAGCCAGTTGTTGCAATTACCGGTTCGGTGAACTAGATGTAAAATTAGCAACCAGTTTGCCCAAACCAATGCGAACTGGTAGCAGCCTAAACCTGCCCTGGGCAAAACGTCCTTGGCCAATGTTTCCTTTAGCCGCATTTCAGGCACCATCGTGGCTGTCATTCGAGGAGTTGACATCTTCATTTGGTCTTCACGATGCTACTTCCTCCTACTTTTCCCCCCTCTATACCAGTGAATGGAGCCTGGGCCGCCTGGGGCGAATGGTCAGATTGCGATGCAGAGTGCCGGGGTGGTGTCCGAAGTCGCACCCGGACCTGCGCTGATCCCCCGCCCAAGAACAGTGGACAGCTATGTCCTGGAGATGCCGTCCAGATGGAGACGTGCAACCAACAGCCCTGCGGAGACGCCCGGGGTGAGCGAAGGTGGCAAGGGGGGGCTTGTCTGATGTTGAGTGGAAGGGGCACGGATGGACAGAGGTGGTATTCAGCCAGTTCGGACCAGTTCTGGGGCACCGGTAGTGGGAATTTTTGACAAATTTCTGCATATAACAAAAAAATGGAAACCCACCCCTGAGGATGGGGCAGTATCACAGGGATAGAAATTTAAATGGGGATCTAGGACCCCCTCTTGAGGGGGGGGGGAAGCACTGTGCACATGCCCAGAGAACAGTGGCCGCCAATCCCTCGGGGTTTCTTTTTGGACCCTGAACCTCCCTGCCGAAGGCTTAGTTGTCTTGGCTGGCTTGGAGAGGGTCTGATCGCTTCCAAATTATTACTATTTATTTATCAATTATATAATGTGTGTGTGTGCGTGTGTATACGTATATTTCTATATGTGCATATGTATATATAATATTTTATAATATTTATAATGTATTCTACTATGTTATGTTATGAGATGTTATGTTATTAGTGTATCATCTCTCTCTCTCTTTCTCTCCATCTATCTTTCTATATCCATCCATCCATCTCAATGTCTGTCTATATCTACATCTATCTTATCTATCTATTCATCTATCTATCTATCCATCTATCTTTCTATATCCATCCATTTATTCATCCATCCATCTATCTCTATGCTTATATCTACATCTATCTATCTATCATCTATCTTTATCTATCATCTATCTATCATCTATGTATCTATCTTTATCCATATCTATCTATCTATCTATCTATCTATCTATCTATCTATCTATCTATCTATCTATCTCTATCTCTATCTCTCTATCTATCTCTATCTTTCTATCTATCTATCCATCTATCTATCTATCATCCAACTCTATCTCTCTCTCTCTCTCTCTCTCTCTCTCTCTCTCTCTCTCTCTCTCTTTCTATCTCTCTCTCTCTCTCTCTCTCTCTCTCTCTCTCTCTCTCTCTCTCTCTCTATCTATCTATCTATCTATCTATCTATCTATCATCCAACTCTATCTATCTATCTATCTATCTATCTATCTATCTATCTATCTATCTATCTATCTATATCTATCTTTTTTTTTGAACAAACTTTATTAGTTTTTTTTACACACACAAACAAAACATAGGATGTAGTAACATAAAATATCTTTTCTAAGAGAAACAGATAAACCATCTTATTTTTTAAAAAAAGATAATTCCAAATTATCACATTTCTATATATTTATCTTATCTAGTCAGCTTCATATCTTTTCCAAACTTCTCTTTATTACTCCCTTTCCTTCTATTTAATCATACTTCTTCTGCGTTAAGATTATATACTCATTGAATATAATTTCATTAGTATTCTTCCACATCCCGTCAAACTTAAACAAACATTATACAAAACATAAATACATAAAACTTCTTTTTGGAAGGTGGCTTACCCTGGGTTAACTCTTTTTATACAGACATCAATCAAAGTTTATACTCACTTAATATACTATCTCATATCTTATTTAACATTCTCTATTTTTGATATATTTTCTCTCTCCTAGTCATTCTTTTGATTCTATTTTATTTATTCCATCTCAATTAAATAATTATATTTGCATCTTTGGTCCATTTTCTTTCAATCATCTACTTATCCTTTCTATCTAATACAATATTTCTCCTGTAAACCCAAATTGAAGTATGACAACTTTTTATCTTTCCCCTAAATAACACTTAAGATACTGATTCTGCTCCGTACATTCTAAGTATTACATTTCAAAATAATAAAACAAACAAATAATATTGAATTTAATAAGTAATAATAAAACTAAAAAAAGAAGAAGAAAAAGGAACGTTAAATTTATAATAAGAACAATATTTCTTAGAAAATTAAATTCTATTAATTCTTAAACAATAAAAATAATATTTCATAAAAAATTAAACTCTATAATTAAATCATGGCTTCCCTTTAATACATTTTTAAGTCATATAATATTCTGGTTTTCTAACTCAGCTTCAAATACTAATATCTACAATACACTCTTATATACTTTGCAGAATCATTTTTATAAAATTATCTTACCCCTTGTCTCTGAAAAAAATTTGTTTTTTAGCATTTTGTTTAAAGCCTTTATAACTTCTTTCCTTTTCCCCTTTCTTTCTTATCCATTCTAGCTTTTTGAACCCCCCCATCTCTCAAATTTCACTCTCTTAGTCTTCCCTCTCTGTTGTATTTCTCTTTTCTGTTGCTTTCTGACATTATATTGCTTTTTCATCTCATTTTTCTTTTCCTTGGTTGCTTTTTTAAGTTTTAAGTTCACCTTTTCCTTGCCCCCCTTTCGCTTTTTTTTCTCCACTAAGTGTGTTTGTCCATTAAAGATGGCTTCTTCTCCTTCATCCCAGCCTTCCTGTTGTTGTCGTATTTCTTGATAGGTAGCAATTGCCATTTCTAAAAAGTGACAAATAGATCCAGAAGAGCTCTTATCTTCTTCTTTCAGTCTTTGAAATTCCATTTGTAGTCCTTCAAAAGATAGTGCCATTTCTTTCTTTCTTTCTTTCTTTTTTGAGGCAACCCTAACGTCTTTAGTCCCCCCACCTTTTTTTAACAAAAGTTCACAAAAATCTCAAAGTCACAAAGCAAACCAAGTCAGAGCAAACAGTTTCATTTAGCACTTTCTTCTTTCTATATTTTCACCTCCTAGGATAGAATTCAAATACACAGTTCCAAGATGATCTTCTAGAAATCTTAATGTCTTTTATTCCTGTTCTTATAGGCTCAAAGCAGTCTCCTTCAGTACAATCTTATAATAAGTCTTCATCTCTTCCCTTCCCCTTGTAAAAACTAAAAAGAATTTTAAATTTTTAAATCCAGTTTCCAGAAATCCTTTATCCCTTGGCTTTAAATTTCAAATTGGATTACCTTCAGTGCCCAAGTAGATTTTCCAGATCTCCGTCTGCTGTTTCTATGGGGAGGGAGAATGAAGAAAAAAACTTTCCCTTGACAGCTTTCTTCGCCGTTTTCCAACCTTCTTTGGGAAACAATGTATCCTTCAAAGAATTCAAGCAATTCAGTTTCCAGGGTAAAAAATTTCTTATTGTCCCGGCTCAGCCAGCATTTTCATTTCTCCTGCTTCCTTCAGCACAAATCTTACCTGGCTGCAGGCTTCTTTGTGGCGGCCATTACTGACTGCCGCTCCAACACCCTTGGGAAAAAGGGTTTTTTCCGGCTGGGGAGGGGGTCTGCGACACCCCCAAACCCCTGTCCGGATCCCCTCTCTCTTCGGCTGCCTCTACAGGGCAGCCATATCCCCCAGACCCATTTGGATCGGGGGCACCTTGGGGGCTTACGCAGCAGGAATCGCGGAGAGTCGCGAATTCCTGCTGCTGCCAAAGCCATGCGAAACTGGAAGCCTTTATCCATCTATCTTTATCTATCATCTATATATCTATTTATCTTTATCTATCTCATCTATCTTTATATCTCTATATCTCTATATCTATCAATTGATTGATCTATCCATCTTTCTATATCCATCCATCTCTATCTCCATGTCTATATCTATCAGTATTGCTCTATCTATCTATCTATCTATCTATCTATCTATCTATCTATCTATCTATCTATCTATCTTCTATCTCTCTCTCTCTCTCTGTCTCTCAATCTCTCTTTCTTATTTATTATTATTTATAAATTATTATTGTTTATTCAATTGGGATCCTCCTGATAATTAGCAAAAGAGAACCAGAGGAACAAGAGGAAATGAGGGCAGGAGGTGGGGAGGGAGTGGTCTGATCCCAGATACCCACTTTCCTTCCTGTCCTTTCAGGGGTGTCCCAGTACATCCAGAATGGTGGTGGGGAAAGGCAAGATGGTGCACTCAAAGCTTTGCCTCCTGTTTGAACTGAGGGTTGGACTAGAAGACCTCCAAGGCCCGTTCCCTCTCTGTCATTCCATAATTCTGTAAGGGTCTCCTTCTTGAGCAGAGGGTTGGACTAGAAGACCTCTGAGGTCCCTTCTGCCTCTCTCCTTCTGTTACTTCTGCTCCTTTTCTTGATTTTTTTTCATCCCCTTGAAAAAGTTTTTCTTCTCATCCAGAGAAGCTTCCTCCCTTCTGAGTAACAGTTTGATCCTTCTGTCCAAATGGAAGAAGCTTCTCAGATGAGAAGTGAAACCACTTCAAGGGAAAAAAATCTGAAATGGTTTTGCTTCTCATCCAGAGAAGCTTCCTCCCTTCTGAGCTACAGTTCAATCCTCTTTTTTTTTTCTCCTCCGTAGACTGCGGTCCGGACATGGTGTTCGTGCAAGCCGGACATTGTGCCCGTGGCCTGGTGGATCCTTGCCCACAGACTTGCCGCCAGTTGGGTGTCCAGAGGTCCTGCCAGAGCAGCTGCGTGGAGGGTGAGCGAGCCCGGGGTCTTTGGCATGGTGGTGGTGGGGTGGCATCTTTGCAGCCCTTCTTCCCAGGTAGATAACATCCCTCCATTGCCTACAGGTTGCCGTTGCCCTCCTGGCCTTTTCCTCCAGGAGGGGGCCTGCGTGAACGTCAGCCAGTGCCACTGCTTCTTCGACCATGACCACCGTCGCCCAGGGGAGATCTTCCTGCGGGACAATTGCAGTCAGTGGTGAGTATGAGCAATTCTCTTCGTCCCTTTCTCTGTGAACCTGCCCTGTTCTAGACCGGGGGTTGCCAACCTTTTGGGCCTGAGGGACCACCAACTCATAATTTTAAATCTCGGGGACCACTAATATGAATTTGGACTGATGGCGGCTTGCTGACATTGGTGGGAGAGAGAGAAAGAGAGAGAAAGAAAGAGAGATCGAGATCAAGATCTGATCTAACCTCTCTCTCTCTCTCTCCCTCTATCACACACACACACACACACACACACAAACACACAGAGGCAGGGGTGGGATTCAAATTCCTTAACACATGGTTCTTGGGCGTGGTCTAATCTGGGTGAGGCTTGGTGGTCACGTGACTGGCTGGACATGGCTTGTATGTAAATATTATAAATATTTATGTCAATATTGATTTTTTTATTTAAAAAAGAGCAACTTTTACCCAAAAGCAGGCAAAACAGGCAGGCAGACGGAGTTGCTCACAGAATCACAGAATCATTCAGAGATCTATCTTTCTGCAATCGGCTGCCTGAGTCTGTCACATAAAATTTGCTTGCAAGCAAATTCATAAAAATTTGCTAGCAAGCAAACTCCCAAAATTAACTTGCATCACACCATGTATGTAAATATTGATTTTTTTCTTAAAAAAAGAGTAACTTTTACCCAAAATCAGGCAAAGCAGGCAGGCAGATTGAGCTGTGTCCAGAATCACACTCAGAGATCTATCTTTCTGCCATTGGCTACCTGAGTCTGCACTGAATAATAGAACCTTCAGTCCTAAGGGAGGTTCAGCTGTGCTTAAAAGCAGAGCCAAAAATCTGAAGACTTGCTAGAAAGCAAGAAATCCAACCATTTCCTGCTTTTTAGCTAATCTAAATCTCCCAGCACAGCAGAACAGCTGATGGTCAGGGGAAGAAAAAAAAGGAAAAATAGCAACTTTTCCTCGTAAGTTTTCCTGGTAAGGAGTGAGTGGGGCGGGGAGGGTTCCTGCGGGCCATATAGGCGGTACAGCCTTGTATTTCTACACAGCCTGGATTAATTGATTGGGGGGGGGTGCTCTGGGGGTGAGATTTCTCCATGGCCCACCAAAATTTTCTCACAGTGGGCTGCGGCCCACCATTGGTGACTGCTGTTCTAGAATAACGGTATGTCTAAAAGAAAGGAGGGCTTGTCGGAGGCAATTTTATGGCGTGGGGGGCTGAGGTTTCCCAAATGGGGAGGGCTGGGGGGGATCCTTCCCGGGATGAAAGGATAACACCTCAGTAGGGCCCCCACCTGGAACGCCGCATCCAGTTTTGCTCGCCGTATGACAAAAAAATGGAGGTTGAGACTTTGGGCAAAGGCGGAGAGAAGAGCAACTAAGGAGAGTAAGGAAGGGCTACAGCATTTCTGACAGATGGCAGTCTGAATGTTGCTAAAATATCTCTCTGGTCTTTTTAGAGTTGCCAACAGAAAGGGAGGGGGAGCAGTGTGGCAGCTTGGAAACTGAAAGCGCATTCCATACATAGTTTTTCAAAGATTGTACCTAGTTTCAAACTAAAGGTTCAAAATTCTAACTGGAGAGCACGATTGATGACTCTTGGCTATGGATGTATCTCAGAGAATATGATTTATGACACACCCAGAGTGAGGGGAAACCAGGGTCAAGGGGACAAGGAACGATGTATCTCAGAGTTGGCTGCACCCAGGCAGTGCCAGACATGTTCACTCCCCATAAATCCTTTGGAAGTTTTGGAAGTTTTGCCTCGAGACTCCTGATTTAAATGGGGGGGGGGAGAACTGTCAGAATCCTGACACTAAGCGAGACATGAGGGTCAAGTGAGGGTCATCCCGTTTTACGACTTTCCTCACCGCCTTGGTTCAGTGAATCCCTGCCGTAGTGAAATTAGCAACCCTGTTGCTAAGCAAATCAGGTTTCCCCATTGTCAAAAGGGGATCACATGGGATAAACATTCTTCACACATACCCCGTCATTCCCCCGGCACCCCTGAATCGGAAGCGAAGGGGACATGCTTAACCTTGGTTCCGTCCTCCCGCAGCGTTTGCCTGGAGGGCACGGTGACCTGCGATGCGGTGGCTTGTCCTGTGAAGTGCGGCTGGTCAGCTTGGTCTCCGTGGACCCCCTGCAGCCGGAGTTGCGGGGTTGGGATGCAGCAAAGGTTCCGGTAAGAAAGGAAGCATCCAGCACCAGCGTTGCTTCCCCCGAGTGCCGTTAGAGGCTACGATAGCATTGGGGGGGGGGTTGGAATCGTTCGAGATCCAGTAGAAGTCGGGCGAAGAATTGGGTGTCAGTTGCACTACATGTTAGGAAAATATCTTTTTTAAAAAAACAAGTTTTATTCGGTTTCCCACATTTTAACATCTCTTTTTAGTGATTACAGCATGATTACAGGTTTCACATATACATACAAATATGACCATAGTTACATATTCAGTTTTTGTATCCAGTTTCTTATCTTAACAATGTTTTTATACATTATTTTATCATATTATTCCAAATACTTATTATTTAAATCACATTATGTTAACTTCATAATCTTTATACTTTAGTGTTATGGCTCCCCCTTCAAAGTTCCAACAAAACCAAACCAAAGGCAGCCACCCCAAAACTCAAATCCAACAGAAAGGAGTCTTACAAGATTATATTCCACACGCCCTGTTTATCACAACAGTTCTGGCAGAAATTCTCAAAGCTCCGAGCCTCTGCTGAAAATCTCTGCACGTAATCAATCACTTTGTTCCTGACAAACTTCTCCCCCACAGCTGTGTCCTTTTATAATCCTTGAGGCAATGTGCTAATTGGCTCACCCTCCCTTCTAACTGAGTTTGTCTCCGTGAACCACCTAGATGGGTGTTTCAATCTCCCTAAATCCTCATCTGGCCTGATGCCTCCACACAGCTTGACATTTCAGCCTCCTTCTTATTCTGGCATCTAGCCACGATCTGTCAGCTTCCTCGCTCGACTCCTCTGACTCATCTTGTGGCTCAACTGCAGACATGAATGAGGTCAAGGGTTCAGGCAAAGAATGTCTGTGTGATAACCTCTCATCCCCCTGGCTCACATCTGTGTCTTCTAACAATTCAGACTCCAAATTCTCAGCAGGTTCCAGCCTTTCATCCTCAGAGTATATCAGAAGCAAAACTCACAGCAGGATCGATCCTTTCAGTCAAACACTTTAGTACTTTAACTGTCACATTTGTATATTTCATCTTAAATTCTAGTTAAAAAACACTTCATCTATAAATTGGTTTCCCCCCTAAAATATCAATATAAGTGCGCCACCTCTGAGTTACATATTCATTGATTTTCACCCCTTTTAAATCCCATTGAACATTTAACATCATTACCAAAAATATTAAACTTAATAATCCCTTTAAAACTACATAGCAAATATAAATCAGATTCTGCATGGTTTCCCCCCCTTTTAATTTCATTAAATTTTTCAGAAAAGAAGGACATATTAATCTACTCATTCAAACCATAAAACAATCCTAAACCCTAAAGTTAATTCCATTTCAGCTCTCCTCCTATATAATTTCATTTATTTCAATATATTTAATACACATATTCCATTAATTATTCCATTCATATTTGAACAAAAAAACCAACATTCCAATCCTAAAAACATTTCAATATATTTAATAAGCTTTTTATATTATTTATTACAATTATCTCTATGCATACAGAAAAAGAGCATTAAATTCCAGTATCAAAAAATAACAATTCTATTTTCCATCTTATCAATCTATATGTCCCTAATTCATAATTATGAATTTGTTTATATTACCCCTCAATATTTTGCAGAATCCCGTTTCTAAATATTAATCACCCATTATCTCTGTGTCTCATTAAGCAATTTTTCCCCATTTTTTAAATAATTCCCATATTTCTTTTTTCCCAAATCCTGTTTCTTGTCCCCTCTTTCGCCTTGTCTTTTCTCTTTTATTCTTTCACTCGAATTTTTATCCCCCTCTCTATTTACAGCTTCCTTCCACCCTTCAAATTTCTGCTGACTTTTCCCCTTTTTATTAAATTTCTTAAATCTCCTATATTTATTTCCAACTCTTTTCCTCTTTCTTTCCAGAGTTCTTTGTTCTCGATGATCACCAAAGATGGACCTTCAATAATTCGCTCCGCCTCCTCTTCTGCCTTTTGTTGTTCATATTCTGCAATCACATTTTCAATAAATTTTAAAGCAAAACCCAGTAATTCACCTTGTTCTTGTAGTATGTCTTTTGTTTTTCTAAGTTCCATTTTTTATGCCAGAAGAGATATTGCCTTTTACAACTTTCTAATTAGCAATTTAATCCAAATAATGTCTTTAAAGTTTATTCCCAACAGTCAACTTTTATTTTCTTCCTCTCAAGTTTTAAGCCTCCGCTAATCCAATGCCAAGTCCACGTCAGAATCAACAATTAATGTTTAGGAAAGTATCTTATCTGTCCAACTATCTATCTATCTATCTATCTATTTATCTATCTATCTCTATATCTTTATCTCTACCTCTCTCTCTCTCTGTCTATCTGTTTTAGATAAATTAGATCTGTCTATCTATCTCTATCTCTATTTCTCTCTCTACCTCTACCTCTAGATAGATAGACAATCTCCTGCCTGCCAATCTATCTATCTATCTATCTATCTATCTATCTATCTATCTATCTATCTATCTATCTATCTAACTAACTTTCCTTCCATCCATCCTTCCATCCATCCATCCTCCACATTGGTTCCTTCAGTCCGTTACTCAATCAAACAGTCCTTTGAGAAATCTGATAATCTCAAAATGCTGACTTGGTTGAGTTTGTCAGTCGAAACCTTAATTCTGCCTTTGTAGTGCCCTGTGGTCCCATGAATGTGTGTTACGGCAGTTTCGTACAAAACAAAAAAAGGGCATTTATTGCCATTTTTCAGCACAACGGGCCACAGCGCACCATTGGTTTGCTTAACGACTGCAGCATTCTCTTAACCAGAGAACGACCCTGGCAGGGGTGGGATTCAACTGGTGTAACAATTGGTTTGGTGAGCACTCGCATCATGCACGCACAGATAGTTTGCTACTGACCTTTTCCTGCAATCTGCACTCTCCCTGTGTGTTCAGCAGCTGGCATGTGGCAATCTGCTGTGCCACACAAAGCAGCTGAGCTTGAAAACCAAGAAATGAAGGTCAGAATAGAGATGGGGCGGGCAGGGGATCCCAACAGCTGATCATCGGAGCGAACTGGTTTGCTCACAGATGATCCTCGTCACTACTGGTTTGACCGAACCGTGACGAACTGGGCTGAACCAGGCAGAACTGGTAGAATCCTTGCTTTTATGAATATTATGACTTATGACCATGATAGGCAAGTTACGGTCATAAACCAAGGATTACCTGTATGTACCCTCTCCATGAAAAATGGATGGAAAACTAATCACTACTTTAAAAGTTCCCCCAAACCATCCTCTTTCTCTACAGATCCCCCTCCAACCCACCGGCAGCCAATGGGGGTGCCCCATGCCAAGGGGATGCCCAAGAGGTGCGTGAGTGTCACACAATCTGCACCACAGGTAAGAGAAACATCATTTTTTATTTATTTATTTCCCATGGCATAGCATTTATGCATTAAACAAAATCACAAGAACCACACCTAAATTGTCTCCATTTTCCCCGAAAGGCAACTTGACTTTCTTGGTTTTTTTTTTCCTTGAAGAGGTTTTGCTTCTCATCCAAGAAGCTTATTCAGTTCTGACGGAAGGATAGAACTGTTACTCAGAAAGCAGGAAGCTTCTCTGGATGAGAAGCAAAAACTTTTCAGGTTTTTTTTTTCCTTGAAGAGGTGTCACTTCTCATCTGACAAGCTTCATCCATTCTGATGGAAGGATTGAACTGTTACTCAAAAGGGAGGAAGCTTCTCTGGATGAGAAGCAAAACCTTTTCAAAGTTTTTTTTCCTTGAAGAGATGTCGCTTCTCATCCAAGAAGCTTCTTCCATTCTGATAGAAGGATCAAACTGTTACTCAGAAGGGAAGAATGGCATGGATGAGAAGAAAAACCTTTTCAAGGGGGAAAAACACAAGTAAGTTGTGTTGCCTATTGGAAAAAATGCACCTTTGGGTCAACCCTGATGATTAAAAATAGACTTTTAGCATATAAAATGTGGATGAAAATATTGAACCCTTGAGCAAGGAACTATTTTAAAAACTCGCAGTACAAAGGATGAATAATCAAAGTACAAATAAAATTAAATTACACCTGAGCAGTTACTAGATGGCTAAGCTTATGGTCAAGTATCTGGATATCTAGCCATTGGGCAATGCTGCCCTTGAGATGATGTTGTTCTTGCAGAAATGCAGGGAACCTTTCGAGGTGGCATTCCTTCACAACATGATGTAAATGTCAACTCATAAAACAATTCTATGCCCGTTTTATAGTTGCCAACAGAAAGGGGAGGAGTTTATAAGAGCCATGCAGCAGTTTGGAACCGAAAGTGCATTCCATTCATATCTGGCAAAGATTATAATGAAGCAACTGGAGTTTCTGTTGTGCAAAAATCTTAATTGGAGAATATGATTGATGACTCTTGGCTATGAATGTGTTTCATTGGAGAATATGAATTATGACACACCCAAAGGGGGTGCGGGGAAAACCAGGGTCAAGGGTGACAGTGAATTACGTGTCTCAGAATCGGCTTACACACGGGTCATGCCAACATGTTAGCTAGCTCCTAACAAATGGAGTTTTTGAATCTTGGTTCGAAGCTCATGCTTTCATTGGGGGCGACTGCCGGAATCCTGACAGCTAGCCAATTCTGAGACAGTAACGTTTGTGGGACATTCCCGCAATCATATCTATCAAAACCGTTTGATTTTTCCAACATCACCAACTGCCATGGTTGGTTCGAGTCCAACGGGACACTGTCCGGACTCCACTGCACCAGTTGGATACCCGCTATCGATATGGAATAATAGACTCAGAACAGACCGTGGAGTTTTCAACCCGTTGCTCAAGCAGGAAACCTTAAGCCAGAGGTTTTTTTTAAGACAAATTTTATTAATTTTACAAAACAATACACAAACAATCAAGGCATAATAACATAAAAGATCTTTTCTAAGAAAACCAACAGAACATACAAAATAGTTCCAAATTGTAATATATATATTTACGTTATCTGTTCAACTTCATATCTTATCCCAACTTCTCCTTTTCATTCTATTATCCAAATTATATTTTCTTATTAATTAATTTCTTGCTAATTAAAATTTTATTGCCTTTCAAAAACAATACACAAACATACAAAACATAAAACATAAAAAACATAAAACCTCTTTCTGAAAGCTGCTTGATCCCGGGTTAAAACTCTTCGCACAGACACAAATTCAAAAATCATATTTACCTTATATATCATTCCATATCTTATTACCATTTTCAATTTTCTATATAACTTCTTCCCTCTTTTATCTTTCTTAGTTTTATTTTATTTATCTTATCTCAATTCAATTTATAATACTTACCATTCTTTGTCTGTTCTATTTCCAGCTATCCATTCATCTTTTCTCTTTAAATATACTTCTCCTGTACACTGATTGGAATGACGCCTTTGACTCTTTCCCCTAACATGACACTACTTAATATAACACTTACCTTATATAGGGATTCTGTTTAGTACATTCTAAAATTACACAATAAATTTACCACAAATAAAACATTAGTAGTCATATTTAATATATTTAACAAGTCCTTGTAGATTTACTGGTAATAGTCCTAGGCATATTAAATTCCAAACTTCCCTTATTCCACTAATCAATATTTCAATACATCACCACTTTAACTGTCATTCAAATTCCATTTCATGCATTCTGTTATCCCCCCCCCCTTATTCCCAACCCTATTCTGGATTGAATTATATCTTTGTTATATTGAAGGAAAAAGAAAAAGGTACAAATAAATTTAAGAAGAAGAAAGTTTTTCTTTAACTATTGTCTCTTATTTGCTTAAGGTGTTAAGCATTCTCTTCGTAGCTCACCTCCCATATTCCAAGAAGCTTCTTCCATTCTGATGTAAGGATTGAACTGTTACTCAGAAGGGAGGAAGCTTCTCTGGATGAGAAGCAAAGCCTTTTCAGGTTTTTTTCCTTGAAGGTTTTGCTTCTCATCCAAGAAGCTTCTTCTTCCTCTCTCAAATCTTTATCCCTGTCTACTTCCACATTGTAACCTGTCATTTTAAACTTTTCTCCTTTCTCCACCCTGTTCCATTGTCTAATGTTCAAAATGTCTGCTCTTGCTTTTATTTGTGTTGGGATTGAAATGCTAATGGAGGTTCCCTGCTGGGAACTCAGAGACTGTTACGGCTTGTGAATCCCCTACGGACAGGGGTGGGATTCAGCTGGTACAGACCAGTTCGGATGAACCAATGATTACACCTGTTGAATCCCACCACTGCCCACAAATACACCCCCATTCCAATCCTAAATCTCTAGCTGCATATCTCAAAGTAAAAAAAAAATGATTTATTAGGAGTGGCCATGTTGGCATTGGTGTTGGGTGCAATCGACACTGAGACACATCCTTCATTTCCCCCTTGACTCTGCTCTTCCCCTCACCCCCTGGATGTATATTCTCCAATGGGACACATCCATAGCCAAGAGTCATCCATCATACTCTCCAGTAATAATCTTGTGCGCCGACAGCTTCAGCTGCCAAGGTGATTATCTGAGGCATTTAAGGAATGCACAGCTTTCCCCCCACTCCCTGTTGTGGTTTGTCAGCAGCAGGTGCAGATGGCTGAGGTCTCGGAGAGCGAGGACTCGTATGAGGGGCCTGTGTGTGATGCAGGGACAGGGACAGGACCATCAGGGAGTGGGGTGCTGCCTTCGGAGATTGTGGAGGCTTGCAGCAGTGAGGAAGAGGCCCTCGAGGAGCCTGTGCCCAGTGTGCGTGCACGCAGGGCTGCTTGAAGGAAATAGCAGCTGCAGCAGCATGGGTGACTCGGGAGTAAGGCTGCAAGGTAATGGCCCCTCCCTGAGGAGATAAAAGCCAGCTGAGAAACCGGAGTTCTTTGCAGGAAGCAAAGAAGTTTTTGCACTCAAGCCTTGTGGACATTTGGAGTATTTTGGTTGGTGTTTGGAGACTCTTTGTGTTTGAAATATTTCTGAGTAACTTTATCTAGTGTTCTTGGCAGCCTTACACAACCTTGGCCAGGCTCGTTTTTATCAGAGACAATTGGTTTGAAACAGCCTTTTAACTGGGAAGGAATGAAATTCATAAAGAATCATTAAAAGGTTTTGCTGTTACCTCTGTTTGGTGTTTATTTCCTTGGAATAAGGAACACTCCCTTTCTGCTGGCAACTAAAAGGATCGTATTGTTTTAGTTGGCAAAGGTCGGGTCAGAACACCGCTTCCCTCCTGTCCCCTCACAGAAATAGCCTTGCTCTGGAGCGACTGGACTCCCTGGTCCCCCTGTTCCAAAACGTGTTTCTATGCCCCGGATCTGGTTGGCACACGGAAACGTTTCCGGCACTGCAATGGAACCTCGCAGACCATGGGGTGCGACGGAGAGACCGTGCAGGAAGAGGAGTGCGAGACACCTCTCTGCCCAGGTGAGCTGCCAAAGCAACGCCAGTACAGCGTGACCCAAAAATTAGCAGTGGCCATGCCCAAAATTCACTTGTCCAAACAGGCGAGATTTCGCTTAGATTTCATCGGCTGAATTCCTTTCAGAAGTACAGGCAGGGATGGGATTCCACCGGTTCTGGGATCAGGCGTTTGTGTCCAAATGCGCGCGCCACATTTCACACAACTCTAATACCTTCTTACAGCAGTCCCTGTGAAGAGTCCCTATTCCTGGTTTAGGTCTGATTTTCATCTTAAATTAAGCTCAGTTTTGATTCAAGCTTAATTAAAGATTAAGCTGGATTTTCATCCAATAAATTAAGCCCAGCTCTGACTGACTCTTAATTCAAGTTTAGCTTTGTTTTTCATCTGATAAATTAAGCTCAGTTTTGATCCAAACTCACTTGAAGATTGATTTTCATCCCATAAATTAAGCTCAGTTCTGATTGAAGCTAAATTCTGGTTTAGAATTTGATTTTCATCTGATAAATTAAGCTGATTCAAGCTTAATGGAAGATTCTTTGATTTTCATCTCATAAATTCAGCTCTGACTTGATCAAAACTTAATTATAGCTTAGTTTTGATTTTCATCTGATACATTCAGCTCAGCTCTGATCGAAGCTTAATTCTGGCTTAGCTTTGATGTTCATCTCCTAAGAAAAACTCAACTTTCAACAAAACTTAATCCAGGCTTAAACTTAATTGAAGCTGTTGTGGCCTACTGGCGGCTAGCGGAGCTGGCAGCAGATCTGGACAGTGAGGAGGTTGGGGAGGAACCTGGGCTGGTTCTGGAGGCTGAGGAAGGCTCGGACGAGGGCTGTGCGTCAGAGACAGAGATGGGGCCATGGCCGCCTGGCAATTATCAGGAGTTGGAGATCAGTGGGGAAGAACAGCTGGAGCCTGTTCCTAGTGTGCGCATGCACAGAGCTGTCAGAAGAAGGGAACAATTACAAACTAAGGGTCAAAGTGGGAGTAAGGTGACAGGTGGACGGTGAATACCCCTCCCATAGGGATTAAAAGAGGAGCAAAAGGGGAGGGGCCTTTTGCAGGAAACAATTTGTTCGTTGCCACAGTGGGAAGATCTGTCTGTGCATCTCAGAGACTCTGTGCCGAGGCCTTCCTTGTCAGCACTGCGTTTGGAGATATTACTTGGCAGCTCTCCAGGCTAGATAAGGTCTGTGCTTCTAATCACACCCTTGAAAGGCTGTTGGCCAGACTTTTGGTGGAAGGTGAATGGCAGAATATCTCTCTGCAGTGGAGGGGATCTGGACTCCTTGGTCGGCCTGGTCTACCTGCTCAACACCTTGCGATTCTGGGGTACAAACTCGTGACCGTACCTGTTCCAAGCCAGCTTATGGGGGCCCAGGCTGTTCGGGCCCCTTGATCCAGACCCGAGATTGCAACACGCAGCCCTGCAGAGGTAACAAGTTTTAAAAATGGCATTGAATGTTTATATTTGCATTGATTTTTTTATATATTTGCACTGAATATTTTATATTTGCATTATGAATTTTTATATGGTATTTAATGTAAGGTAATATGTAATATAACTTAATATAATTTAAATCAAATTAATTAATGTAATGTAATGTAATTTTTAATTTATTTTTCTTTACTTTAATTAATGTAATGTAATTTTCTTTAATTTAATTAATTAATTAATGTAAGTTAATTTAATTTACTTCTCTTTTTTAAATTAATTTAATTCATGCAATGTAATGTAAAATAATTTACTTTTCTTTTCTTTAATTTTATTTATTTAATGTAAAGTAATTCAATTTTCTTTTATTTAATTAATTAATCAATGTAAGCTAATTTAATTTACTTCTCTTTTTTAAATTTAATTTAATTCATGTAATATAATGTAAAATAATTTAATTTTTTTTAATTTAATTTATTTAATGTAAAGTAAAGTAATTACATTTTAATTAATTAATTAATTAATTTATTAATGTAAAATAATTTAATATACTTTTATTTTATTTCATTTAATTAATGTTATGTAATATAAAGTACTTTCCTTTTTTTAATTTAATTTATTTAATGTAATGCAATTTTCTTCAATTTAATTAATTAGTTTAATGTAAACTAATTTAATCTACTTCTCTTTTGTTTAATTTAATTAATGTAATGCAACATAATTTAACTTAAATTAACTTAATCTTTAAATTAAATATAATTTAAAAGGTTGGGAAGGATTCAACCCCCAGCTCAAACAGGAGATCGTTATAGAATTACCGAATCACAAGATCGGAAGCAACCTTGGAGGTCATCTAGTCTGACCTTCTGTTCGAGCAGGAGAGCCTTAAATAATCACAAGAGTTGGAAGGGACCTCAGAGGTCATCGAGTGTGACCCCCTGCTCAAACAGGAGACCCTTATAGAATCTCAGATTTGGAAGGGACCTCGGAGGTCATCTAGTCCAACACCCAGCTCAAGCAGGAGGCCTTTACAGAATCACAGAGTTGAAAGAGATCTTGGAGGTCATCTCGTCTACCCCCCCGCCCAAGTGGGAGCCCGCCGGGCTGCAGAACAGGGCGGGGGGGGCGGTGGTTGTCCACCTTCCCCCCTCTTGCCCGGACTGCCCAGCTGACCCTCTCCTTTGTTCTTCCGCCTGCAGCTCAGTGCCCGCCCAACATGGTCTACCTGATGGCTGAGGAGTGCCGGCAGAAAGGGGGTGCTTGCCCCCGGCTCTGTCTGGACCAGGACACCCAAGTGGAGTGTGCCTCCTCCTGCCAAGATGGCTGCCATTGCCGCGAGGGCCTCTACCTCCAGAACGGATCCTGCTTGCCACTCAGCCAGTGTCCGTGTTACCACCAAGGGAAGAGTTACCCACCAGGCACTGCCATCCGCCGAGACTCTTGCAACAACTGGTAGGAGATTGGCATCGCCACCCCGCTTTTTCCTTCCGTTTACAAGAGGGTCTGGCATAGTGGGGGGATTCTACCAGTTTCCCTACCAGTGTGAACTCCTCAAATATTTCTATGGCCTTTTTAGAATTGCCAACAGAAAGGGAGGGGGGAGCAGTGCGGCAGCTTGGAAACCAAAAGCGCATTCCATACATAGTTTTTCGAAGATTGTTACTAGGTGACTGAAATTTCTGCCACTAAAAATCCTAACTTGAGCGTGTGATTGATGACTCTTGGCTATGGATGTATCTCGTTGGAGAATATGATTTATAACATACCCAGTGGGTTGTGGGGGTGTGGAACCAGGGTCAAGGGGGACAAGGAACGATGTGTCTCAGAGTCGGCTGCACCCAGGCAGTGCCGGACATGTTCACTCCCCATAAAACCTTTGGAAGTCTGGCTCGAGACTCCTGATTTAAATGGGGGGAGGGGGGTAACTGATGGAATGCTGACGACTGATTTCCGTGATTGCGCATTTCGCGCAGCTTTCCCTACACCAGAGGAAGTTCTGCCGTGCCAATCTTCTGGGAGGATCAAGAAGGGAAAAGCGGAGGGGAGGGGAGAGCCTATCCTGCGCTTTTCTCTTCTTTCTCCCCTCAGCTGCTCCGCAAAGCTTTTTGTTTTACTACTGGTTGCGCCGAAAGGGTAGCAACCATTCCCAACCGTTAGCATTTCACCACCGGTCTGCCAATTTGGCTTAATTGGGGAAGGGCAGACCCTATTCCCCCTCACCTCAGGGTGCCCAGGTTGGTCCTGGCATCCAAAGAACTTTCCGGATTCCTGAAAGTTAACGGTTGTTTCTGTTCCAGCACCTGCCAGGAGGGGGCGATGGTATGCGGCACAGAACCTTGCCCAGGTAATTTTTAAATTAGGGGAGGGGGGTAATGACCTTGCTGATGGGGGGGGACAGGAGGATCCAAAGAGGAATGAGGAATCCTGGGAGTTGAAGTCCTCCCCTCTTAAAGGATATTGGCTGGGGGATTCTGGGAATTGAAGCTTATTCTTATCTCTCTCACACACACCCCTCTTCTGACAGGCAACTGTAGCTGGACCTCCTGGTCTGTTTGGAGCTCCTGCAGCCGGACTTGCAACATGGGGACTCGGCGGCGGCACCGTGCCGACGTTGGGTTGGAAGGACAGGACTGCCAGGGCTCCAAGGTGGAGATTGAGTTCTGCAGCCTGCAGCCCTGCCCAGGTGAGAGAGAGAGAGAGAGAGAGAGGGAGGAGAATAGGAGACTAACAGAGTTGGAAAGGACTCCTGTAGATCTACTAGCCCGATCCCCTTGCTCAAGCAGGGGACCCTGGCAGAACAAAGGGACCTCAGAGGTCATCCAGTCCAACCCCCCTGCCCGAGCATGAGCCCCTCTACCATTCTGGACACCCCCCCCGGTTGTCTTACGTCCCTCTCTGGCATCGGAGTCTGGAACTCAGCTCTTCCACCGAGCAGCAGCCCCCAAAGGCCAAAAAGGCATGGATTCTAGGCACACGGTCTCTGAGCATGTCTAGAGTGCTTTTCCCACGAGCCGCCAATCAGCATAATAGTCACCAGACCAGTTTTTCCACCGAGAAAGACAAGATGGGCAAAAATTCAAGTCCTT
The DNA here is from genome assembly GCA_033807585.1 of Hydrophis major. Classification (NCBI taxonomy): domain Eukaryota; kingdom Metazoa; phylum Chordata; class Lepidosauria; order Squamata; family Elapidae; genus Hydrophis; species Hydrophis major. Next base: position 230,974 of record JAUCBL010000042.1, read on the forward strand.
CCAGAATTAGAGAGTCGGAAGGGACCTGGGAGGTCATCTAGTCCAACCCCCTCCTCAAGCAAGAGACTCTTACACAATTAGAAAGTAGGATGGGTCCTGGGAGGTCATCTATTCCAACCTCCTCCTCAAGCAGGAGACCCTTACAGAATGAAAGAGATGGAAGGGATCTGGGAGGTCATCTAGTCCAAACCTCTCCTCAAAAGCAGGAGACCCTGACAGAGAGTTAGAGAATTGGAAAAGACCTGGCAGGTCATCTAGTCCAACCCCTTGCACAAGTGGGGAGGGGCTTCCAAGAAGTTGTGGGTTTCCAACCCCCCCTCATTCCCCCTCCTCACTTTTTGTGACCCCCCTCCCCTGCCCCCATACAGGGTCTGGCGTAGAATGGGGCCCCTGGTCGGCGTGCTCAGTGCCCTGCGGGGGCGGCTACCGCAACCGGACCAGAGCCAGCATCAGCGTCTTGGGCCGGCTTGACTTCTCCACCTGCAACCTTCAGCCCTGCACAGGTGGGCTCGGTTTGCCCTCAATCGATGGATGGATAGAGTGATCAAAATGGAGCGGGAAGGGACTTGGGAGGTCATCTAGTCCAACCCCTTGTACAAGTGGGAGATACTTACAGAATGGGAGATTCGGAAGGGGCCTTAGAGATCATCCAGTCCAACACCCTCTTCAAGCAAGAGACCGTTACATGATTAGAAAGTTGGAAGGGATCTGGGAGGTCATCTAATCCAACCCCTTGCACAAGTAGGAGATCTTTACAGAATAGGAGACTCAAAAGGGGCCTTGGAGGTCATGTAGTCCAATCCACTCCTCAAGCAGGAGATCCTTACAGAATGAAAGAGTTGGAAAGTATCTCAGAGGTCATCTAGCCCAACCCCCCTGCTCAATCAGGGGAACCCCACCCAACCTCCACAGACCCTGGCTGTGGTGTCTCCTGGATCAAACCTCCTTCATTGAGAAATCAATTCTAAAACTTTTCCAACTAAGCTATTTCTGTGGTTCCTTCCAACCAGGGGAGATTCCAGGCACCTGCCCGTCAGGGAAAGTATGGCGAGAGTGCGCTGACGGGCCAGGTTCCTGCGCAGAGCTCAGCATGGACGATGACGCTGGACAGACAGCATGCCGGCCGGGGTGCTACTGCCCCAACGGCACCCTCTTGCTGGTACATACTCCAAAGTGTTTCCGCTAGCCGTCTCCACCAAGAGATCGGCACTGCCGATCTGTATCTCTGCCCACCTGTAAATCTCTTGCGAAAGTTAGGTGGGGATTAGGGTCTTTTGGAGGGTATGCAGTCTGACCTAGATTCAGGAGGACTAGTGCCACAAGAGCAGAGGGAGCCATGCCTGGAAGAAGGGGAGGCTGGTGTCTCAAATGGTCGAGGGCAATTCACCGCAGCCAACTCCCCACTGCCAACTCTTTATGGCCAACACATCATGACCAGCTCTCCATGACCAACTCACCATCGCCAACACACCATGGCTAACTCACTATGGCCAACTCTTGATCTGGAGTTCTGTTACCGGCTACAGAGGCCTTCAGGAAAGCCTTGCCAGCTGGCAACTGTCCAAAATTAAGTAGTAGGGCATCTCCATCCCCACCCCAGCTTACATTTGTACCCCTGCCCCCTGGAGTGGGCAGGGGGTTAATTAAGCCTTACTTGGGGGGGTAGAGCTTATATTGGGCGCACATGTAAAAAAGCCAAGCTAGGGCTTACTTTCAGGGTAGGTCCTATTTTCAGGGAAACATGGTTAATTGGCTGTGATAAGTTAGTTACGGTGAGATGTCCCTTTGTGGTCGCCAAATCCTTCTCCTCTTCTCCCAGAACAACCTGTGTGTGCCAGCAGAGGCGTGCCCATGCACCGTAGAGGGACAGATCTATGCATCCGGCGAAATGGTGGCCAAAGGTTGCGAGAACTGGTCAGTCTCCCGTCTCCTGTACAGTACCACTGTCTCCTTCCTTACGTTGTCACTTCCACGTAATTCGGATCTTTTTTTTGTCCCCTCCCTTTTCACAGCTCCTGCGTCGGTGGGCAGGTGGCCAATTGTAGCCGCGCGGTCTGTGGCGATGGTAAGTGAGGTTCTTCCGCTTCTGATGCTGTCCTCGTCCTATGCCGGTTTGTTTAAGGCCCGTTCGCCATTCCAGAAACAAAATGACTAATGTCATAGTTTCACGCTTACGACCACCACCACATCCCTGCAGTCATGGGGGGATGTTGGGCGACCGAATCACATTTACGTCATCTAAGCGGTGATCTTTGCTTAACGACTGGCTTGTGATGCTTCCCAACAGCAGGGATTCGCTGAGCAACAGCAGTGAGGAACACCATAAAATGGAGCAAAGACAAATGTCTCTTAATGACATCAATTTGGGGTTCAATGGTGGTTGTAAGTTGAGAATGGCTTACATTCACTCAGGACAGGGAGGTAGAAAGGTTTTTAGGGAATACTTCCTTTTAATGCCATTGGTAGGCTATCAAATGGGGCACAATTCACTTTACAGTGGTCTTGCTTAGTGACAGAAATGCTGTGGACATAAGTCAAGGACTCCCTGCATTCAGAAAAGTTAAGCCAGATTCATGTCTGGCTAAGTTCATCAGTGCAGCGATTCACTTAACAGTGGGGGTCAGATAGGTCGTAAAACGGGGAGGGGAGTCACTTTCCCACTGTCTCACTTAGCAACGGAAATGTTGGGGCTCCGTTTTGATCATAAGTTGAGGACTGGCTGTCCTGGGATCAGATTTCTCTCCGGCAGATTCTGGATGGTTTGCAAAAAAGCAGGAAGTGTTGGTCCATTCATCCAAAGAGGCTCAGATTAAAAAAAAAAAAGCTGGAAGCGGTTTTGGAGGCCATCTAGTCCAGCCCCCTTCTCGAGCAGAAGACCCCTGACAGAATATCACCCAGTTGGAAGGGACCTTGGAGGTCTTCTAGTCTGACCCTCCCTACTTGATGAGGAACCTCATACAGAATTAGCCCCCCCCAGCTCAAACAAGGAGCCCTCGAGGAATCAAAACAGAGTTGGAAGGGACCTTGGCGGTCACCTAGTTCAGCCCTCTGCTCAAGCAGGAGAGCTTTACAGACACATGGAATGAGAGAGTTGGGAGGGACCTTGGAGATCATCTAGTCCAGCCCCCTGCTTGAGCAGGGTTTCATTGTTTGAGCAGGGGGCTGGACTAAATGCCCTCCCCCCAAGGCCCCTTCCAACTCTCATCCTGTAAGGCTATCCTGCTTGAGTCGGAGGGCTGGACTAAATGACCTCCAAGGTCCCTTCCCACTCTATCCTTCCATTATTATTCTGCATTTGGGTTCCTTGGTACCTGCCTGAGCTGGGTAGTCTACTTTATCAAGGGTAGGGGGGGTTGATAATCTGGGGAGGAGGGGGCAAAGACCCTTCCCCTTGCCCCGATTTCCGATTTCCATGATGGGCATCTCCTGATGGTCTCCTTTCCTTCTTCCTCGCCAGTGAACGGTCTGTGGTCCGAATGGACCCCCTGGAGCGAATGCTCAGCCTCCTGTGGGCTGGGACTGCAAAACCGATACCACTTCTGCACGGATCCGGCCCCTTCTGGCATCGGATTGCCCTGCCTGGGGCCGGAACGCGAGGACCGAGCCTGCCAGCTCCAGACGTGTACCCGTAAGTCACATCTGGTTGTTGTTTTCCCCCCCTCCCTAGGCTCTGGAGCAGTGGTGGTCTTCAGCCCGGTTCGGCCTGGATTGGCCTGGTTTGGCCCAATTTGGCCCTTTCAGCCCGGTTCAGTCCAGATCCACCCAGTTCTGCCCGGTTCAGCCTGGTTCAGGCAGATTTGGCCCAGTTCAGCCCCGTTTGGCCCGGTTCAGCCTGTTCAGCCTGATTTGGTCTGGTTTGGCCCTGTTTGGCCCAGCTTGGCCTGGATCGGCCCAGTTCAGCCTGGATCGGCCCAGTTCAGCCTGGATCGGCCCAATTTGGCCTGGTTTGTCACAGTTTGGTCCTGTTCATCCCTGTTTGGCCCCATTTGGCCCAGTTCGGCCAGGTTTGGCCCAGTTTGGCCCCATTCAGTCTCGTGTGTCCCGGTTCGGCTCAGTTCAGCCCTGATCAGCGAACCAGATGTGAAATTAACATCCGATTCACCCGAACTGGTGCGAACCGTTAGCCTCCCACTAATCCTGGTCCCTTGTCTGAAATGGCATAGGGCCTCCTACTCAAGGCGGGGATTGGACTAGATGACCTCCAAGGTCAACTTACCAGAGATTTGCTGAATATTGCCAAAAATAACAATCACCGAATTGGAAGGGACCTTAGAGGTCATCCAGTCCAACCCCCTGCCCAAGGAGGAGACCCTGACAGAATGACAGAATCACAGAAGGGACCTCTGAAGTCAACCCCCTTGCTCAAGCAGGAGACTCTTACAGAAGGAAGGAGTTGGAGGTGACATCAGAGGTCATCTAGTCCAACCCACTGCTCGATTGGGGGGCAGTTCTGTAATCTACCCCTCTTCTGTGCAGGGCCCGGGGATTGGGGGTTTTGGAGTCCCTGGACACCCTGCACCGTCAGCTGTGGCGGTGGCCTGCGGAGCCGGAGCAGAGCCTGTGACAGCCCTGCCCCCCGAGGAGGCGGAGACTACTGTGAGGGACCGCCCACTCAGGTGGAGTCCTGTGGCTTGAACCCTTGTCCAGGTGAGTTGTGGGAAATCACACTTGGGATGCAGCCCGTCCTTGGTTTTACAACAAACGCTGCATTTAGTGTCCAGCCAAAGGCCCTACAAAACTGACGTAGAGCCGTTTCTCATAATTATGACCGCCGTGGACTCACCTTTATGACCCTTGTGGGGTCCTCCAAGCTGAGAGAGCTTCTCCCCTGGACTTCATCAAATTCGATTCACTTAATGACCGTGCAGGGATTCAAGGAAATAATGGGGCAAAAAAAGAAGAGAAAAATCCCTGCGGTTACCTCACGCAAATGGTTGTTCAATGAATCCAGCTTCCCCAGTCACAAAGTGAATTGGGCTTGCCTAGTTGTTCAGTGAGCTGTGTCCCCTTTCTTGCCTTGGTCGTTAAGTGAAGCACTCTGGTTGTGAGGTCTGGAACATGGTCACTAGGCACATTTGGTCCCCATTTCATTACCTTTCTCGCCACTGTCGTTAAGTGAATTGCCCCCGGTTGTGAAGCTGATCTGATGGTCATTGAGCAAATCATGCTTGCCCTGTTGACTTGGTCGCAAAACAGGGATTGCGGGATTGCCCCCCCAGGGCATCCCTAGACAAACCCGTTGCCAAGCATTTGAATTCGGATTCTGGGTCCCACGGGAACACTGCCACACTTGTAAGTATGACAAAAATGGTCACCAACCAATGGTCATAAGTCGAGGACAACTGGAAAGGAATAAGGGGAGGGTCTTTCTGGTGATTGTAGGGCGGTGGGCTGAGAATTGGTCGTCCCCATTGCCCCATCCCTGAGGATTTATCCGAATCAAAGTTTCTCCAATACAGCAGGAAAGCTCCTCCCCTTTGGACTGGGGAGGGGGGAGGGAGAGCTGAAAATATTCCCGCGGGGGGGGGTTTGTCTTTCTCATTGGCTTTTTTGCCCCTTTTTATACCCCCCCTCTTCACCAGATTTGAACTGTTCCATTTTGGAAGACTCGGCTTATAGTCGCTGCGGACCGCCCTGTCCTCGTTCTTGTGATGACATCACGGTAAGCTCATCTCTTTCCCTCCCAAGACCCCCACCCACCTCTTCTCCAGCCAAGAGGGTCTCGGGCCGGGCGCAAAGAATACATGATGGGTTGCGGGGTTGACGGTGGGGGTAAGACGCCACTTCACCCCAAATGCCAGCCGTCTTCGGTGCTTCTGTTTGGAAGGTCCACAACCTATGGGGCTCAGTTCGCTACCAGGCCACCAGGCGCCTATGCACACCTGCCCCCCTCCTTATGCTAGCGCTGCAGCCTTACACCATCGCTAAGAGTGCAGCAAGCATTGTATGGGCGCTTGTGTCACTGCCAGTGCACACTCCCCCATTCGCGCTAGCATTGCGGCTTCACGTGGGCAGTACCACATCTCCCATTTGCGCCAGCAACATGGCTTCATGTGGGCGCTAATCGTCTCTGAGGAGGCACTGCTAGCTCTCACTGAAAATAAGACCCGGTCTTGTGTTTTGTGGGGTTCCGAAATAAGCTCTAGGGCTTACTTTTGGGGAAACACAGTTTCAGGGTGATCCCCCCAGCTGGCAGTCACCCCTGAGGTGCACCGGAACCAACTGTATCTGGCGGGAGCTGCAGTCCCACCGGCCCTTTGCTCGGTGTACTTGGGGGGCTCCGCAGCTCACACAATGCAGATGAGCTGATTCCTCATCCAAGCAGCAGGGGGAGCCAGAGGTCACGTGGGGGGTGGAAGCAGGGAATGTGGACGCTGTGAGTGCCGCGGAAAAGCCTAGAGTGGGCGGTTCCTTTTTCCTCCTGCCCCTCCTCTTCCTCCTCCTCTTCCTTCTGCTCCTCCTGCCCCTTCTGCTCCTCCTCCTCTTCTTCTTCTTCCTCCTCTTCCTCCTCCTCTTCCCTCCTCCTCCTTCTCCTCCTTCTCCTGCTTCTCCTTCTCCTCTTCCTCATCCCTCCTCTTTCTCCTTCCTCATCCTCGTCCTCCTGGAGTGGTGCACTGTTAAAAAACAGGTTATTTTGGGGGGTAGGGCTTATTTTCAAGGAAACATGGTAGCGTCACAGCGTTACCCAGCGTTATCGTCGCCAAGAGCGCATCTCCCACTCGTGTTAGTGTTGTGGCATGGCACAGATGCTCAATGCCTTCTTCTTCTTTTCTTCTTTTTCTTCTTCTTTTCTTCTTCTTCTTCTTCTTCTTCTTCTTCTTCTTCTTCTTCTTCTTCTTCTTCTTCTTTTTCTTTTTCTTTTTCTTTTTCTTTTTCTTTTCTTCTTCTTCTTCTTCTTCTCTTTTATCCTCTTTCTCTTTCCTTCCCTTCCTCCCTTCTCCATCCTTCTTCCTTTTTCCTCCTTCCCTCCACTTCCTCCTCCTCTACCCTCTCCTCTTCTTCCTTCTTCCTCCTCCTTCTCCTGCCTCCTCCTCTTTCCTATTCCTCTTCCTCCCTCCTCCTCCTTCTCTTTCATTCTCCCCTTCCTCCTCTTTCCTTATCTTCTCCTTATCCTTCCTCCTCCTTCCTCCTCCTCTTTCTCTCCTCTTTCTCCCTCCTCCTGTTCCTCTCTCCAAACCTCTCCTCCCTTCTAGCACTAATGATGTTCCCTAGTTGGGTCATGAAACGTCTACAAGGAAGCCACCCAGCTCAAAGAGGACCCCACCGTCTTCCTCACATCCCATTTGAGACATAACAGGCCTCGGCCTGTGGGGCACTCGGTCTCTGGGTCATTCTCATTCCCACACCCTTTTTTCCCTCCCGCTTCACCTCCACCTCCCCTCTGTCTCCCCCCCACCCAGCACTGTGCCTGGGCCTGTGAACCAGGCTGCTACTGCACTGGGGGCAAAGTCTTGCACAGCAACGGCTCGGCCTGCGTGGAGAAACCCAGCTGCACCTGCCTAGATCTGAGCACCGGACGACGGCACCCGCCGGGAGAAGTCGTGCCCCGTGCCGATGGGTGCAACAATTGGTAAGCCAGCCAGGAAGAGATGGCCCAGCTGGGATGGAGTGACTTTCCTTTCCGATTCCAACAGGGCGTCTCATCCGCTCCCTCTTTTCCTTTCCCACAGTACCTGCTCCGATGGAAAGCTGGTATGCACCAACCAGGCCTGCACAGGTGAATCCTCCAAACTCTGTGTGTGGGGGAGGGCATGAGGGCTGGATGGGGGAGAATGTAGGTGGGAGGCAGAGTCCCTGCATTGAGAGGAACAGTGATGGGGCAGGACGGGACGGGACAGTTCCACATCCTATCTGGATAACATCATCAAGATTGGAAGGGAGTGAAGTTTGCAGAGAGGTGGAGGAGGAAGGAGGAGGAGGAAAAGGAAGGAGAGGGAGGGGGAAGAGGAGGAGGAGGAAGGAGGAGGAAGGAGGGGGAGAAGGGAGGAAGAGGATGGAAAAAGAGGAGGAGAAAGGAGAACCCTTTTGTTGCCCCTCCAGTGCCAGGGGGTTGGTGTGACTGGGCGCAGTGGAGCCCCTGTTCCCGGACATGTGGCAGCGAGATGGTGACTCGCTACCGGACTTGCAGCTGCCCCAAGCCCCAGCATGGAGGCCGCGAGTGCGAGGGGGTGCAGGAGTATCACGGAGACAGTGGGGTCCAGCTGCAGAGAAGAGCGTGTCTTGTGACCAGTTTCTGCCCAGGTGAGAGCCTTCAAACGGAGGCTCTATATCTATAATCGCTATAGCTATTGATAGAAATAGAGATAGATAATCTCTATTTCTATCAATCTATGTATCCATCAATCTCCTATCTCAATCTATTTATCTATCATCTAACTACCTATCCATCTATCTATATCTGTCTATCTCTATATTTCTTTATATCTATCTATATCTCTCAATCCCTATCTATCCGTCTATCCGTCTATCTATTTATCTATCTATCTCTATTTCTATCTAAATCTATCCATTCCCAGACATACTCAGAGCCTCTTTTTATGCCTAAGGAGCTACGACAACTCACAGCCTCCTGGTTTCTAATCCGGCACCTTAACCATGAGACCAAACTGAACATTTGTTGTACAGAACCCCAAATTTCAGATCTTTGGAGGCCACTCCAGGAAGCCTGAAAACATGTACATAGTCCTCATTGAGGAAACTGCAACTGCAATTGATGGCTTGGTCATTAAGCCAAGCCGTTGCTCAGCCAAGCCGTCGCTAAAGGAGGCTTTACAATCCGATTTTGGCTTTCCTGTGCTTGACAGACCTGTTGTAAACACATTCACTGCTCGCCAAGTGACTGTTTGTGACAGTCACTAAATGAGGACTACCTTTATATATTCGGGGGGGCTACCAGCCACTATGGCTTTATCAAACCTGCCTCCCATGTTTCACGCTCTTGCAGTCGATGGCGGCTGGTCCTCGTGGAGCGCCTGGTCTCCCTGTGATGCCTGCCATGGTGTGTCGACGAGGACTCGGGAATGCAACAACCCCCCAGCTCGCTTTGGTGGCGTGGCATGTCCCAGAGAAGCTCTCCAAAGCCGGCAGTGCCACGACGGAGTCACCCTCTGCAATGGTGAGAAGGAGCATCGGCGGGGGGAGAGCGGGAGAGGCAGGAGTGGGCTGCAGGCATCCCCCCACAATCCCATGCCGTGTTGAGGAATGCGGAAAGAAACGTAGCACATTTTTACCCAATTCAGCGCATGAACAGCCAGCTGACTTGGTCAAGACACATAGTCCTCGACCGCAGTCGTCTCCTTTTCATGAGCCCATAATCCCTTGCAGGGTGGAGTCTGGGCAACTGAATGGAGCTAGCAAGAGTTTTACTGGCCGGATGCCTTTCCTGTTGCCAATGTGGAGTTTTGTTCAGCAGATATATTCTCAGTGTGTCCAGAGAGAAATATTTGCCTCAATTGCGGTCGTAAGTCGAGTGGATTGCAGTCGTAGAGTCAAGTCAACTGCAGTCGTAAGTCAAATAGTGTGGTATTGTGGCACCCTCGTTTCACAGTCAGAAAGTTACGGTCACCACACCATTCAACCTACAACCGCAATCGAGTACCCAAATTTCTGTTGTTCAGTGAGACATTGTTAAGCTGAGTGTTTACTGGCCGGATGCCCTTCCTGTCACCAATGCGGAGTTTTATTCAGTAGATATATTCTCAGTGTATCCACAGAGAAATATCTGCCTCTCCTTAGGATTGAACCTGCAACCTCCTGATTGTGAGGTGAGAGCGCCACCTCTAGGCCATCACACCTCTCAACTTACAACCACAAATTTCTGTTGTTCGGTGAAACATTGGTTAAGTTGAGTTTGCCCCCCCCCCCATTTGACACTTTTTCTCGCCTCGGTTGTTAAGTGAATCTGTGCACTCCCTAAGCCGGTAATCCAGCTGTTCAGTGAATCATTGACTTTGCTGGTCGCCAAAGGGGATTGTGTGACCCACTGTGACCATCATAAATAAGAGTCAGCCAAACATCTGGATTTGGATCGTGTGACCCTGGAGAAGCTGCAATGGTTGTAAGTTTGATTGGCAATTTCTAATGTGGCAGTCTTATTTCCCAGAGTTGGAAGGGACCTTAGAGGTCTTCTAGTCCGACTCCCAGCTTAAGCACAAAACCCTAGACGTTTTAGAAGAGGGGTGTCCAACTAACTGGCGGCTGACAGGCTGGATACGTCGCAAGCAGTCCACGTCTGCCCCAGCTCTGCAAAGGAGGAAAACATTGCGAGATTCTACAGGATGGTGACGGGGCGCAGCGAGTTGGACACCCATGTTCTAGAACAAACGGTGGTTCGATCTCATTTCAAGTTTTCACCCTTTGCGCGGGGAACTTTGAGGAAAAACTTCCACAATGCACAGAACTAAACCAGGGGTCCCCAACCCTCGGGCCACAGCAGCCACTACTGGACCGTGACCTGGACCCAGAGCAGCGGGTGAGCATGGATGAGCACGTTCCCACTTGCACGAGTAGCGGGGGTACGCGTGGGCTTGCACACCATTGGCGTGTGTGATGGGCGTGCAGGCACACAGCTCATGCAAGCCCAAACACGGGCTTGTTGACTGCATGTGCGGCAACGTCTCCGCTCCCTCCCTGCATGGAACTGTGGCGTAAAGTCTTCAGTTCTGACCCAAATCTGGTTCCAAGAGAGCAAACACGAGACAAAGGTTAACAGCACAACCTTTTAGTGTTTCATGTACGAATCCCGTTTCTTCACAGATCAAAGGCTACTTCTAACTAACGAGCTCTGATGAGGAAGAGCCTTGCCAAGTTTTTGTAAGGCTGCCAAGAACAACAGATAAAGTCCTTAAACAATAAGTCAAAGAGTCTCCAAACACCAACTCAAATATTTTAACGTCCACCAGGCTCAAGTATCAAACTTCTTTGCCTTCTGTAAAGAACTGCAGTTTCTCAGTGGGCTTTTATCTTCTCAGGAGGGGCCATTTCCTTGCAGCCTTACTGCCGAGTCACCCATGCTGCTGCAGCTGCTTTTTCCTTCGAGCAGCCCTGCATGCACATGCACTGGGCACAGGCTCCTCAGGGACCTCTTCCTCATTGCTGCCAGGCTCCACAATCTCCGAAGGCAGCACCCCACTCCCTGATGGTCCTGGCCCCATCCCTGCATCACACGCAGGTCTCTCATCTGAGTCCTCACTCTCCGAGGCCTCAGCCATCCACACCTGCTGCTGGCGAACCAGAACATGTTCGTAGTACAAATTGGGAACTGTGATGGAGCAAGGCTCCTCAGCCCCTCGCTTATGGGGAAGACCGAGAGGAAGACAAGGTGTCAACTCGTAAAGCATTCCTATGCCTGTTTCTGAGTTACCATAAACAAAGCGGGGGGGGGGGCAGGACATCTGAAGGAGCATTACGGCAGTTTAAAACCAGAAGCGCATTCCACACTTATCTTTCCAAGATTGTAGCTAGGCTACCGGATCTTCTGCCCAAGAAAATGCTTCATTGGAGAATGTGATAGATGATACCTTTAATTGGAGAATCTGATTTATGACATGCCCAGGGGGAAGGGGGGGAAAACAGGGTCACGGGTGACTGTCAATTACGTAGGCCACAGTTGGCTTCATTTAGGTTCATGCTGGCATGTTCCTCCTTCTGAGCTCCTTTATTGATGCCATGGCATGAAAATCCTTCGTTGGTGAGAGATTATGATAAAAATAAAATAAGAGACTGTGATAATCAGAATCTATAGAAGGCTTTAATATAAGATATTGCAATATCGGCCCCCAACTCCAAACAACAGTTTAGGAGCAAGGAGACAGTCCCTTTCCAGTAAATACAGCCTTATATAGAATTGTCACATTGAAGAGATAACATAACACTTCCTGTTTTTCACACATTGAAGTTACAGAGATTCTCCTGAAAAAGTCCTGGGTGTTTTTCTTTTCTTTTTCTTTTTTTTAAAACAAACTTTATTCCTTTTTCACTTTAAAGACAAAAATCTCTTTTTGGTGGACAACATATTTCCGGGTCATCATCTTTACATACAAATATGACAGAAATTATACATTGATATATGCATACTTAATTCTATTATTACCTTTTCCATTCCAAGTTTTCAGTAAGGAGAGAAACAAACACATTAATGCTAGCCTCTTTCCTTAATTTCAATCAATTTTGTTTCATTTCAATTATTTCAAATATAATCCTTTAGTATTTGTTTTTAAACATAAAGATAAACAATATGTATTTGCCTAATAAATACTAATAAGGTTTAATTCTAAATTCTTTCATTAATCCCAATCTAAACATTTTTTAATTTCATTTTGGTTATTTCAAATATAATCCTTAATATTTATTTTAAAAATACAAATAAACAATATATATTTGCCTAATAGTGGTAATAATGAAGTTACCAATGTCTCTCCTTGCTTTTAATAATCTATATTAAACTTATTAATTTAGCTGGTTCTTTAGTCTGTCACATTCCCTTTCCATTACACATTTTTTTATAAGTTCTAAATTAATACAGATCTTAACACACCCACACAAAAAGAAAAAAGAACAAGTATAAGTTTCCCCTCTTTTACTATTTTGAGTGTGACACCTTAATGATTAGAATATACCTTTATTCCCTCATCTTAATTCCCAACAAACCCTTAGTCATTACCTCTTCTCAATTGGATTCCACAGCATATTTCCCCCGCTTTAATAAGAGTTATCAATATCTCTAAATATTTTTAATTGCAGAAATATTCTGATTACCCCTTGTCACCCTGCAGAATCCCTCTTTTAATTCATCAACCATTATCTCTGAAAAGGCAATTTCTTTTCAACATTTTTCTAGTTCTGTGTTTCTTTCTTTCACATGCCTCTTTCTTACAGCTTCTACGGTACATTGGCCGGGAAACGAACCCGGGCCTCCTCCCCCTCTCTTCCCCATGTCTTTTCTCATTCTTTCTACATTTCCTGACTTCACAAGTATTCCTTCTTTTAATTGTAAAGAAACAATTTCCTTTCAACATTTTACTAGTCTTACTGTTTCTCCTCCCTCTTTTTTCCCCATGACTTTTCTCATTCCAATTTATCTCCTTCTTAATATCTTCCCTTCCCCTTTTCTGCTGAATCTTCCTGCTTTTTCTAACTTCACAATTATTCCTTCTTTTAATTGCTTTCTTGAAATTCAGCTTTTTGATCTTCCTTCTTTCTCCACTTCTTTGTAACGTTCTTTGTGTTAATTGTCCATTCAAAATGTCTTCTCCTTGAGTCAATTCCTGCTCCTCTGAGAATCTTTCTTCTTGTTCTTCAATCGCCATTTCCATTTTTTCTAGCACAGAGCAAAGTGATTCGCCTCTTTCCTGTAGTAATTCTCTCATATTTTTAAGTTCCATTTTTAAGTCCCAAAGAGATATCATCATTCTTGTATTTTATAATCCTCAAAGTCCACAAAAAAACCCCCCACTTTTACTTTCCTTCTTTCTTCTTTCAATTTTTTAAAGTTCTCAGCTATTCCAGTTCAGGGTTCATACAAAAAACCTCAGTCAGTCCCACAAACAATCTTTCCTTCCTTGCTTTTTCCTTTATTCTGGTTCTGCTTTCACTTTCTAAAATTCTTACTTTGTTTCAATATTTCTGTAATTTTATACTAGTTCATTCAAAAACAAAATGCTTTCCTTTTTATTTGAACTAAATTTTTATCAAAAGGTGACACTCTCCATTATACGAAGTCTTCACTTTTTTTCCCCCTATATTTTTTTTAAGGTTTTTCAAACCTCAGTATTCCAAGACAATCCAGTCTCCAATTTATAAACTTTATTATTATTATTCTTTGGCAATCTTAAGTCCAGCTTTAATTTTTTACTTGATTATTCCCAAATTATTTTAGTCCAATTTCATTAAGTCTTTAATTCCAGCTTCTTCCTTTCCCGGTTCGAAGCCCCATTTAGCTGTCAAAAATATTTTCCTTTTTTTTTCTCTGTCCCTTTGTAATTTCACCGCTCACTTTTCTTTTCTTAAAAATTCCATATTACCTTAATCCCAGGGTACTTTTATTTGGTTATATTGCCCAGTTGTCCCGGTTCAGATGTTATCTATCTCTTTCTTCCCTCCTGCACAAATCTTAGTCAAGCTGAGTCATCCTCTTCGGGATGGCCATTTTAGACCATCGCTGCAGTCATCTTCGGGAGGAAAAAAAGCCAAGCCCACAAACAGGCTTGCTGCTTCCTCTTACTCCACTGCCCCTCCAAGGCAGTTTCAGCCCCTAATCAGGATGATTGGGGCTCTCCGATGAAAGAGTACGAACGATACTCGCAGGGAGTTGCGATCTACCGTCCGTCAGCGAGGAGGCTCCGCCTTCTTCTCGTCCTGGGTGTTTTTCACAACTCCTCCAATGGAAATCCCCCAACTTTCCTCCTCTTCATCATTATCATCAGATTTCCTGTTTTCACTTAAAAGATTACACAAGCGATCATTAATAATGCCATAATGTCAAGATGACCACTTACGAATCTCAAATCAAGCCAAGGACGTAATATTTTGCAATCCTACAGAACTTTAGCAATAACAAGTTAATAAGAAGTTATAGGAATGTTCTGATCTCCAGCAGGTCAGATTAAGAACAAATATGGAGCCTGTCTTACTCTTTATATTCTTGGGTGTATAAGGTAAATTTTCACATATAACAGTTGGAAAATGGGACTATGACATGCCAGGAAAATCCTACGTTGGAGAATGTGATTGACGACACCCAGCCTGTGAACGTATTTAATTGAAGAATGTGATTTATGACACACCCAGCGGGGAGAGGGGGAAACTGGGTCACAGGTGACTGTCAATTATGTAGGCCAGAGTTGGCTTTGTTAGGGATACACACCCTAGCAGAACATGCAACGGCAGTCTAGCAGGCGGGCAAATGATGTGAGATAAACGTTGTTGTAGTTTACACTCAGTAAGACAGATACACTGTGCCAGTTAAATAGTTTTTTATTCCAGCAAGAGTTATAGTATAGTCAAAACAGTCCATATGTCATACACTAGTTCAGTCCATCCAGGGATTAATCAGTTGCAAAGTCCAATGTTGAAAATAGAGGTCAGTAAACTCACAAATAATCAGTCCAGCAATATATCTCTTTTGCAGTCAGAGATATGAAGAAAATCAAACCCCTTTTCTTCATTTCAGCAACAGCAGGGAAACACACAGTTATCACCATCAATCCAACATTGTCAGCTACTACAGTAAAAGCCAGCTAACAGTGAGCTCTCTTGCTCCCTCTTATAGTGATTTTACAACCGCACCAAAATACATGTTTTGCAGTTAAAGTGATACACACACTTATACTCACTAACATAGTTTATATATTATTTTTACCCAAACTAAGTTAGGTAACCAATGTTATCCCTAACAGGCTTCATTTAGATTAATGCCGGCATGTTTCTCCTAATAAATCTGTTGAATTCTTTTGAAGCTTGGCTTGAGGCTGATGATTTAATTAGGGCAATTGCCGGAATCCTGACTCAAGAGGGGAAGATTTGTTAAGGTTAATGTCCTGTGTCTCCTCAGACTGCCGAGGTGGCCAGGTGTCTTACCCCTGTGGCAAGCCATGCCCACGGACCTGTGAGGACCAGCAGCCTGACGCCGCCTGCATGGAGAGTCCCAGCTGCCAACATGCTTGCGCCTGCCCAGATGGACAGCTGCTCCAGGATGGCATGTGCGTGGCACCTTCGCAGTGCCGCTGCAAATACCAGATGCCCTGGCTGGGTGAGTCCACATGCCCCGGAGAACAACAGGGGATGGAAGCCCCCCCCCCCTGAGCAATGCCCCCCCAACCTTTTGAGCCCCTTTTGTGGAGAGAGGTTTTGCCATGGACTGGAGGGCGCGTGGTTTTGTGTGCTGCCTGCATCCTGCAGATGGGAGCTTCACTTGTTTGCGTGGCCAGATTTCTGGCATGCCACAGCCCAGTGCCAGTCCATGGACCAGGGATTGGGGACCACTGCCCCAGAGGGAGGAATAAAGAAATTATGGCCGGTGGCTAGTGGAACTGGCAGCAGAGTTGGACAATGAGGAAACTGGGCCAGTCCTGGAGTCTGGTGGAGGCTTGGACAAGGGCTCTGCATCAGAGGCAGAGATGGGGCCAGGGCTATCCAACAGTTATCAGCTGCCTTCAGAGTCAGAGATCAGTGGGGAAGAAGAACAGCTGGAGCCTGTTCCCAGTGCGCGCATGCACAGAGCTGTCAGAAGAAGGGGACAATTACGAACTCAGGGTCGACGTAGGAGTAAGGCCACAGGCAGACAGAGGGATTAAAAGAGGAGCGAAAGGGAAGAGGGCTTTTGCAGGAAACAATTCCTTCATTGCCACAGTGGGAAGATCTGTCTGTGTATCTCAGAGACTCTTGTGCCGAGTCCTTCCTTGCCAGCACTACGTTTGGAAATAGTTACTTGGCAGCTCTCCAGACTAGATAAGCTCTGTGCTTCTAATCACACCCTTGAAAGGCTGTTGGCCAGGCCTTTGGCTGAAGGCGAATGCCAGAATTTCACCTTCATTTAATAAAAGGGATTTTCCTGAGACAAAGAGTCGGCTTAGTGCTTTTTGGGGAAGCCGAGGTCAGAGCAGAAAGGGGGAGGCACTTCTGCAGGCCTCTTTTTTATGAGCATTTGGGAAGACAACCAAGACTGCATTTCCAGTTGACAGTGTCCTGGAGGCGAATGGGGTGCACTTTGGGGTAAGATCTGGGGGGGGGGGGGCTATCCCCAAAGCAGTGGGGCCAGTGCTGATCTGGGAGAATGTCCGTCAAGAGACAGCAGAGCTGGGAATGTCTGGTGGGCAGGAAGAAAGCAAGGTTAACCCCTCCCCTAGCAGTTTGCAGCATGAGGGAGGGAGGGAGGGAAGGAAGGAACTGTGAGGTCCTTGGTGCTCTCTGAACTGTGTGGCTTCCTTGCAGACGTCTCATGACCCAACTAGGGAATGTCATCAGTGCAAGAAGGGAATAAGATTTGTGGTGGGAGGAGGTGGAGGGAGAGGAGGAGGAGCAGGACTGCGGGATTCTTTGTGCTCTCTGAGTGGGTGGTTTCCTTGCAGACATTTCATGACCCAACTAGGGAATTTCATCAGTGCTGGAAAGGAGGGTGCTTTGATCTCTGTTTATATACAGTGTCTTTTAGCTCTGGTGATGTTATCTAGTTGGGTCATGAAACATCTTCAAGGAAACGATGAAGCTAAGATTCTGTTAGGGATACACCTTAGCAGAATCTGCACGGCAGGCAGGCAGGCAGGCAAATATTTGAGGTAAACATTTTTGTAGCTTACACTCAGTAAAAACAGATACACTGTGCTAGTTAAATAGTTTATTCCACTAAGAGTTTTAGCATAGTCAAAACAGTCCATATATCATTCACTAGTTCAGTCCGTCCAGGTATTATTCAGTTGCAAAGTCCAGTGTTGAAAAAGAGGTCAGTAAACTTAGAAATATCAGTCCAGTAATATATCTCCTCGCAGTAGAGATATGAAGAAGTCAAACCTCCTTTCTTCCTTCAGCAGCAGCAGGGAACACGCAGTTATCAAATCATCAATCCAGCATTGTCAGCAAGCGATTCAGTAAGCCAGTAAGCCAGCAGGTTCTCTTGCTCCCTTTTATGGCCGTTTTACAACCACTCCCAAAATTACATGCTTTGCAGTTAAAGTGATACACACTTAAACTTACAATCATAGTTTATATATATTATTTTACCCAAACTACGTTAGGTAACCTTGTTATTCCTAACAGATTCCTCTCCCTCCTCCTTCTCTTCTCTGCAAACCCCCCTCCCTTCTTGCACTGATAATGTTTAATGTTCCCTACTTGGGTCATGAAATATTTGCAGGAAAACCACCCAGCTCAGAGAGCACCAAAGACCCTCCAGTTGTCATCCTTCTCCTCCTCCTCCTCCTCCTCTCTGAAAACTCCACTGCCTTCTACCATTAATGAGGTTCCCTAGTTGGGTCATGAAATGTCTGCAAGAAAATCACCAATCTCAGAACCACCAAGGCTCCCAGAATCCTCCTCCTCCTCCCCATCCCTTCTACCACTGATGATATTCCCTAGTTGAAGGAAACCACCAAGCTCAGACAGTACCCAAGTACCCTACAAGCCACAAAGATTCCCCTTTATGAATTCTCAGGGTATAATCTACAGTTAGAATCTCCATAGACATCGAAAGCTATTGTAGGCAACTATTTTAGTCTGGCAAGATTCAGTCCTTGGGCACGCAGGAATCAAGCCACTTGCTCGGAAGTAACGCCACGCATCATTGTTCGGTTCTTTGGACTCGACACATGTGTCTCTTGCACACAGGTGTCCCTGAGGAGCGGAACCTCTCCTCCTGGTTGGGACTACCCAAGTGGGAGGATGCCCAGCCTGGGGAGACCATCCATGCCCCCTGCCAGAACTGGTGAGTGGACGACGGCAGGGAGGGCATCCAACCAAGCTTTGCTGGGTTTTGCACTTCTTCCATGATAAAAATCCCTGGCCCAAACCTCTCTCTCTCCTTCTCAGCACCTGCGTCGATGGGCACCTGCAGTGCCAGGCAGACTCCTGGTGCCGCCTGGACGGCGGGTGGTCCAGCTGGGGACGATGGTCTCCCTGCAGCCAGAGCTGCGGAGAGGGTGTCCGGTACCGTTTCCGGGAATGTAGCAATCCGCCCCCTCAAAATGGAGGCCGAGGATGTGCCGGTGGCGGGGAGCAGCAGAGACCATGCCAGAATGCAGAAGAATGTCCAGGTGAGTTTGGACCAGTACCGTATGAGGGAAAGTTCACCTTTTCTGGAGAGTCCTTGATTTATGAATTGTTTGGCAAGTTTGCCAGATCCAATCTGGATCGGTCGCCGGAACTGGAGGGCGTCTTTGTCCGAACTTTCGGACACGCGCTGTCCCGTGGGTGGGATTTGGATGGCACCCCATGGTGGGCGGCTTTTTATTTGTTTGATTGGCGATGTGTGGGGGTTTCTGGCTTTGAAGAGGTTGGCTGTTGTTTTGCTTGCGCTGCCCAGCTCTCTCCTTCTAAGTCCTTGATCGTCTGGTGGGAATTCAGCACTCCTGTTGACTGAGGAGGGGGCCCGTTTCCCAGGCTTCAACCCCACTTCCCTGACTGTTTTTGAGCCTGTTCAGCCGACAATCTCAGTTGTTGCAAAGTGAAAAGCATGTTCTTGTTCATTGCAGTGTGAGACTACCTGTTCTGACCAAGGCTTCCTGATACAGTAACAATCGCACGCTGTTCCCAAAATCCTTTTGTTTTATTTCAACAAAAGACAGAGAGAGGGAGAGACAGAAAGAGAGAGAGAGAGAGAAAGAGAGAGAGAACAACACACCTGAGGCTGGGTATTGGCAAGAGGTGGCTGGGAGGGGAGGGGTGAGGCACGGCCGGGCATGGCAAATCATTTAACAACTGGTTCTCTGCCCTAATGACCGGCTGGGTAGGCGTGGGTGGTGTGTGTGTGTGTGTGTGTGTGTGTGTCATGTGACTGGGTGGGAGTAAGTGATATCAAGGTGGCCATGGCCATTCAAGGTCTGTGGCTCCCGGTGATTTTTTTTTTGTGGGAAACGGGTCCAAATGGCTCTTTGAGTTTTTAAGGTTGCAGACCTCTGTCCTATGGCTTATCTGACACCCCCCCCAGGTGGGCAGTTAGACTGTCCCCTGAAAACCCACAGCCCAATGGGAGGGGGGCAAGTGTACCCCCAGGACCTCCTCCCCCCCAAAAAAGAAATCGCCACTGGCCCGGTCCCCAGAGAAGAGGGTTCGGCATCACACAGCTGCCTTCTGCGGGGAGATTTCCCACCAATGTCGTCTTCTTTTCCTTGCTACCTTCAGAGGACGAAGCCTGGGACCCCTGGTCCCCCTGGTCCCCCTGCAGCGTCTCCTGTGGCGGGGGAGAGCAGATGCGCAGTCGACGTTGCCGACGTCCAGATTGCCGGGGCCTGTCGTCGCAAAGCAAGACCTGCCACACGCACGTCTGTCTTGGTGAGTCTGCCGGGAGGCGCCCAATCGACGTCCTTCCCAGTTTTGCCCTCTCCGATCCGGCCTCCATCGCACTGTCCGCATCACATACACACCGGGGGGAGGGGGGAATGGGCTGCTACCGGTTCACACTGGTTCAAGTGAACCGGATGTTAATTTAACATCTGCTTTGCCAAATGGATGGATGGCCCCGCCCATCCCAGCACTCCCAGGAATCTCCACACAGCCCGTTTTGGGCCCCAGGCAAGTGCAGGGCCTGCGTGGAGACTCGGGGAGAGTGCAAAACAAGAAGGCCAGAAATGGGCCTCGTTTCTGGCGTGCAAAGAGCCTCTGGAGGCTCTGGAAGACCAGAAATGGCACCTGTTTCCTTCCTCCAGGGGGCTTCTGGAGTCCCCCCAATGGTCCCCTCCCTCCCTTTTCCTCCTCTCCTCTTCTCAATGCCTATGTGTTTGGAGCAGGACAAGACACAACAATGTAGGAGACCCCTCTTCAGATTAACAGATCATCAGATTTGGAAGGGACCTTGGAGGTCATCTAGTCCAACCCCTCGCCCAAACAGCATTTATGACAGGTGGCAGTCCACTCTGTTCTCGAAGGCCTCAAGTGATGACACCCCCACAACTTCCAAGGGCAACTTCTGTTCCACGGGTTGATTATTATTTCCAGGTCAAATCTCTCTCCTTGTTCAGTTTCCACCCATTACTCCTTGTCTGGCCTTCGGGGGCTTTGGAAAATAGCTTGACCCCCTTCCTCCTCCTCTCTGTGGCAGCCCCTCAAATATTGGAAGACCGCTATCGTGTCTCCCCTGGTCCTTCTCTTCAGTAGACTAGCCAGGCCCAGTTCCTGCAAACCTTCTTCATATGTTTTAGTCTCCAGTCTCCTCATCCTCCTGGTTGCTCTTCTCTGCACTTTTTCTAGAGTCTCAACCTCTTTTTTATAATGTGGTGACCAAAATTGGATGCAGGACTCCAGGTGGGGTCTTACTAAGGCTTTATAGGGTGGTATTAGTACTTGATTTCATCACCCAACTGTGGGGTCTCTACAGCAGCCGATGAGGCTCTGGGTGCTCACCTTCCCCTTCCCCTTTTTGCAGAGGTCGGCTGCCCTGTGGGCCGCCTCTACCGGGAGTGCCTGGCCGAAGAAGGCTGCCCCTACAGCTGCGCCCACCTCACCCATCAGATGGACTGCTTCTCGGATGGCTGCGAGGAAGGGTGCCACTGCCCGGCAGGCACCTACCAGCACAGAGGAGCATGTGTCCAGGTTGGCACCCCTGCCTAGCGGATTGCTCTGGGGAAGTTCAGAGGCTGGTGTTTCTGTGTGAGGACCACCCAGTGTTGTGACCCACTGGTGGCTAGCGGAGCTGGTGGCAGACTGGGACAGTGAGGAGGTTGGGGGAGGAACTTGGGCCAGTCCTGGAGTCTGGGGAGGGCTCTGCATTGGAGGCAGAGATGGGATTGACCGTTATCAGTTGCCCCCGGAATCAGAGATGATTGGGGAAAAAGACCTGGGTGGTTTCCTTGCAGACCTTTCGTGGCCCAACTAGGGAAGGTTATCAATGCTGCAATGAAGGAAGGAAGGAAGGAAGGAAGGAAGGAAGGAAGGAAGGAAGGAAGGAAGGAAGGAAGGAAAGGAAGGAAGAAGGGAAGGAAGGAAGGAAGGAAGGAAGGAAGGAAGGAAGGAAGGAAGGAAGGAAGGAAGGAGGGAGGGAGGGAGGGAGGGAAGGAAGGAAGGAAGGAGGGAGGGAGGGAAGGAAGGAAGGAGGGAAGGAAGGAACTGTGGGGCTTTTGGTGCTCTCTGAGCTGGGTAGTTTTCTTGCAGACGTCTAGTTAGCCAATCAGGGAACATTATCAGTGCCAGAAAGGGGTGGAGTTTGCAGAGAGGAGAAGGTGGAGGTGATAGTAGTGGACAAGAAGGCACACACACACACACACACACACACACACCGTTCTCTCTTCCTGGCCCAGGAGTGCCCCTGTGTCCTGAGTGAGGAGGTTCTCCAGGGCTTTCGGAGACATTTGCCCCAGACCCCCGACGTACCTCAGCTTGTCGTCACTACCGAAGGCCAACCTGTCTCCCAAGAAGAAGAAGTCGCCCCCAACAGCATAATCTCCGCCGCCTGCAGCAACTGGTGAGTCTCTCTCTCTCTCACACACACACACACCAGAAATTAGGGCTCACTTCCTGTCCCCTAGATGGAGATGGACGATCTCCTGTCCCCGGGATCTTACTTTTGGAGGGAGTGCCGGAGTTTGGTAGAGAAGACGATGACATTTCGGATGTCATCAACGTACGAGGACAATTCCACCCCCCCAAAAAATTCTATTGCTCAATGAGAACAGATCTGTCCCGTTTTATGCCCGCTGTTAAGTGAATCCCTGCAGGTTATTACGGGAGGGACATGGTCATTAAGTTGCTTGTTGCAAGGGGAGCTCTCCACAAGCGTCATAAGTTACGTGACAGTTTGCAACGCGTCCAAATTTTGGGCCCCAAGATTCTGATGCTGCTGCCACCGTCGTATGTACAAGCCAGGTTTCAAGCCTCTGAAATTGACCTCACCCCTTTCCTAAGAGGTCTGTAAGGGGCGTGCATAAGCACACCAACATGTCTACCATCCCTGTCCTATAGTTTCTTTTATTTTTCTTATATGTATCCATTTCATGTATTATTTCATGTATTCATAACTATGTTTATTCTTATACCTGTTATCTTATAAGTGCTTGACTAAATAAATAAGTAAGTAAATAAGTAAGTAAGTAAGTAAGTAAATAAATAAATAAATAAATAAAATGATCTCCTAACAACTACGTAATACATATGCATTTTAGGCCGGATTCCACATGGCACTTTCCCCCTCAGTTACATCAAATCATTAATAATTTCAAATAAATTAATCTATTCAATTAATCATAAAAACTGATGTTAATCTCTTTACAACAATCCTCACAATTTGTGAATTCATTAAACATAGTTAATACACTTATCATGGTTTCTCTTTTTCACATTTCTTCCATTTATCTCTATGTATAATTTAACAAAAAACAAATATTCTAATAACAAAAAAAAAAACATCAGTTCCAATCTTTTCATTTTAAAAGTCTATATTTTCCTACTTTCTAAGTAATTTATTGCTTCAAATACATATATAATACATCACATTGCAGAATCCCCTTTCTTAATCTTTATCTAACCATTATCTCTGTCTTTTAAATAAACTTTTTTTTTTCATTTTTGTTCAATTTCCATATCCCTTTACTTCCTGGTTTTTTTACTTATTACTTCTTTTTTCCTTCATTTCCCCCTTCCTTTTCTTATTCCAGTGTTTCCCTCCTTCCTCTTTAAAGCTTTCCTCTAATTCCTTTTTCTGCTGTTTCCTTTTACTTTGTTTGGCTTTCAAAACATCCCCTCCTCTTTTTAAATATATTTATTCAATATTTATAAAATTAAAAACATATATATACATTTTACAGCATTATTTGAGCAATACATACTTGTACTTTCCTTCTGATAGTATGTTATACATTGCCATAATAACTCCTTCGTCTTTTTTTTTTGAACAAATTTTATTAATTTTTAAAGACATACAAAACATAAAACATAAGAACATAAAACCTTTTTTCTGAAAGTTATTTGTAAATTTTAAACAAATAAAACATTTTATACATCATTAACACATCTCCTTATAAACACATAGATATCCTTTCGAGTTCCTCATTATTTCTCCCTATACTTTTATTCAATTATATTTCTTTTTTATATTTATCTATTTTATATGTTTTTATTCACTATACTTAATTTTCCTTTCTGGCTTACTTTATTCTCTTCTATCTTTTATTCTCCATTGTCCTTTTCTAACATTTCTCCAAGGTTTTATTAGCTCAATCAAGCATAAATACACAGAAACACAAAACATAGAAACATAAAAAACCTCTTTTCTGAAAGTTGCTTAGTCCCGGGTTACAACTCTTGGTACAGACACAAATTCAAATTCATATTCATTTTGTATACCATTCCATATCTTATTAGCATTTTCAATTTTCTATATAGCTTCTCCTCTCTTTTAAATTTTCTTAATTTTATTTTATTTATCTCCTCTCTATTCAAATCATAATATTTATTATTCTTTGTCTGTTCTATTTCCAGCTATCCATTTATCTTTCTTCTTTGAAGAAAACTTCTCCTGTACACTAATTGGAGTAAGGCGCCTTTATCTCTTTCCCCTACATTTATAATACTTAATATAGAATACATAGCTTACATTGGGATTCTGTCTGGTACATTCTAAAATTATACAATATTATCAGTACCAATACAAATCTATTCATTTTTATATCTTAAACACTTAGCACATTACTTTTCAGTTAAATCACATACTTTTATGGGAGCACCTACTTTCCATAGTTATTCCACCCCCACATCACATATTATAACTCATTATTTCATTAGAATGTTTCCCCTTCTCCTACTTCAGATCTCTCATTTCACAAAAAAATTCACAAGGATAACATAGTCTAATCATTAATATTAACAATCATTTATATCTTAAGCATTTTACCCATTTCAGTTAAATATCATGCCTTTATGGGAATACTTATCCTTTTCAAAATTATTTCCCTCCCCCTCCACATCACATATCTTAAATCATTGTTTCATTAAAGTATTCCCCTTTTCTTAACAAAAATTTCACTAAATTATACTAAATATTTTATCACATTTTTTTTTGAAAAAAAGTTTTATTGATTTTAACAACGAACAAAAACACATAAAACATAAGACATAAAACATAAAAACATCCTCCTCCTTCATAAATTTACAGACAGTGTATCGATTGGTTTGCCACTCCTTTTTCTGCATCCCTTTCATAGTCTCCATTGTAATTGTATTACATAATAGCTCATATTATCAAACAACAATTATATAACCTGATATCATTATTAAATAATCATTTGACTACAATTTTATTAATTCATGCTTTAATAAGATAATTATAGTTTACTTAGTTTATTTTATAACCAATCATAAAGTCATACCAAGTCTATCTTAATAAAATTTTATAAAGATACTATCAAAGAAAAAAAAAAGGTTTAAATTGATTATTTCCTTAGTTTCTAAATATTCTATTATTATGTTTTATTATCTAGCCATTGATAAAAAAAGGTCCCAAACTTCATAGATTTGTTTATCTTCTTGTTCTCTAATTTCAAATGTCAATCTACTCATTTCAGCACATTCCAATATTTTCTTAATAATTTCTTCCTCTGATGGTATTTTCTCACTCTTCCAATTTTTAGCAAATACAATCCTAGCCGCTGTTAATACATTTACAATCAAATACTTCAAGTTTTTATTATATATATCAGGTAAGATTCCCAATAAAAAA
The DNA here is from genome assembly GCA_033807585.1 of Hydrophis major. NCBI lineage: Eukaryota > Metazoa > Chordata > Lepidosauria > Squamata > Elapidae > Hydrophis > Hydrophis major. The sequence goes on from JAUCBL010000042.1 coordinate 256,328, forward strand.
ATCTCTGGCTTCAAATCTATATGTTTCTTTGTCATTTTTTCCAACCATATGCGGATTCTAGTCCAATATTTTCTAGCGTCCTCACAAGTTCACCACATATGATAATATGAGCCAGGTATCTGATGACATTTCCAGCACTTTTCAGATTTATTCTTGAACATTCTTGCTATTCTTGTCGGGGGAAAGTGCCACTTGTAAAACATCTTATACAAATTTTCTTTATATGCTGTTGACATTGTCATTTTATAATTTTGAGACCACAATTTTTGCCATTTCTCTAAATCAATCCCATATCCAAAATTCTTCCCCCAAGCAATCATTGTTTCTTTAACTTGTTCTTCCTCTAATTTAATTTCCAGCAAATAACTATATAATTTTTTAATCACTTTTTCATCAGTACCTGTCAAAATCCTATCTAGGTCAGTCAATTTATTATAAAATCTCTCTGTTTTAGAATCTTTAAGATACCTTGATTGTATTTGTGCATATGAAAACCAATTCATCTTTATACCTTGTTCTTCTAGATTTTGCATCATTTTAAGTTCACCCTTTTCATCCAATATTTCCCCATATCTAACTGTTTGTTCCTTCTTATATGTTATAGGATAAGAAAAAGCTTCAACAGTTGATAACCAAACTGGGATTTTCAAATAGCATTGTCTCTTAATTTTCTCCCAGTTCAACCATAAAGACTCCCGTATATAATGTCTTCTAAAATAGCCCTGCGATTTAGTTCCCTTATACCACAGAAAAGCATGCCAGCCCAATAATAAATCATGTCCTTCTCATGTCAACAATCTCGACTTTCTTAAAGTTATCCATTCTTTGACCCATTAGGGCAGGAGAAGGCGGAGCCACGATGCCGTGATACAGCTGCAATCTCGGGACTCCAAGATCGCAGCTGATATCTTCGCTCCTGGTCGGTCCTGACGGACCTGAACCATCCCGTAGAGACGGTGACAGTAAGGGATGCATTCTGTTGATCCCAGGGACATCGCAAGTCCCTGGTTGATCCGGGAGAAGCCCTTCTACCATCGGCGGAGAGGCAGCCATTAAGCTGCTGAAGCAGGGACAGCTCCGGAAGGAAGAAAAAGAAAGACAAAGTGTATCGGCTGGTGAGGATTTTTTTTAAAAAAATATTTGGGACTTAAGCACACTCTAGGATGAGAAGAAACCTGTAAGATTTCTGACAAAAATTGATAAAATGGATCTAGTGGCGATTTTTTAAAAAGAAATGTCAAAGTGAGGCTTGGCTTTTTACTTTTACTTTTTTTTTCTTCATTGAACTTCTATTGCAACTTAGTAACTGTAATCAGACTGGATTTTTCTCCTATATTTACTTATTTTCTTTCTCCTTTTTGATTGCTTATATTTTTTAGAACAGAGGCTCCCTTTAGTAATTTTTTTTAAAATATATATACATATATATACATGTATATATATTTTTTCTATTGGGCTTTTTTTTTGGGAAGAAGGGGGAGTGGATTAAGGAAACTTTGTAACACTGCCAACTAGAGGCTTGAAAATACTTTATTTGAAGTTGAGAGGACTGTGAAAAATTCTTCTTCAAGGACACTGGAACTTGATAAGATAGAGGGAAGAGCACTGGAGAATGTTTTTACAGGGGTCTCTCTGGGACCTCTACTATTAATTGAACATTTGAAGTTTGGCTTTGTAATTTGTGGAGAAGCCATAATAAGAGCCTTGGATATTTAAATAAAATGCAGTGTGCTCCTTTTTTTATTTTCTCTTAGCTGTTTTATCCCCCCTTTTCAACCCTGCAGTATTTTGTAATATTTGTATATTTATTCTTTATTTTTTTAATTCTATTTTTATCTTTTTTTTTAAGGAAAAACCTCAGAATATCTTTTTTCTTTTTCTTTATTGGGATTTTTGTCTTCCCCATTTCCATTTTTGATTTACTCTTATGGTTATCTTTTACTTTTTGTGACCTTTCAATTGGATTAAGGTGTGAAGAACTTGAAGAATTTTCTTTCTCCTTTTTATTTCTTATTATTTTTTAATATTATTGGGTATTATTCTTTTTCTCTTTATTTGTAATTTTTATTTTTGAACAACAACTGACTATCCCATAACAGGATTAAGGTTTAGAAGAACCTGAAGAACTCCTTTTTATTTTTATTTTTAATCCTTTTTTCTTTTCAATTTTGGGCTTTTTATTTTTTATTGGCTCTTTCTTATGTTTTCCTTTTTCCTAATTGGATTATAATTGGCCACCCTACCAATTGGATTAAAAGAGCTTGAAGACCTGGAGCTATCCAAGTGAATAAGAAAATTTTACCTTCTCGCATTTCAACCTCTGCTCCTGCCTCCCCATCAGCTGGAGGACGACTTTTAACAATGGCAAAGCAAGATAAAGCACAAATGGATCTAACGATGGTTATGCAAGGAATTCAAGAACTTAAAACAAGTATTGAACAAAGAACGGAGAGCATTGAACAAAGAATTGTAAAGACTGATGAAAAAATTGAAAACATTCAACAATTGATGGTGAAATACGATGAATGACTCCAAAAAAATGGAAGAGAAAGATAAACAAAGAGATGAGACAATTGGAAACATCGACAGCAGATTAACAATGGTTGAACAAGATAGAAGTGGGATGTTGAAGTGGGAGATGGACAGATCAGAATTTTACCTCAGATTCCAAAACATAGAAGAAGAAAAAGGACAAAATTTGGCTGCAGTAATGATAGAAATCTTGGCTGGAGCTCTGGGAATAACAGAGGAAAAGATGATGGATGGAGTAAATGAGATATATCGAGTCTTCACAAGATATACGATGAGGAACAGTCTACCAAGAGAGGTCCATGTTAGATTTACCAAAAAAACTATTAAAACACAAATATTACAAGTGGCAAGAGAGAAGACATTGAAGTATAAAGGCAAAGAGATTGTGGTCTTAAAACAAATACCCAGAAAAGTGAGAGAGATGAGAAGAGAATATCGATTCCTGACTAAAATGTTGCTGGAAAAAGAGGTGAATTACAGATGGCTGATTCCAGAAGGATTAATGTTTACATGGCAAGAACAGAGACACAGAATTGATTCAATTGAGAAGGCAGAAATATTCTACAATGAATTCTTCAAAAGAAGAGAAATAGAGATAGAAAAAGAGACCATCTTAACTGAACTTCAAGATGACCAAATGGGAATGGGAAAAGAAGAAGGTGTAGTAGGTGGACAAGTGGAGACCAAAGAACAACGTGAAGTAAGATCTACAAGAGCTGTTAGACCTAAATATAAAACATAATTATGGAGGAAAAAAATTGATTTCTATGAATATAAATGGACTGAATTCAGCTACCAAAAGAAGAAAAACTTTTCATAAATTAGAGAAATTAAAATTTGATATAATCTGCTTACAAGAAGTACATATTAAAAAACAACATCAACATTTATTGATACGATCAAAATTAGGGAAAATTTTTTACTTCCCTGACTCATTGTAAGAAAAGAGGAGTGGCCTTGTATATTAAAGAATCTATTCCAGCCAAACTGATCTATAATGATGAAGATGGAAGAGTATTAATGGTTGAAATAGTGGATAATAACGCAAAAACACTCCTGGTTGCAATTTATGCCCCGAATGATAAAGAAGAAGAATTTTATAAAAGGTTACATATGAAAGCAATCGAACTGGACTATATTAACATAGTTATGATGGGAGATTTCAATGGAATTGTAGATAATAAATTGGACTATACAGCGACAGCATCAAGACAAAATAGAAAGACTCTCCTTAAATCCTTCTTCAAAATGATAGATGAATTAAATTTAAAAGATATATGGAGAGAAAGAAATGCTAAAACTCAACAGTATACTTTTTATTCAAATAGACATTTATCATGGTCCAGAATAGATATGATTTGGGTCTCAACAGAATTAATATCTAATATTCAAGAAACAAATATTGAAACAAGTACATGGGCAGACCATAATTCAATGACAACCAAATGGAAAGGACAACAAAGAAGATCTAGATGGACATTAAATAATACTATTTTAAAGGAAAAAGACTTCACACAATGGATGGAAAATGAATTGACTTTCTTCTTTAGTGAAAATAAAAAAGAAGATACTTCAATACAGAATGTTTGGGATACAATGAAGGCATATGCGAGAGGATTAATAATAGACTATACAAAGAAAAAAAATACTAGGAAGAGGCAAGCTATTAAATCTCCAGAAGATGACTACAAAAAACTGGAAAAAGAATTATAGAAAATGCCATGGAAAAAAGATATTAAACCTAAAATGGACATAATCAAACATAAAATGGGCCAGGTAGAGAAAGAAGAACTGGCACAAAAAATCAGAAGTGCTAAACAGAACTATTTTGAAGATGCAAACAGGCCAGGTTAGCATACAAACTGAGAAAGGAGAAAGAATCAAGGAAAATATTACAGTTAATAGATGATCAAGGTCAAATGTGTTATGGCAATAAGGAGAAAAAGAAAATTATTCAAGACTTTTATGGACAACTATATAAACAAGAGGATCTTGATGAGGGAAAAATTAAACAGTATTTACAAAATGCTAATTTACCCAAGATACCTGAAGAGACTGAAAAAATGTTAGAAAGTACTATAACAATGATGGAATTAACTGAAGCATTCAACAGACAGAATAATGGGAAAGCACCAGGTCCAGACGGGCTTCCGGCAGAATTTTATAAAACACTACAAGAATCGTTGAGCATACCACTGCTAGAAGTCATGAATGAAGTTATGTTAAATAAGAAAATACCTAAAACATGGTCAGAAGCTTATATTACACTTATTCCAAAAGAAGGAGCCGATCCATTACAAATTAAGAACTACAGACCTATTTCCTTATTGAATGCAGACTATAAAATATTTGCCTCTATTCTGGCAGAAAGACTTAAAAAATACTTAAATAATTTTATTCATCCTGATCAGAATGGATTTTTACCAAAGAGACAAATTAAAGACAATATGAGGGTGATTCTGGACACTTTAGAATATTATGAGGCGCATCCTGAAAAACAAATGGCTTTGATATTCCTAGATGCCCAAAAGGCATTTGATAATGTGAATTGGAGATTTATGCTATTATTACTGGAACAGATGGGCTTTGCCAGAAAATTTATTCAAGCAATAGAAGCCATATAATATATGCAATCGGCAAAAGTAATGATAGAGGGAGAATTTACAGACTCTATTAAGATAAGAAAAGGCACAAGACAAGGATGCCCATTATCACCTTTGCTATTTGTACTGACTTTGGAAGTGTTGAATAGAAATATTAGAGAGGACCAAAATATAAAAGGCATGAAAATTAAAAAGGAGGAATTTAAATTGCAAGCCTTTGCAGATGACTTGGTTTTCATTCTGGAAGATCCTCTAGAGACAGCTTTAAAACTATTGGAAAAGATAGAGAAGTATGGTGAGATGGCTGGTCTGAAAATAAATAAAGATAAAACAAAGATTCTGACAAAGAATGTGTTATTAAGGCAAAGAGAAGAACTGGCAGACTTATTGAAAATCCAAGTTACGAACAAGGTTAAATATTTGGGGATACATTTGACATCAAGATGTACTACATTGAAAGAGAATAACTATATTAAGCTTAACCAGCAGATAGCATCTGATTTGAAGAAATGGGAAAATCTACAATTGTTATTGATAGGTAGAATTTCAACAATCAAGATGAATATTTTATCACATTTTAAATTGCATATTATTTCCAATTTTCTAAGATTATTTCTAAATACAAATGTAAAAATACAATCTTATGTAACTTTCCAGAATCCCTTTTTCAATAAAGTTTACCCATTATCTCTAAAAGACTTTTGTTTCTTTGCCTCTGGCTCCCCACCATTGAGGCTTCTCGTCCCTTTCTTTCTCCCTTGCTTATTCTTCTCCTTGTCCTCTTTACCCCCTTGTCTCTCCACCTCCGTTTTATTCTGCTTTCCTCCTTTCTGTTGTTTTCTAACATAGTGTCCCCTTTTCACCTTATTCTTCTCTTTTTTGGCTGTTTTTCCAAGTCTTAAAGTCTTCTTTTCCTTTTCCTCTTCCTCCTTCCCTTCCCCCGACCAAAGTCACTTGTTCATCAAAAATGGCTTCTTCTTTGTCCCAGTCATCCTGTTGCACATTCAGCTCTACATAAGTACAAACCGCCATTTCTAAAAATTGAAAGAGAGTGCCAAGAGCATCCTTCCCTTCTTGCTTTTCTTTTTCATATTTTTGGTATACAAGTTTCAATCCATCCACAAGTGATGCCATTATAGAGAAAAAAAGTTTTTCCAAACAACCACCCAAGTCCTTTTAATCAGAGATAATTCTCAGAAGTTCCAAAATCACCAAAGAATCCAAACAAGCTGTTTATTTTAAATATTTTCTCCTTCTTCACTTTCTCTTTCTGGGGTTAAAGTTTAGTCACAAAGTTCCATTTAAAATATATCTTTTAGAAGTCTTATTGATGTTTAATAACTCTTTAGAATTCTAGGCAATCTTCTCCTTATTTTCAAATTTTGCTCCAATTTTTTCCCCCTCTCCCTTCCCACTCACAGCCAAAAAGATTTTTTTAAAAAATGTTCAGAAATCCTTATCCCTTCAGCATTCAATTACCTCCAATGCAGGTTTTCCAATTTCTCTTATAATTTCATCCGCTGTCACGTTAGGAAGGAGAGTGAAAAGAAAAAAAAAACTTTCCCTTTTAGGATTCCATTTGCCGCTTGTAACTCTCTCTGGAAACTATGTATTTTTAGCAACTTTCAAAATTCCTGGGTACTTTCTCTTGCTTTGTCCTGGTCCAAAAACCACTTTCACAACTCTTCCAGCTTTCTTCTTCCTGCACAATCTTGTCCGGCTGCAGGTTTCTTCGTGGCGGCCATTACTGACTGTCGCTCCTCTGCCTTGGGAAAAGGGGGTTTTGCCGGCTGGGGAGGGGGTCTGCGACACCCCCAAACCCCTATCCGGATCCCCCCTGTCTTCAGCTGCCTTTACAGGGCAGCTATATTCCCCAAATCCAAATCGATCAGGGGAACCTTGGCAGCGAACGCAGCAGGGATTGCGCAGTATCGCGAATCCCTGCCGCAGCTGAAGCCTTGCAAACCGGAAGACACTCTTTCGTCCTTTTAAGCTCTCTCTATACATACATATAATTTATTTATAATTGTTTACACGTTACCCTTGTTTTCCAAATGTTACCAGGTCATCAGATATCACCTTTTCTTTATCCAGTCATACCAGATATTCCATGTTTTATAATATTCACTGTCTTGTTTATCTTTTAGCAATTTATCTATCCATCTTGGCACATTCATGCATTTTATTAATTATAATGTTTTCTGTTTTCTGTTGTAGCCAATTTCCAATTCTGAGCAAAACTTATTCTAGCTGCAGTTATAATATTCATTCCCCATTTTAAGTGGCTCTTCAAATCTCCAAGTTTGAAATCCCATTCTTTTTCCTCTTCGCTTTAATATTCGTTACTCCAATTGTTCGTTGTAAGTGGCCTCTTCTTTAATCAATGCTGAAATATTGACCAAGTGACTCTGGCATCAGGTTTCCAAGAGATGAAACCCATTTAAAAAGAAACCAACAATGAAAAATATTGGATACAGTATATCGCTAGAAGATTGGGAAAGATTATGGTTGAGAAATTATAGATTAACGAGAGCAGCCACATATAAAAATGTTTTATCGTTTGGCAACTAGCGCTGGCGAGATTGGCCAAAATCTATCCAAATTTGAAATCAGAATGTTGGAAATGCAAAAAGGAAACAAGTTACCTTCTTTCACAAGTGGTGGACCTATCCAAAAGTGATAAAATTTTTGGAATAAGGTAAAGATCTGGTTACAGGAAATAACAGGCTTCAAGAGAGTATCCAAACCTGAAACATTTTTATTAGGGACAACTAAAGGGGAATATGCGAAAGATACCGAAATGCTTAACAATACATATATATTAACAGCAGCTAGGATATTATATGCTCAAAATTGGAAACTAGATAATAGTCCCCCCCCCCCAAGGATGTGATTGTAAAGAAAGTAATGGATTGCTCTGAAATGAATAAACTCACAACGCAGGTGAGGGAAGAAAAAGAATCCGATACGGTCTGGGGAAAATGGTACGTCTGGTTAGACAATAGAAAGAAAAAAATAACATAAAAGGAAAAGGCAAAAGTGTAATTGTAAATTATATATATATTTGTGTGTGTGTGTGTGTGTATGTATGCAGGTCTTGGCATGTTCGGGTCTTTTTCCATGTAAGATTGAGAGCATCTTGGCAACGTTTCGATGAGGTCCCACTTGCCATCTTCAGGCTGGTGCTTTCGGCTTCATGCTTATGCGAGCAAAGCGTGATCGGAGCTGCCGTCTCCCTATATATACTGGTGGGGAGGTTGGCTGTGTTGTCATTTCTTGATTGGTTGATGGAGTTGATGTTTGTAAATTGACTGGCTTTTTCATAAGAACAAGTATTGGCTGTGTGTCTATCAGCCTGCTGTGTTATAACAACCTGGGTAATGGGCTGTGTGATGACCTTCTGAGTTCTATTGTTGTGACATATGTATGTATGTATGTATGTATGTATGTATAGATCTGTGGTGACGAACCTATGGCATGCGTGCCGGAAGTAGCACGCAGACCCATTACTGCCGGCATGCGAACATTCACCCAGAAAAGGTCTACTGCGATTGTCAGATATCTTGTGCGAATATGCGGGGGCGTGGTGGTGCGCAGGAGATATTTGTACATGTGCAGAAGCACGTGACATGCCTGGGGGTTGCGCATGCATGTGCAGAAGCATGTGCTGCGGGTCGTGCAGATTGTGTGCGCATGCGCAGGAGTCATGGGGGTCCACACGCATTGCCTTCTGGGTGATGACACACAAGAACGAGCAGGCAAGTGCGCGTGCAATTATCAGCACGGGAGACCAAAAAGGTTAGCCACCACTGGTATAGGTACAGGTATATGTACAGGAAAATGGAATAACTGATGCTACAAACAACTGCAAAAATGTATACAGAATTTGTTTTATAAAGGTGAAAATTCAATAAAATTTATTTAAAAAATAATAATAATAAAAATAAAAGAGCAAAGTCTATCTTCCAAAACAATTTCTTTTATTTAGGAACGCATCAAATAGGCAAAAATCTGTTGCCTTCCAGAATCTGACCCGACCTGGAATTACACCACATAATATCGGAAGTTAGAAACAGCCCCCTCAAAAGCCGCATTCCCCAATAGAAATAAATCAACGTTGCCTTGGTGTCGTCAGTTTCCACCTCCAGGTCTCAGCAGGGTCAGCTTTCATTCCCACAGGGAAGGAGAACCTCTCGCCTAAACAACTCTCTCCATCTCCACTCCTCCCACCTTAGGAAGCCTGAAAGCCTTCCTCCCCCCATAACCAGCAAAGAGAAAGAAAGAAAGAAAAAGGAATATATAATAAGGTGAAATGAAATGCCGACGTATAGATCAATTTTGGGCTTGACACCTGGGCAGGCTGCAATGGGCGTTAAGCATGAAAAGTGCCCTGAGTCTTCAGTGCCATTGTAGCTTTGAATGGTCACTAAATTAATAGTCGTAAGTCGAGGATGACCCTCCACATTCCCTTGTGTGACACTTATTGTCCTCAACTTAGAGCAGTTCATTTAGTGACCATTCAAAATCGGCTCTGAAAAAAAAAGTGTGTTCCCCACTCCCCCGCATTTATGATTTTTGGTGGCATCATAACTGTCTCACTTAGCAACTGATATTTTGGGCTGAACTGCGGGTTCGTACATCAAGGATTTCCTCTACTCCCGGAATTAAATTCTCTGTCCACATCTGGTTCCCCTCTTTTCTCCCTTCCATCCAGCTCCTGTCGCAACGGCCAGCTGGATTGCATGTTCGCCTTCTGCCCTGTGGACGGGGGCTTCACAGATTGGACCTCCTGGTCTCCCTGCTCCTTGACTTGTGGTGGACTGGGCAACATGACCAGGACACGTGATTGTGCCCGTCCAAAACCTGCCAATGGGGGGAAGGACTGTATCGGCCCTCGGATGGACATCAAATACTGTCAAACCCTGGATTGCAAAGGTGAGGACCAGAAATGGCCACTGTGACTTTGGAGTTTGTCCACCGATACAGTACATTACACAATAGACCATAATAAGTAAGCTAGATTATTGGAGCATATTCCATACCACGTTTCTCCGAAAATAAGACGCAGTCTGATTTTTTTTTCCACCAAAAAAAGGCACCAGGTCTTATTTTAGGGGGGACATCATCCACTGACCTCAGTTGTGCGTGCATCTCCTACCGGCCTCCTTCCGGAAGTCTTTTTTCTGCAACTGGCAAGGTTTTTCTGAAGGTCTCTGCAGCCAAGAACCAAGTTCTGGGTTGATCCAGAGCTCCAGAGGCCTTCAGGAAAGCCTTGCCAGTTGCAGAAAAAATGGGAGGGTAAGACAGGAGGAGGAGGAAGAGACCTGCTAATCTCCCCCTAATTTGCATTTTGTGTTGCAGAAGTGACCCACACCACAGTAGGACCAGTCCCAGTGACTCCAGGTGAGCCCTTGCTCGATCTTTTTCCTAAGGGTGATAGGAGGGAAGGAAACTCAGCCCTGGTGAGTAACATGGCTAGCAGGAGGAGGAAGAGGAGGAAGAGGAGACAAGAAAGAGGAGGAGCAGGAAGAGGAGGAAGAGGAAGAAGAAGAAGAGGAGGAAGAAGAGGAGGAAAGAGGAGAAAGAGAAGGAAGAGAAAGGAGGAGGAAGAGGGGGGAGGAAAGAGGAGGAAGAGGATGAGAAAGAGGAAAAGGAAAAGGGGGAGGAGGAGGAGGAAGAGGATGAGAAAGAGGAAAAGGAAAAGGGAGGAGGAGGAGAAGGAGGAAAGAGGAGGAAGAGGAAAAGGGGGAGGAGGAGGAGGAGGAGGAGGAGGAGGAGGAGGAGGAAGAGAAGGAGCAGGAGCAGGAACAGGAGCAAGAAAACAATCCCCATGGTTGGTACTTTCCCAGAGCATGGTGGGATGGAAGGGAACTCAGCCCTGGTGACACTGTTGACATGGCTGGCATTTCTCTCCCCACCTGGCAGGGCTTGAGGACACTGACCTGACCCCCTGGTCCCCCTGGACCCCCTGCTCCAAGACCTGCAGTGACCCCAACCTCCCCGCCATCAAGACTCGTTGGCGGTTTTGCCTGGGAGGCAGCGGCTGCACTGGAGACACTGTGCAGGAACGCGAATGCAACTTGCCACAATGCACAGGTGGACAGGAGCGCTCACGGCGTCACTCGCACACAGAGCTGGGCCCTTGAGCTATTCCACAGGGAGCCCACACCTAATTTCTCTCTCTCTGGCACTCCCCCCTAGAGACCCCTGTGTGTGAGGGCAAAGATTGCCTTGGCCTGAATTGCACCTGGAACCCCTGGTCCCCTTGGAGCGAGTGTTCCCGCAGCTGTGGGGTCGGGCAGCAGCAGCGCCTACGCACTTACCACCCTCCTGGCCAAGGCGGGCACTGGTGCCAAGACATCCTGACTGCCAATTTGGAGAGACGTTTCTGCAACCTGCCGGCCTGTAAAGGTAAGTTTGGAGGGCCTCGGTTTTCTCCAAGATGGGGGTGGTGACAGGGTAGGTATTCAGACAGTTCGGACCAGTTCTTCTGTCCAGGTTGGGAACATTTTGACCGTTTTGGAGATCTGGTAGGGAAAATTTTGACTAGCTCGGCTCTTACCTCTCATCTCTCCTATATTCTGTTGGTTCTTAGCTCAGCTGATCTCTGCCATGCCTCAGCTGAGCTAAGAAACAGCTGAGGGTCAATGTTGCTGTTATCTGTGGGTGCACAAATTGTATATTCATTGTGCCCAGCAATGCAAGAAACAGCTCACAATCGGTGTTGCTCAGAAGTGGTCTTCAGCAGGTTCCGACCACTTCTGAAGAACCAGTAGTGGAAATTTTGAGTAGTTAGGAGAACCGGCCAATCCCACCTCTGACTGGAGATTTCCCAGTATCTTTCCCCTGCCATGCCCACCAAGCCATGCCCACAGAACCGGGAGTAAAACAATTTGAATCCCACCATGGTGTTGTGGTTATCTGCGGGCATGCGAATCACGTATTTGGCGCACCCAGCAATGCAAGAAACAGCTGGCGGTCGGTGTTTCTGTTATCTGTCGGCATGCAAATCCCGCATTTGCCACACCCTGGGAAAGTTAAAAAAAACAGGTGATGGTCACTGTTCATCCCATCCCACATGAATTCACTGGCAAACTACTGCAGAAAAGCAACAATCCCTCCCACTTTTGTGCTTTTATCCACATCCAATCATTTCTGTGGCAATGAATTCTGTAGGTGAATTTTGTCTGGGGGGGGGGGGGAAGCCAGTGGTGGGATTCAAATATTTTTACCATCGGTTTGATGGTGTAGCTCAGTGGGTGTGCTTTGCATGCATGCACAGACTTGGTAGTGTGCGCCAAACATGCACTTTGTGCAGGCACAGAGGTGTTGCAATTCACCTCCTGCAAGCCTGCACTCTCCCGGTTGCTGACGCAGCTGCTGTGCGGCACTCTGGCTGGGCCGCGCAAAGTAGCTGTGCTTCAAAAGCAGGGGACCAAGGTCAGTATAGGAGCCCAGGTGGGTGGGCAGCCCAACAGAAAAGCAGTGGAGAGAACCAGTTTTGGCCTCTGCTGCTCATCGCCGCTCCTGGCTTGGCAGAGCCAGGCTGAACCGGTAGAATGCCACCACTGTGGGAAGCCATCCCTGGACACAATCGTAGGTGATGGGAGGTGGGGAAGAGAGGGACACTAACCGAGGTCAGGGCGGGGAGGGTGAGTTCTTCCCTGCCTTGTCTCTCTGCTGCAGTGGACGGGGCCTGGTCGAAGTGGAGCCCCTGGTCGTGGTGTGACCGGACCTGTGGGGGTGGGCGCTCGGCCCGCACGAGGACCTGCACCAGCCCACCCCCCAAAAACAGAGGGCGCCCCTGTCCTGGCGAGAAGTACCACGTGCGCATTTGCAACCCCCAGCCCTGCGGTAGGTGGCAGGAAGGTGTTGCGGTTTCTAACAGCTGGATGTAGAACGTAGAATCATCGGGCTGGAAGGGGTCACCGAAAGATCCTCCAGTACAATCCCCTGTTCTTGGCAGGAGTTCTTAGTCTACCCCTAGTCCAAGGGAACTCCTCCCCTCCTTCCAGATGGGGGCGCAATCTGGTCCTTCCTGTGGCTGTGTTTGTAATGGACACTTTTGTGGTCCACAGAGAAGACCTGCCCTCCCATGATGCACTGGGTGGGTTGTGCCAACCAGTGCCCCCGGCACTGCTGGGACCTCCAGGAAGGCCTTCTCTGCCAGGAGAAGGACGCCTGCGAGCCGGGCTGTCGATGCCCCGATGGTAAGTTTTGGTTTACTTTTTAGTTTACTTTATTTTTATTCTATTTCTAATTCTATTGTACTCTCTATATTCTATTTTATTTCTTTCCATTCTTCTATTCTATTTATATTTCTATTCTATTTCTTATTCTATTCTATATATTCTATTCTGCATTCTATTCTATCTCTATTCTTATTCTAGTCTATTTTATTTTTATTCTGTTATTTCTTATTCTATTCTATATATTCTATTCTATGTTCTATTCCATTTCTATTTCTTATTCTATTGTATTCTATATATTCTATTCTATCCTATTCTGCATTCTATTCCATTTCTATTCTCATTCTATTTTATTTTTATTCTATTTCTAATTCTATATATTCTATTCTATTTCTTATTCTATTCTATATATTCTATTCTGCATTCTATTCTATTTTTATTCTTATTCTATTCTATTTTTATTTTATTTCTATATTTTATTCTATTCTCTATATTCTATTCTATTTCTAGTTTGTTTTTATTATTGTCCTGTACCGTCTGCCAGATGGTAATAGTTCAAAAAAAGGGGGTTCCCAGGATGAGATGGATCTTTGAGAATGTTTTGAACTTTCTCAAGGCTATAAAGCTCTTCCAAAGAGGGGAGAGGGCAACCCAGGATCCTCTCGGCAATGATGTTCACCCTCTGGAGTGGCTGTCCGATCTGCCACGATGCAATTGGCAAACCCTACACAGGTGCAGTAAGGTTAAAATGCTCTCTCTGGTGCAGCGGTAGAAGGTCACCAGCAGTTTTCAATTCAGCTGTTGTTTCCTGAGAAGCCTCAGGTAGAATAATCTCTGCTGGGCCCTTTTGACCAAGGCTGCAATGTGGGCACCCCAGGTCAGGTCCTCTTTTAGGGTAACAGCCAGAAACTTAAAACTGGCCACTTGCTCCACTTGGTCTCCATTGATAAGCAAGGGCTGGAGGTCTGATCTCTTCCTTCTATATAGTCCACTATAAGCTCCTTGGTGTGATGACCCAAAGGGGCGAGGCACAAAAGCAACCAAGTCTCCAAAGTAGGTAAAGTCCCTTTAATTCCTCCAACTTTGCCCCCAATGTCCAGTTATCATCGGCTGGAGGAAAAACTCTCCCAAGAACAGTTTGTAAAGGGAACAAATTCAGTCTGAACCCAAAGTACATATAGATTATAAATAAAAACCACCACAAACCACTTCCTGCAGCAATTAATGAGACAGGGCAGGAGAAGAAATTGCAGACTTCGAAAGATAACAAAACTCACATGGTTGGGAGGACTCCGGACAAACAAAGATAATGCACGCTTTGCTTCCAGCAAGGAGCTGTGTGCAAATGCCCCACTTATATCCTGTTTTCCCAGCTACAACTAATGAAAAGGATCAGGGCCTTTTTCTCTCCCATAAGCCACGTTGCTTCTCCGTTCCTCCCTGCGTGCCCTAGGATGAAGAGGGGGTGACCCTGGGTCTTCCTCTGAAGGCCCAGCCGGACTGTGCCCTTCCACTGCCACTGGAGCCCCACTCCCTCTCCCTGTCAGCTGCTCAATCTCCCCCTCAGAATCAGACTCCAACAAGGGCAGGACACTTGGTCTTATTGCTGTTGAGGACCAAGATATTGTGTCCACACCACGAAAGCAAGGTCCACCTTGGCAGGCAGACTCATCCTGTCCCCTGGAGATAAGTCCCACCATTGTTGTATCATCTGCAAAAACTAGCGTGAGTGGGAATGCAGTCACACAAATAAAGAGTATAGAGTAAGGGACCGTTCAATGGCACAGCAGCAACAAAAAAAGTGACCGACCACCGTCGATTGGACAACCCTTGCAGAGGCTGGGGGGGGTCACATCATCAAAATCCAGACACTTGGCAACTGGCTCATATTTATCACGGTTGCAGTGCCCCGGGTGTGTGTGTCATGCAATCCCCTTTTGCGACTTTCTCACAAACAAAGTCAAATGTGGAAGCCCAATTCACTTAACAACGGGGCAGCTCACTTGACAAACACAATTATTCACTTCCTAATGGTGGCAAGAAACATCATAATGCTGGGCCAACTCACTTGAACAGGTTTTACTCCGTGACATCAATTTGGGACTCAGTTGTGGTCATTTGACAGGCATTTGACTGCTGGTGGGGGAGAGATTTTCTCCTTGGTGGTTTCTTGGTTAGAGTACTGTTTTCTGGTGAATTGTTTGTCTGGTATGAATCCCTGCTTATCCTGGTACTCAGACAAATCAGTCATCAACAGATACATAGAGATAAACCAGATTTACACGCCATTGGATTGAATGATTCAATGAAAACTGAAGAAACAGAAAATTCAGAGGACATCCCAACACAGAGATAAGCAGGGATTCACACCAGACAAATTACCAAGCAGAAAACAATACTCTAATTGAACAACTATTGAGGAGAAACTACAATCCTCCCTCAAACCGGCAGGACAAACTATAGATGGGCAGCAAACCCCACATTTCTTTGCTTATGTCAGAGTTGGCTTGCTGTCAGGATTCCGGCGATTGCCCTAATTACATCATGAGCCTTGAGACAAGCTCCAAAAGAACTAACAAAATTTATTAGGAGCAACATGTCGGCATGACCTATATTAGTGATGGCTAACTTTTGGGGCTCCTGTGCCAAACATTGTGCGCGCACTTGCATGCTCGTGCTTGCGTGCTAGCACCCACAAGGCAATATATCCTGTACACATACACGCGCAATCCCCATGCACCCACCCAATACCAACCCGCCACCTCCTTACCTGCACTGTGCCTCACAGCTGATTTTCAGTTGGTTTGAGGCCTTTTTCAGCCTTCCAGAGGCTTGAGGAAGGCTTCTGCAGGCTTCTGCACGCCGAAAATTAGGCCCGTTTCATCATTTCCAGTATTTTTGGAAAAACAGAAAGTGATGAAACAGAGCTAGTTTTTGGCCTGCAAAGCCTGCAGAAGCCTTCCTCAAGCCTCTGGAAGGCCTCAAACCAACTGAAAATCAGCTGTGAAGTGCGAGCATGTGCAGTGAGGTAAGTTTGCCTACAGCTTGCGTGCTGGCACAAATGGCTCTGGGTGCCACCTGTGGCACAGTGCTATAGGTTCGCCATCACAGACCTATATGAAGTCAAATCTGATGTACGTAATTTACAGTCATCTGTGATCCTGTTTCCCCCCTCCCCCCCCAGATGTGTCATGAATCAGATTCTCCAATGAAGCTCATTCATGGGCTGGGTGTCATCAGTCACATTCTCCAACAAAGGATTTTCCCAGCAGAAGGTCCAGTTCCTAGGCTACAATCTTTTAAAGATAAGCGTGGAATGTGCTTCTGGTTCTAATTGCCATCTAACAGATAACAGGTAATCAGAGTTGGAAGGGACCTTATAGGTCATCTAGTCCAACCCCTTACCCAAGCGGGAGACCCTACACCATTTCTGACAAATGGCAGTCCAATCTCTTCTTGAAAGCCTCAATTGATGGCGCTCCCACAACTTCTGAGGGCAACTTCTGTTCCATTGGTTGATTGTTCTCATCTGGTCCTTCAGGTCCTCCGCCTCCTGCTTATGGCAACTCAGAAACAAGCATAGGAATGTTTTATGAGTTGACACACTGAGAATGTTACCTAGCCAGCTAACCGCGCAATTGAGGCCAATTCAGGTCTAGGTCTAGAGTCGCTTTTCTCACTCATCTGGCTCTCTCCATTAGGTACGTTGGAGCAGGACGGCACCTGCGTACCCCTCACCCACTGCGAGTGCACCGATGCCCAGGGACACAGCTGGGCACCGGGCAGCCAGTACGACGATGGGTGTAATAACTGCACCTGTGCCGCTGGAGGGAGGCTTCTCTGCACCAACTACATCTGTTCTCCCACTGAGTGCACCTGGAGCCTCTGGTCCAGTTGGTCCCAGTGTAGCGTCACCTGTGGGAATGGCCTTCGCACCCGCTTCAGGTAAGGCTGCTGCCAGGGCATTGCGGGCAATGTTTGTTTCTGGGGGAGGACTGCAATTTGGGACTCCAGGACCAGATATCTTTCTCACTGAGGGCCACACCCTGAAAAGCAAGAAGACAGAGGCTTTTTTATTTTTTATTTTATTTTTATTTGTCAATTGCTTACAAGATAATAGGTATAAGTAAAAACATAGTTATGAATACATGGATACATATAAGAAAAATTAAAAAAAATATAAAAAGAAACAATAGGACAGGAACGGTAGGCACATTGGTGCGCTTATGCATGCCCTCTACAGACTTCTTAGGAAAGGGGTGAGGTCAATAGTAGAAAGTCTAAGGTTAAAGTTTTTGGGGTTTGGGGAAGAAACCACAGAGTCAGGTAGAGGATTCCAGACATTGACCACTCTGTGGCTGAAGTCATATTTCCTGCAATCAAGTTTGGTGCGATTAACTTTGAGTTTGTATATATTGTGTGCTCTTGTGTTGTAATGGTTGAAGCTGAAGTATTCATTGACAGGTAGCACATTGCAATGTATCATTTTATATACTGTACTATACTTAGATCAGACCGAAGACGGTGTAATTCAAGGTTTTCTAGGTCTAGAATTTCAAGTCTGATGACATAAGGTATTCTGCAACGAGTAGAGGAGTGGAGAACTCTTCTTGTGAAATATTTCTGGACTTTCTCAACTGTGTTAATATCAGATACATGATATGGGTTCCAGACTGATGAGCTGTATTCGAGTATTGGTCCAGCAAATGTTTTGTATGCTCTAGTAGTTAATAGTGTGATATTACCAAAGAAAAAGCTATGTAATAAGGTTAACAACTCTTAGTGCCTTTTTGGCTATGTAGTTACAGTGGGCTCTAGCACTTAGATCATTTGAGATGAGAACTCCAAGATCCCTGACAGAATCTGGATCATCAACAAGGTCTTGACTATTCAGCTTGTATTTTATTTTCTATATTTTTTTTTGCCAATATGTAAGACAGAGCATTTATTTGTTGAGATTTGAAGTTGCCATTTGATTGACCATTCTGATACATGGTCAAGGTCTTTTTTGAGGGTAGCAGTATTGTCTGTGGTGTTGAATAGCTTTATATCATCAGCAAAGAGAACACAGTTACTCTTAATATGATCACAGAGGTCTTTTATGTAAAATATGAAAAGAGTTGGTCCTAGAACACTGCCTTGGGGGACACCACTGTTGACAGGTACAGAATTTGATAGGATGCTCCCAATTTTGACCATCTGTTGTCTGTTTGACAGGAATGCCTCTGTCCAGTTATGCAGGTGTCCAGAGATACTGTAAGATTTTAGTTTTAGGAATAGTTTGTCGTGTACCACTGAATCAAAATCTTTACAGAAGTCTATGTAGATTGCGTCTATTGCTTTGCCCTGATCAAGTTGTGTAGTCCATATGTTTTTGCAGTGTAAGAGTTGCAGATTACAGGATAGTATTTTTCTGAAACCAAATTGTTTATTAGAGAGTAGGTTGTTTGTCTCTAAGTGGAGGATAATGGATTGGTTAATAATTGATTCCATGACTTTACAGATGATGCAGCATAAGGAGATTGGTCTGTAATTTTCAACTAGGCTGGGGTCTCCCTTTTTGAAGATGGGGATGACCATGGCTTGTGACCATAGGTTAGGCAAGGAGCTGGTCCTGAAAGATTTTTCAAAGATTATGCTTAGAGGTTCGGCTATGGCAGTGGATAGCTTTTTTAAGAAATAGGCACATATTCCGTCCGGTCCAATAGATAGGGATGGTTTTAGATTGCACGGTGCTTTTTCAACATTGTCTTCTGTAAAATCAATTTGTATTAGATCATTGTATAGTAGTTGTCTGTGGTTTGACTAGGAAGCACTGGGCTTGATCCATTGCTGTTTACAAATACTGAGCCAAAGAATGTGTTAAAGAGGTTTGCTTTGATGGTCGTTGCAGTCTTTGCCATTAGGTCCTTTCAGGGGTGGGATGGACCTTGAGTCTTTTAGTTTGTTGTTTACAAAATTGTAGAAAGCATGGGTGGAATTAGTGAGTAGGTTTTCCTTTTGTTTAATGTGATAATTGGTGCATTCAGTTTTAATCTGGTGGCATAAATTTTTGTATCAACTTTTGAAGTTGGCAACGTGACCAGATTTGTTTTTTTGCCAAAGTGATTTCTTTTTGGATAGAAGCTTCCTTATTGTTTTGGGTAATTTGTTTTTTCTGGTTTTGGGAGTTGTTAATGGTACATATAGTTTGATGACTTTTTTGACTTCAAGTAAAAATATGTTGTAATGGTCTTCAACAGTATTGCATCCAGTGAATAGAAATCAAGGGATTTTTATCTACATGATCATAGTTGCCTTTTGTAAAGTTATAATTGGGAATCACATCGTTGTGTTGATTTTTGTGTGGACGTATGTTGAGACAAAAGTCAATCATGTTGTGGTCACTGTTGGAAAAGGGTTCTTTAATTTGTATTCCATAAATTGAATTCAAACTATTGCAGAAGATGAGATCGAGGCAGTTGTTAAGTCTAAGTTAAGTTGTTAAGGGCTACCTCTGTGAGAGTTGATTCCCACATGGAAAGAGGTTCAATATGATATGACCCACCTCCTCTAGTCCTCCTTTCTCCAACTGAGAAGTTCTCGGTCCTCGTGAGATGCTAGGACAGCAGTTAGGAAGCGAACCAGGAAGTCTCCACATGGTCATAGACGACTTGTAAATTGGAAAGAGTTTCAGGTGCTGGAATCCTGGCAGCTTCACTCTTCTCGTCTCGATAAATCTTGTTAAAGAAGAACATTGGTACTCTTTAACATGACTTATTAACAAGCTTTATTGAACAATAAATTTTGTTAAAGAAAATTATCAGTACTCTTTAGCAAGTTTTATTTAACAGGTTGTATCTATTATTTATTTAATTTTGTTAAAGAAGGCTATCGGTGCTCATTAGCAAGATTTATTTAAGACTTTGGGTACTCCTTAGCAAGATTTATTTAACAAAATTTATTTAACAAAAAATCTGGACAAAGAAGACTATTAGTAATCTTTAACAATATTTATTTAATAATATTTATTTCATAATGAATCTTGTTAAAGAAGGCTATTGGTGCTCTTTAACAATATTTATTTAATAATATATATTTAATAAATCTTGTTAAAGAAAATTATTGGTATTCTTTAACGAGATTCATTTAACAAGATTTATTTAACAATAATAAATCTCGTTAAAGAAGATTATCAGTACTGCTTAACAAGATTAATAATAAATCTTGTTAAAGAAGACTATTGGTACTCTTTAGCAAGATTAATTTAACAAGATTTATGTAACAATAAAACTTGTTAAAGAAAACTAGCAGTATTCTTTAACAAGATTTATTTAACAAGATTTCCTTAGCAATAATAAATCTTGTTAAAGAAGAGTATTGGTCATGTTAAAGATGAAGTATTGGTCATGTTAAAGATTTGTTTAACAAGATTTACTTAACAATAATAAATCTTGTTAGAGTATCAATAATCTTTTATAATAAAGATTAAATATTAAATACAATAATAAACCTTGTTAAAGAAGACTATTGGTAATCTAACAAGATGTATTTAACAAGATTTACTTAACAATAATAAATCTTGTTAAAGAAGAGTATCAGTAATCTTTATTTAACAATACTTTTTAACAGGATTTATTGAGACAAGCGGGGTGAAGTTGCCAGAATTCCAGCAACTGGATTGCTTTCCAATATTTACAGCCATGGCCAATTATGATGACAACTCATGAAAATTGTAAATTGTAAACTTGACTGACCTGATGTTAGAAACTTCTTTCACAGTGGTCATTAAGTGAACTCCATGTCCTTAAGTGTCTCCGTTGGTTCCCTATGAGGCACTTTTTTTGCCAAAGAATGGAAATAAATGGTGTCTTTTAGCAAAAATGATGTAAATTGCGATCATGTGAATCCCAGGATGCCGCAAACAGCCTTAAATGCGGGTGGGTGTGGCTTGGTGGTCAGCTCTCAAAATGCAGTCACATGATGCTGGGGAAGAGAGCCACCTATTGGAGCCAGGTTGTAAGTACCTTTTGGGGGAGTTCTGTCGTAAGTTCAAGTTGTCCCTAAGGGACCAGTCGTAAGTCAAGGACTGCCCAAATCTGAGTGTGATGACCCAGGGGGGAGGGGGACACAAAATAAACACAGTCACAAAAAACCGGTGAAGCCTCTTTTATTCCTTCACTTTACTTCCAAGCTCCAAATATCCTTGACTGAAGATAAAAAAATTCTCACACAAACAGTTACAAGAAGGAGGAAAAGAGCAACACAAACCAGGCAAGATAAGGGCTGGAGGACATCCACAGATAACAGAACACACACTGGGAAGGATGCCAAATTCAGAGAGGAACTGTAAACTAGAGATATTTCCATGCTTTGTTTCCAGCGCTCGCCCATACGCATGTCTGTCCTCTTATTCAGTTGTCACAGCTGCAGCCCATAAAGAGGATCAAGGCCTTCTCCTCCTGAGTAGACCACATCTCCCCCTTATCCTCTCCTCCTTGCGTGCCCTAGGATGGAGAGGGGATGGGCCTGGGTCTTCCTCTGCCCTTCCCCAGCCTCCTCCACCACCTCTGGAGCCACACTTCCGCTCCCTGTCGGCTGTTCCTCCTCTCCCTCAAGGGTCAGTCTCCACCAGGGGTAGCATGACACTGAGAATTGTCATGAAGAGCTGAAGCTGAGTGCTGGAGCCTCTTTGGGGAGGAAGAAAAGGACGAATCCCAAAGACCCTAGATAGAGGGTGGGTGGGAAACTATAGTGGGTGCTCCCGTGGGTTGGACTGCAGAGGCAGTGTGTCATGGCCCCATTGGAGCCTGAATCTGTGGGGGAAGATAGGGGTGGGATTCAAATTCCTTAACAACTGGCTCTGTGGATGTGGCCTAATTTGTGGGTGTGGCTTGGTGGTCACGTGACTGGCTGGGCATGGCTATGTAGATATTGATTTTTTTTTTTTAAATTAAAAAAAGGGCAACCTTTTTGACCCAAAACCAGGCAAAGCAGGCAGGCGGATGGAGTTGCTCGCAGAATCATAGATTCACTCTGAGATCTATCTATCTGCTACCTGAGTCTTGTCACATGAAATTTGCTAGCAAGCAAATTCACAAAATTAACTCACCATACACCATGTAATGTAAATATTGGATTTTTTTTTTATTTTAAAATAATTTCCCCAGTGTTTGGAGAAATTTGGGGCAATAAAGGGCAGGTTTGAACTTCCAGCTGCTCGTGTTACCTCTGTGCCGTGCCCCTGGGTCATCTCACAGTGGGAGAACCGGGCCGAGCCAGCAGCTGTGATGTGGGATTTTCACGGAGAGCTTCAAAGATGGTTTGCAACCTTCTGCCCCGCACAGGACTCCCACCTCCAGCTCCTGGGCCCTCGACTGCTTGAAGGAGCAGGTACAGACCCACCCCTGTGCCTTGGACGCCTGCCCCCCTCTGTGCCTGCATGAGGGCCGCGAGACCAGCCTGGGTAGCACCTGGCTCCTGGGGGAGTGCCAGCAGTGGTGAGTGCCCCTCCCTCCATCCTCCATGGGAAGCTGAGTATACATTTCCTAGGTCAGAGACTGGTTCCGTGGTTTTTCTACCGATCGGGGACCCATTCCGTGTCTTTTCCATGGATTGGTGACCAGTTCTCTGGGTTTTTTTCCGTGGATCGAGGTGTGTAGTTTTTCCATGAATTGGAGTGTGTGGTTTTGTGTCCTAATGGGAATCAGTTCCATGGTTTTTCCACTGATCGGGGACCAATTCTGTGATTTCTCCATGGATCGGGGGGAGGGAAGAATCATGGTTTTGTGTCCTGCCTGCATCCCAAAGATGGGACTTTGCTCGTTTGCACGGACCAGTTTCTGGCACGTCATGGACCGACGTGGACTAGGAGTTGGGGACCCCTGACCTAGATGGGAGGGCATTGCATGCAGGGATGCAATGGGGGGGTGTCTCTGGATGTGGCTGCAGCTAGAGGGAAATGCTTCACAACAAATTCACAGATACCTTTCTCTCCGTCTCGTCCAGCATTTGTACCCCAGAAGGCATTTACTGCCTGAACATTACCTGTGTAGGTGAGTTTACTTTCCGAGTAGTCGAACAGGTAAGTCTCCTCTTGTCTCCTCCCTATTCATATATCCTTCCTTTCCTTTCCTTTCCTTTCCTTTCCTTTCCTTTCCTTTCCTTTCCTTTCCTTTCCTTTCCTTTCCTTTCCTTTCCTTTCCTTTCCTTCCTTCCTTCTCTCCTTTCCCCCTGGCAGTGCATGGTGGATGGACCCCATGGTCCCCCTGGTCCGACTGTCCAGCAACCTGTGGCAGCAGTCTCCAGATCCGAACTCGCGCCTGCATCAACCCACCACCACGCAACCATGGCTTGCCCTGTGCGGGGCTCGACACCCAGAGCCAGAATTGCTCCACCCAAGCCTGTCCCTCAGGTAAGGGCACCACAAGGGCCCTTCGAGGCATCCTGGACAGGCAGTTGCACCTTCTCAGGAGTATTTATGATAGAATTGCTTAATAGGTGTACCACTTTAAGAACCACTCCATTTCAGTCTCTGTATCAGAAGGTACAGCTCAGGGTGGTGTGAATGGCAATGTGCAGGGGGAGTTGATGACCAATGGTGCATAATGGCCAGCATCTCCTTTGTTGGTCTAGGACAGTGGTGGCTAACCTTTTGGGGCTCCTGTGCCGGAAATTGTGCACTCACACACGAGCACTCATGCATCAGCACCCAGAAGGCAATGCACACGGTCTCCCCATGCCCCTGTGCATGCATGTGCAATCTCCCCCGCCACTTTCTTACCTGCACTGTGCATGCGCATGCTTCCCAGCTGATTTTTGGCCTGTATGAGCCCTTCTTCGGCCTTCCAGAGGCTTGAGGGAAGCCTGTGCAGCCTTGGGAGGCCGAAAGATGGACCCGTTTTGTCACTTCCTATATTTCCGGAAATACCAGAAGTGATGAAACAGGCCTGTTTTTTGGCCTCCCAAGGCTGCAGAGGCTTCCCTCGAGCCTCTGGGAAGCCAAAAAAAGCCTGAAATGGGCCGAAAATCAGCTGGGAAGTGCACACATGCCCAGTGCAGGTAAGTTTGTCTGAGGCTCGCATGCCCACACAAATGGCTCTGCATGCCACCTGTGGCACGTGTGCCATAGATTCACCATCATGAGTTTAGGACAGGGGCCGGCAACCTTAAACACTCAAAGAGTCACAAAGGTCCTAACCTCCTAGCATGGCGTTCTTTTTTCTTTCACTGACTGGTGACAGGGAGCCACAGCAGAGGGATGAAAGAGCCACATGCGGCTCCAGAGCCATGGGTTGCCTCCTAATCTAGGACAACTCGCTACGGCCAACCCACCCATTCAACACTTTATTCATCATGTCATTCAGTTACTTTTATACTTTTTAGGAAGAGGAAGAGGCAGAGGAGGGGGAGGAGGAGGAGCCAGCCAGGAGTGGAGATTTGGGGGTTCTCCGAACTGCACAGAATCTTAGCTGGGGGTTCTCCTGAACCCCTGCAAACCCCCAACGGCCCACCTGTGGCTGTGGTGCATTGGCTATGGCAAGTTGTTCCACAGTGACTTGGCCACACAGTGAGTTCTCTCAATCTGCTCTTTTGGTACCTTTCTTCATTTCAAGCAGAAGACGAGTCCCTGTGTCCCTGGTCAGCATGGAGCCCCTGCTCTCAGTCTTGTGGCACGGGACTGACCTCACGTACCAGGAGCTGTGTTTGCCCGACGGCTTTGGCGGGCGCTGAAGGAGGTCCTTGCAGCCAGCGCGGCCCTCCCCTGGAGACGGAGCCTTGTTATGTGCAGGCCTGCAAAGGTAGGGAAGAAGCATCCCTCGGGATTTGGGACGGGGTGCAATTACCTACAAGGGGTGTCCTTTAAGACTCCTTTTTTGGCACGATGGGGTCATAATTCTGATCGTGTGCTATGGCGCCTGACCATCTCCACAACAGGCCCACTGGCTCTCCATCTCCCCTGGAGTTTCCAGTTCACACACACCCCCGTTGTGATGTCATGGATCTCTCAGCCCAGTAGGCTGTCCTGTCACCATTTCTACTGGTTGTGGATGATGGGGATTGCTGGATTTCTTAGAGTTGAAGTCCACAATTCTTAATCCTACCAAGGTATTGGGCTTCCAGCAATAACCCTAATTCAATCACGAGCCTCAAGCCCAGCTTCAAAGATTTATTAGGAGCAACATGTTGGCATTGAGCCCTATGAAGCTAACTCTGAGACTCGTAATTTATTCTCACCTATGACCCTGTTTCCCCCCTCCCCCCCAGGTGTGTCATAAATCAGATTCTCCAACAAAGCATGTTCATGGGCTGGGTGTCATCCATCACATTCTCCAATTAGGATTTTCGCAGGCAGAAGACCTGGTAGTCTAGGCTAAAATCATTGTAATATAAGAGTGGAATGTATTTCTGGTTTTAATTGCCGTACTGCTCCTTCAGGTTCTCACCCTCCTGCTTATGGCAACTCGAAAACAGGCATAGGAATGCTTTATGAGTTGACATAAGGTTAGATACACCCCTGTTCTACACTGTTCAAGCCAGAGAGGAAAATTCACCAGCAGAAATCTCAGCCATGCGAGAACTTCCAGAATTCAAGGGGGACTGGCCGCAGAAGAAATGGGCGCACTCTGAGAATGCTCAGAGGCAACTCATTCTGGTTCACTTTCTCAAACGAAAACCCACGTCAGAAGAACAGAATTGAAAGGGATCTTTGAGGTCTTCTAGTCCGGGGGGGTGGGGTTTCCCCCAAACCCCGGGCCATAGCCCATTACTGGCCCGTGGCGCATTTGAAACTGGGAAGCACAAGGGCAGAGCAAGCTGCGCGAGTGGCGGGCACACTTGCTCGCGTGGGAAGCTCCATTTGTGTGAGTGGCAGGTGGGCGTGCTTGCCGCTCATGCAAAAGGAGCCACCCATGGGAGCACACGCGTCGGCCGTTTGCACGGAGCCATTCTGTCTCTCCCCCGCCCTGCTCCAGAAAAGGTTGACACCCCCCCCCCCACTCAAGCAGGAAGCCCCGTACCATTGTGGACAAGTGGCGGTCCGGATCTCTTTTGTCAAAACTACGTGGTTCCTTTGTGCCTCCTGATCCCAAGGCTGTTCTCTCCGCATCCTGCTGCTCTGTCCTCTGAGGCAGTGGCTTCTTCCACCCTGCTGGGTGCCAATCGTCCCCATCCTGTCCCCCCCCTCCAGATTGTCCCTGGAGTCCTTGGACCCCCTGGACTCACTGCTCATGCAGCTTCCTGGTTCAACAACGCTACAGGAACCAACAAGGTTGGGAAACTGAAGGGGAGCCATGCCTAGGACTGGACGGGCAATTCCGGATGTGCAATTATTCCCAGTGTTCAGGTGAGGCCATGCCAACAACAACCTCCTAGTCTCACAACGGGCGGGCAGTTTTGTTGTCCAACCGGCAACTTTCTGGTCTTCTCATAACTTCTCATCATTGTCAACCGCCCCCTTGTTTATTAAATATTTATTTCATTTTGATCCCACCTTGATCACAATTTATACTTGGTTCAAGGTAGCAAATGTATCTAATGGTCTTTGCTGGTATTTCCCCGACAATCTGTCAGGTGGGTTGGACTAAAAGGGAGAAAGTGGCCCAGTCACCCAGCTGGCTTTCATGCCTAAGGTGGAACTAGAACTCACTGTCTCCTGGTGGTTCTCCCAGTCATCCAGCAACCTTTCATGCCTAAGGCAGGTCTAAAATTCCCAATCTCCTGGTGATTGGCCCAAAGTCACCCAATTGCCCTTTGTACCCAAGGCAGAACTAGAATTCACTGTTGCCTGGTTTCTAGCCCAATACCTTACCCACTAGAACTTTTCTCCTCATCAGGCGCCGCCTGGTTCCAGAGAGCATCAAAGTTTTGAGCTGACTTCTCCCTGTGCCTTTTTTTGCCAGAGTCCAGCTGTGAGCCCCCCTTTGAGTTCCGGGCGTGTGGCTCCCCCTGCGACAGCCACTGCTCCACCCTGAAGCACCCAGAGTTGTGCAAGGACATTCCACGCTGCTTACCTGGTTGTTACTGCCCACAGGTGAGCACCGAAGTGATGGACCTGTGGAACTACAAGCTATAACTGGCTGGGAGGGCTGGCTGATGGCGGCCGACAGAGGGTTTCTGCAGGGTGGGATTTTACCATTTTGGACTGGTTCGATAGAACTGGTTGTTATGATTTTGTGCCATTCGGAGAACTGGCCAATCTTCCCCCTGGCTGGCCATCCCTCCCCTCCCCACCCAATCAGTCCTTATCACACACGCCCAATATTGCTGACTGCATTCTTTCCCGCCCAGTCACTCCTTATGATATTTCTTTTCTACCCTCCCAACGATCAGCTGTTCCGATAATCAGCTGTGCTGGAATCTCCCTCATTGTCTTATTGCTTTGCCCAGGAGGAAGGGAGGAAGGAGAGGAGGAGGAAGGAAGGAGAGGAGGAAGGAAGGAAGAGAGAGGAAGAAAGAATAATGGAAGAATAGAGAGGAAGGAAGGAAAAGGAGGGAAACAAGGAAGGGTGGAAAGAAAGGAAAGAAAGGGAAGTGAAGGAAGGAAGAGAGAAGAAGGATGGATGGATGGGAAGGAAGGAAGGAAAGGAAAGAAGGAAGAACAGAGAGGGGAGAAGGAAGGATAGGAAAGGATGGAAGAACAGAAGAAGGAAGGAAACGAGGAAGGACAAGGAGGGAAACATGGAAAGATGGAAGGAAAGGAAAGACAGGAAAGGAAAGGGAGGAAGAAGAGAGGAAGGAAGGGTGGATGGATGGATGGATGGATGGAAGGGAAGGAAGGAAAGAAAGGAAAGGAAAGGAAAGAACAGAAGGAAGAACAGTAAGGAAGAGAGGAAGGGAGGAAGGGGAGGACAAAGAGGAAGGAAGGGAAGAAGAAGGAAGCAAGGGGGGAATGTCAGGGGTCCCAGAAGGAGGAGCCAACTCTGGAAAACCCCTCTGTATATGTGTGTCCCCCTTAAAGGGTCTGTTGGAGCAGAGGGGGTCATGTGTGCCACCTGTGCAGTGCGCTTGCCTCCACCCCCACCCGGAAGGGGCCCCCGTCTTCATGGCGGCCGGAGACACCATTCCAATTGGCTGCAAGAAATGGTGAGTCTCGGGTTTTCCATCGGGAGGGCGGAGCGGTGGGCTTTTGCTTCGGAGAATGTTACCTCAAAGTGGGAAGTAGGGGGATTGTGAGGATAAAGAAATCTCAGAAAATTCAGTCCAAAACAAGGTCAACACAAACTGGAACTTATAGTCTGGGGGGGGGGGAACCAAACGGGAGTAATTAGCTAGGCATTGCAGGCTTGAAAAGCATGGTAAAGACTCACGCGGTTGGGAAAGATGCCGGGAAGCCAGAGATGCTGTGGCAAGACCAGATCAATGCACTATTTGCAGCCAACAACTTGCTGTGTGCAGCTTCACTTGTTTTGATATATACTGTCTTTCCAGCTGTGGCTAATGAAGGGAATCAGGGCCCTTTCCTCCCCCCTCCCCTGGTATGTCACACAACCCACGCTGCTCCCTTCTCTGTTCCTCCCCGTGTGCCCTAGGATGAAGATGGGGGAGGGCCTGGGGTCTTCCCTCTGAACCCCATCTCCCTTGTTCTATCTCTCCCCTGCTCTGCCCAGTCGGACTTGGCTCCTTCCCCCAGTTTCTGCCTTAGTCAATAGAGACACACTCCCCACTCCCTGTCTGCTGCTCGGCTTCCTCCTCCAAGTCAGATTCACAGAATCAAAAAGGTCCTGGGAGGTCATCTGGTCCAACCCCCTGTTCAAGCAGGTGACCCATCCTTAAAGAATCATAGAATGAGAGAGTGGGAAGGGACCTTGAAGGTCTTCTAGTCCAACCCCCAGCTCAAAAAGGGAGACTCTTACAAAATTAGGGAATCACAAAGTTGGAAGGGATCTTGGAGGTCATCTAGTCCAACCCCCTGCTCACCCGCCCCTCGTTTTCTCCTCCACAGTGTGTGCCAGGCAGGAGAGCTGCAATGCAGCAGCCAGGATTGCCAAGGTAAGTGCCTGCCACTCCGCCAGGAAAAAAAGGCTGCTTCGGGTAGACTGCTCCTGGCCAAGGAGGACCCCCCACCCCAGGCTCAGTTTTCTGCCTTCCTGAGCCCCAGGGAACCCTTCTGGGAACAGCCCCCCCCCCGCAGGAGGTTTTCCTGAGGCCCAGAAGGCCCCAAAATGGGAAGGGGGGTGCTGCAAAAAGCAAAAAAGAAGGCCACGCCCCCTAGCCACACCCACAGAATCCGTAGTAAAAGGAATTGAATCCCACACCTTCCTCCCTCTCCTCCTACTCAGGGCTGCTTCCGCTGAGCGGCTGGTCGCCCTGGACAGCCTGCTCCGACTGTAGGCCGCTGGCTGCCCTGGGGCCCTGGGCCCTCCCTGCCCTCTTGGCCCAGGCCGAGGCCTCCTGGCCTTCCCCGCCAGTCCAGGTCTCCCTTCAGAGCCGTTACCGGTTCTGCCTCGACCCGCAGACTGGCCACATTTGGAGGGGTCCCAGTGGCATTTGCACTGCTGAGTTGGAGCAGCAACAGCTCTGCATTGAGGAAACTGGCGCCTGTCAAGGTGAGCCGAGATTCGGGCTCTGTGGGGAGGATTGGGATGGCCCCACCCGCCTGGCGGAGGGCTCAGCCTTATGGGTCTCTTCCAGATTTCTGCCTGTGGAGCAAGTGGGGGGCCTGGAGCCCCTGCCAGGCACCCTGCGGTGGAGGTTTCCGCCTGCGCCAACGAGGGCCCCAGCACCCAGAGGCTGAGCTGCGCTGCAAGGGGCTACGATACCAGTCGGAGACTTGCAACATGGGCCCTTGTCCAGGTAATGAGGCTAGGGTCCTTCAGGGCTGATTTCCCACCAGGATTGGAGCTGCCAGAGAAAGAGAGAGGGGGGACGGAGAGGGAGAAGAAAGAGAGGGGCAAAAAGGAAGGTCAGTGTTAAGCCTGGTTTCCCCAACCAGGGTTAGGGAGACAAGCTAAACAGAATGTGCAGCGTTAGTCAGATAGGCACACAGATAAATGAGTGAGCTAAGCTTGTATGTTTATTAACATACAGTAAAAATATAACAGATACGCTTGTGCTATCAAAAATATAGTTTATTCCATTATGAGTTCATAGCATAGTCAAAATAACAGTCCAATAGTCATGTATCATTTAGTCAGTCCATTCAGGGATATTCAGTTAGCAAAGTCCGTTTAGAATATCCTATGTCAGTTCACTTACAAGTCAGTCCTTTGTTTTCTCTCCCGTTCGAGCAATGCAGTCTTGAATCCTTGCAGTAATCAGGGATCATCAAAGCCAGAGAGAGAGCAAGCTGCAGCCTTGCTTCTTTTAAAGTGCTTTCACAACCACTCCCTTAATTACTATCCCACAGTTAAAGTTGCAGACACTTTAACATACAAACTATGATTACTTAGTTATTATTTTACCTAAACCAGTTAGGGTAAACAATGTTATCCCTAACAGTCAAAAAAGAAAGCAGACAGAGGAAGGAAGGAAAAGGGAGTAAAAAAAGAAGGAAGAAGGGAGAGAGGAAAGTAAAGGGAAGGAAGGACATAGAAGGAAAGAAGGAGAGAACAGAAGAAGGAAAGAAATTTGAAGGATAAGAAAAGGAAGAACAGAGAGGAAGGAAAGAAGGAAGGAAAGAAGGAAGGAAGGAAATTCAAAAATGGAAGGAAAGAAGGGAGAAGGGGAGGAAAGGATAAAAGAAAAGAAGGAAGGAAAGGTCAGAAAAGAAAGGGGAAAGAGGAAGGAAGGAAGAAAGGAAAGGAAGGAAGAAAAGGAAAAATGGAGGAAGGACAGAAAGGAAGAAGGGAAAGGTCAAAAAAGAAAGAAGAGTGGGAGGAAAACGGAGGAAAAGAAGAAGGAAGGAGGAAAGAGAAGGAAGGACAAAGAAGGAAGGAAAGAAGGAAAGTTAAAAAAGAAAGGAGAAAGAGGAAGTAAGGAAAAGCAGGAAAAGAAGAAGAAAGGAAAGAAAAAACAGGAAGGAAGGAAGGAAGGAAGGAAGGAAGGAAGGAAGGAAGGAAGGAAGGAAAAATGAAAGGATGGATTGAGGGAGGGAAAGAGGGAAAGCCAAGAATTTGATTATGGGGCAGGGATTTGAAGCTTGAACCTCAATGGGACCCCAGGAAATGACTCTGCCCCCCCCCCATTGGCTTCCTCCCCCCCTCCCCTCCCCACAGGAGAGACATGTGAGGACCGAGGCAAGGTGTACGATGCCAATTGTGCCAACGGCTGCCCCCGCACCTGCCTGGATTCCTGGGAGCACGTTGAGTGCCTGCAGGGGCAGTGCAGGGAAGGTAATTCGCCCCACTCCCCACTGTTCGAGCCCCCACAATCGTAAATCCGAGGACTAGCTTTTAAATTTGTCATTTGGCCCCTCTCCTGCCCTGCTCCCCCCACCTCCCCACAGGTTGCCGGTGTCCCGAGGGGCAGCTTTTGCAGGACGGCTCCTGCGTGCCAATCCCGGCTTGCCGCTGCGGTCTCACCACGGCAAACAGCAGCGTAGAAGTCCTCCCTGGCCAGTTGGCAGAATTGGATTGCCACAATTGGTGAGTGGAGGATGCAGATTGGGGGAGGCAGAGGAGGCGGGGTTGGACTAGGTGACCTCCAAGGTCCCTTTCAACTCCCTTAATTCTGTTATGCAGTCATTCTGTGATTTGTGTTCCGTGCTCTTCTGCTCTTTGGACTCAGCTTTTTCAGTTGTTCTGTTGTTCTGTCAGGGTCTTCTCTGGTTATTCTATTGTTTCATTTCGTTGTGTTGCGTTTCTTATTTTGTCATTCTCTTAACTTTGTTGTTCTGTCCTTCTGCTGTTCGGTTGCTTAGTTCTGCTGTTCTGTTATTCTCTTGTTATTCTCTTGTTTTGTTATTCTGCTGTTCTGTTAGTCCTTTGTTTTGTTTTGTTTTGTTATATTTCTTCTGTCATT
This sequence comes from Hydrophis major, assembly GCA_033807585.1. Lineage (NCBI taxonomy): Eukaryota > Metazoa > Chordata > Lepidosauria > Squamata > Elapidae > Hydrophis > Hydrophis major. Next base: position 288,531 of record JAUCBL010000042.1, read on the forward strand.
CTGTTGTTTTGTTCTTCTGTTGTACTGTTGTTCTGTTGCTCTGCTCTTCTGTTCTGTTCTGTTCTTCTCTTTTGTTACACTGTTATTTTCTTATTCTGCTGTTCTGTTATTCTGTCATTCTGTTTTCTTATTATGATATTTTTTAATCTGTCATTATTCTGCTGTTCTATTGCTCTGCTGTTCTCTTGTTCTGTTATTTTGTTGTTTTGTTATTCTGCTCTTCTGCCATTCTATCATTCTGTTTTGTTAGTCTGTTCTTTCTTATTCTGTTGTTGTGTTATTCTGTTTTGCTTTCTTATTCTGTCATTATTCTGCTGTTCTATTGCTTTGCTCAGGGGTGGGCTTCAAAAATTTTAGCAACCAGTTCTCTGCTCTCGAGTTTTGCTTGAGCCTCCAGGGTGCAAACTGGGAGGAGGAGGGGGAGGAAGGAGGAGGAAGGAAGAGGAAGAAGGAAGAGGAGGAGGAAGGAGGAAGGAGGGGGAGGCAGCAGGAGGACGAACGAGGAAGGAGGAGGTGGAGGAGAAGGAAGAAGGAGGAGGAGGGGAAGGAGGAGGGAGAAGGAGGAGAAGGGGAAGGAGGCCCGTTTCTGTCCTTCCAGAGCTTCCAAAAAGCCCATTTTTCACCCTCCCCAAGCTCTGCGCAGGCCCTGCACTTACCTGCCATTCAAAATGGGCCATGTCTGGACTCCTGGGAGGGGTGGGGTAGGCGGGGCCAGCCAGTGGTGGGATTTGCCGGTTTGCCAAACCAGCCATAAAAACAACCATAAAATTAGCTACCAGGTCACTCGAACTGGGCTGAACTGGTAGGAGCACCACCCCGGCTCTGCTCCTCTGTTGTTCTGTTGTTTTGTTCTTCCATCATTCTGTCATTCTGCTCTTCTGTTACTCTGCTCCACTGTTGTTCTGTCATTCTGTCCTTTCATTATGCTGTCATTCTCTCATTTTGTTCCTCTACCTCTTTTATTCTGTCATTCTGCTGTTCTGTTGCTCCACTGTTGTTCTGTTGTTCTGTTGCTCCGCTCTGCTATTGTTCTGTCATTCAGTCCTTTCGTTATGCTGTTATTCTCTCATTTTGATCCTCTCTCGCTCTGTTATTTGGTTATTCTGCTGTTCTGTCATTCTGTAGTTCCATTATTTGCTTATTCTGTTTTTCTCGAGCAGCAAATTTAGGGCACTGAAAAACAGGGGGGACAATCTACCCCGGTTAAGGAGGGTGGGGAAGTTGTGGGGTTCAAGTTCGGGTCTAACAAGCACAGATCATGTTTCACTTTTTTTGTACAACACAATCCCCACTTAATTGTGCGACAAAAAGCACTCCAGCTTTTCCGCTTGAGGAAATTAAGGCGCCCTTCATGGAATGCTGCATCTTTGGCTCCTGTTTTTTTTGTCCTCCAGCACCTGCCAGAACGGCTCCTTCTCCTGTCCGGAGGAGAAGTGCCCGTCTTACGGCGACTGGTCGGCGTGGAGCCCTTGCTCGGCCACATGTGGTGGGGGAACCACCCTGAGGCATCGGTCCTGCCACGAGACTCTCCACGGAGTGCCTTGCGTAGCTGAGTCCATGGAAGGCACTGCGCGCTGCAACTCCCAGCCCTGTCCAGGTGAGATTTTTGTGGAGGCGGATTGCACGAGATGGGAGGGAACATAAGGTGCAGCCACCCCTTTGGCTGCTACTTCCAAGATGGGAGATAGTCCTCAACTTATGACCCTTTATTTAGTGACCAAGGTGCCAAAAAACAGGACCGCTGACCATGTTTCACACTTACAACCGGTCGACCACAACCATACGATCAAAATTGTGACTGGCTCAGATTTATGATGGGGGCAGCATTCCCACTTTGGTGACCTTCTGACTGGCAGAGTCAAGGGGGAAGGGAGATTCCCTTTAACGACTGTGTGACTCAATTAAGAATCACGGTGATTCACTTAGTGATGGCAGCAAGGGAGGTTGGATAAAACAGGGCTGAACTCACTAGACAGATGTCTCACTTAGCATTGGAAATGTTGGGCTCCGTGGTGGTCATAAGGACATGAGGACTTCCTTCCTTCCTTCTTTCCCCCTCCTTCCTTCCTCTCAGTTCTTCCTTCCTTCCTGCCTTCCTTCTTATCTTCTTCCCTCTCTCCCTCCCACTCGGTCCTTCCTTCCTTCTCATCTTCCTCCCTCCCTCCCCCCTCTTGGTGATTCCTTCCATTCTTCCTCCCTCCCTTCTTCTCTCCCTCTCAGTCCTTCCTTCCTTCTTATCTTCCTTCCTCCCCCCTCCCCTTGGTCCTTCTTTCTTTATTCCTTCCTTCCCTCCTTCCTCCCATCCTTCTTTCCTCTCGGTCCTTCTTTTTCTTCCTTCCTTCCTTCCTTCCTCCCTCCCTCTTCCATCGGTAGCCCTCAACTTACAACAATTCTCTCCCCCTCCCTTCTCCCCACAGCTGGCTGCCTATTCAGTGACTGGACCACATGGAGCCCCTGTAGTGTCAGCTGTGGAGGAGGGGTCTCTGAGAGGCACCGCCAGCTGCTCTCCCCTCTGGGGGAGACCTGCCCCTCCCCGCTCCTGCAGCACCGCATATGTCACCTGCAGAATTGCACACTGGGTGAGCCTCGGTGCCTGTGCAGGAAATGTAGCTGGTGGGATGTCTGAAACGGGAACCAGTTCTTGAAAAGGACAGTAAGAGTTAGGGGTTAGAGCAGACCTGGGTATTTTATACCCCCACACCTGGCCCTTTGGCATGAGGGGACATGGAAATTAAAATTAAACATAAATAATGAGCAGAGTGCAGGAGAAGTCGAATCCCATCCGACTCTGCGCAGTCCTTTTCTTCTCTGGTCAACCAGCGCCCTCATGTGGCCCTCTTGGGAATATTAATTATCCACCCTTAATTAGAGGTTCACGGTTAGGGGATTAAAGGATAAGAGGAAGGATAAGATTAGGGAAATAAGAATAGAGGTTATGGGGAGTAGGATTGGGATTAGGAGGTTAGGGTTCAAGGTTGGTAGGGGTTGTGGGGATTCGCATTCGGGGATGAGGAGCATAGGAGTTTAGGGGATTGGAGGTAGGAGTAGGATTTAGGAATAGGGTTAGGGGTTTTGGCTGGAGGAGTTTAGAATTAGGGGTGAAGGTAGGGGCAGGCAAGTAAGGGGAGGGGTAGATTATGGTTAGGAGGATAGGAGTTAAGCTTAGGGATTGTTTATGGGGATTATGGTTAGGGGGTTAGAGGTTGATGGTGGGGGGTTAGGATTACAGGGTCTTCCAACTATCACCAACTGGGACTGGGGCATGGGGGCTCTGAACCCACTCTCTGCCCTTCTTTCCCAGAATGCCCTGGGACCCAAATCTACCGTGATTGTGCCAACACCTGTCCGTACACCTGCTCTGACTTGCGACTGGAAATTCAGTGCCTGCAAGAGGAATGCCAGCCTGGCTGCGTTTGCCCACCTGGCCAGGTGAGTGTCGGCCTCCCCCGCCAAGCCCCATCCAAACGGCCCCTCCCCCCTCTATCTACCGCCATGTTTTCCCCAACTTAGCCCTTCTAAATGCAATGCCAGTTGGAGAATTCTGGGAGTCGAACTCCGGACATCTTAAAATGGCTGCTGGGGGAGAAATATTGCTCAGCTGAGGAATTCTGGGAGTTGAAGTCCGTTGCTAAGCTGGGGGAGTTGAAGCCCAGACCTCCTAGAATGGCCCCCGGTAGAGAATTGTGGAAGTTGAAGTCCAGACCTCTTAAAATGGCCACCAGTGGAGGAATATTTTCTCAGCTGGGGAATTCTGGGCATTGAAGTCTGAGAAACCCCGGCCTGCTGTCCCACAGGTGCTGCAGGACGGGCTGTGCGTCCGCCCGGAAGAGTGCCGCTGCGTGATCAGCCAGGTGCCCGCCATGCCCTGGGCTGCCAACTTATCCGAGGAAAAGCGCACCCAGGAGCATGGGCCCGGTAGTACCTTTCGACATGAATGCAACACCTGGTGAGCCAGTCCCAGTTGGGAGACCAATCCAAAGAGGCCAAGGGAGACCCTAACCCTCAAACAGAACCCCAAATTTGCATGGGATCCTGGGCACCCCCAGCCTTCCCCAACCTGGTGCCCACCAGCCTATCCTTCGGCCCTCGAACCCCACGTTGGTGTGAAAAAAAATCAGCCCAGCGAATTCTTGTCCCCGTTTTATGGCTTTCCCCATCGTTAAGGGAATCCCTGCAGATTTCAGGGTTGGGAAGTTCATCCAGCTTTCCCGTCACCCAAAGGGGAACCACATATACCTCAGGAGGCAGCCAACCATCATAAACACGAGTCGGTGGCGAAGCTGCAACCATCGTAAATTCGGAGAAATGGTCCTAACTCCCTTTTTTCCCTGGCTTTGGGGCTGAACAGTCGCTAAATGGTCGTAAGGGTGAAACAAGGTCATTCTCCCACACTGTTGTCACCGTTGAACGGCCACTACATCCACTGTTGTAAGCCAAGGCCTGCCCACATTCTCCCCTTGCCTCACCCCGTCCCCGTGAGGGAGGTTGCAATCAGAAAGAGTGGCTCCTTCATGAGGACTAGAACCTTGTGCTGACGGGCTCTTCCCTCCTTTGGCCCCACAGCATCTGCCAGAGGGGAGTCTTCACCTGCACCCAGGAGAACTGTGATGGTAAGAGGATTCAAAGGGGGGGAGGAGTTGGACTAGATGACCTCCCAAGGCCTCTTTCATTACGCTGTCATTCTGTAAGGCTCTCCTGCTTGAGCAAGGGGTTGGACTAGATGACCTCTAAAATCCCTTCCTCTTCAGTGGTTCTGTAAGGGCCTCCTGCTCAAGCAAGGGGTTGGATTGGAAGAGCTCTGGGGTCCCTTCTCTCTTCTGCTTGCTTGCTTGCTTAACCTTTCTCTGCCGGGATGCCCTCTGGGTGCCTCTGTCCTCACTCGGCCTCTCCCTTCTCCAGTGCCCTTGCGCTCTCCCGGATTGCGGGGAGTGTGGCTTACTCTGCCCTGGCAACTGGATGGGTGGGTGTGGCCAACTTGTCACCACTCCCACCATCGCCCGCCCCCCCCGACCTCACCTGGCCACTTGCCAGGTGAGAAGAGGAGAGGCCCACAATTCAGCCAGTTCACTGAACACCACAACAAAAAAATTCTTAAAATGGCCGCTGGTTCAGAAATATTGCTGAGCTGGGGAATTCTGGGAGTTGAAGTCCGGAAGTCTTAAAATGGCCACCGGTAGAGAAATATTGCTGTGGAATTCTGGGAGTTGAAGTCCGGAAGTCTTAAAATGGCCGCCAGTAGAGAAATATTGCTGAGCTGGGGAATTCTGGGAGTTGAAGTCTGTTGCTCAGCTGGGGAATTCTTAGCTGACCTGGCTGCTTGCCGGGTGGGAAGAAGGGTGGGATTCAGCCGGTTCACCGAACTCCACCACAATAAAAAAATAATAATTTGCAACCAGTTCTACCGAACCGGTGCGAACTGGCTGAATCCCACCCCAGGGGAAAGAGGGGGGGAGTTCAAAGAGAGGGGGTCTTTCCTAGCTCTGACCCGCTTGGTGTGACTCTTCCCTCCCTTCCTCCCCGTGCCAGCCTGTCCAGAGGGTGAACGCCGGCACCCTGCCGTTCTGCCGACTGCCTGTGAGCGCAGCTGCCGTCAGGTCTACGACGAGCTTGCCCAGAATTGCAGCTCGGGGATGGCACGGGATGGATGCACGTGTCTGCCCGGGCACTACCGCAATGGCAGCGGGCACTGTGTGGTGGCTGCCCGCTGCGAATGTGAGGTGGGAGACCAGGTGTACTCGGTGAGTAAAAGGGAAGGTGGGAGAGCGAGAGGGCTTTAGTTACTCAGGCCAGGGACAATTAATCTGTCTGTGTTCTTATTATTGTTGTTATTGTTATTTTATTAGTATTCTATCTACCACTCTATCTATCCATCTATCCATATCTCTATTTTGGTCTATCTATGCATCTATCTCCATCTCTCTTTCTCTCTCTCTCTCCCCCCCATTCATCCATCCATTTGTCAATCATATACCTTCTCCATCTTCCTATATCTATTTATATCTGTTCATTCATTCATTTCATTCATTCATCCATATCTATTTATATAATCTCTATCTATCCAATATCTCTCTCTCATCTCTCTATCTATACCTGTCCATCATCTCTCTATATATTTATATCTATCTACCTTCCTATCTACTATCTATCTTTACCTATCATCTCTCTTTTCTCTCTATATGTCTATCTCCATTTTTTTCTTTATTTATCATCTCTCTCTCTATTATCTATATCTATCCTTCTATCTCTCCATCCATATATCTATCACTATCTATACATCTGTCAATTTATCTCCATTTGTCTCTCTCCATTCATTCATCCATATGTCTACCATCTATCATCTCCATCTTCCATCATCTTTCTTTCTCCCCATCTATCATCAATCTATTTATACCATCCATCCATTCATCAACTCTTTCTCTCTCTCTCTATATATATATATATGTATATATCTCGTTCTTTCTATATACTGT